>PYHX02000494.1:53290786-53666719 GCA_004302925.2 Cochliomyia hominivorax | reverse complement strand
CTTAGGTATTCGATAATTAGCATATTTTTGTATGGGATGCACCACTCCCCCTGATCCTATCCATCTCCATTTTGTCTAGTAAACAGTTACTATTTATTTGTCTAGTAAAACAGTTACTATTGGGATCAACATTTTTCTTTGTATGGAGGCTACCTCTCCCCCTGATCCTATCCGTCCTTCATTTAGTCTAGTAAAGTTACTTGATAAAGTGGTTGCGACCAAATTCGAATATTCTCGCTGTTATAGTTCTTTGCCTTGTATGAGGGCTACCTCTTTTCCTGATCTATCTGTCCCACATTTTGCCTCATAAAAAAGCTACTTGAAAAATTTATTGGAACCAAACTTGAAAATTCTCGCCGTAGATTCGATAATAAATACTTGATCTGTATAGAGGGAACCTTTCCTTCTGCTCCTATCGGAATTTTTTATAGTCTGTGTTATTTTTGGGTACATGGGAAATTCTGTGAAAATCGCAAAATCGGTCCAGTGGATTAGCTGTCTATATGTCCCAAACAAACAAACGCTGATTTGTTTATATAGTTTTAAATTTTTGGACTCGATTAAGATAACGGTAAATATAAAATTTGCATTATTTTTTTTTTGATCGCAAGATCAGTACGATCGGTTGGGAATTTATAAATTAACAGAAGTGAAGCAAAATATATCTGAAAATAGTTTTGTTGACTTCTGAATATTTATTCATTTTTTTGCAACCTTTAAAATTAAAACGAAACAAAAAAATCGGAGTTCAATGAACTTTGACTTAAATCATTTAAGTGTTAATTTGAATGACATTTTTAACACCCACTGAGTTTTATTGTTTTTATATTAAATTGTTTCTCAGCGTGAAATGAGCCTTCAAAACAATTTAAGTTTAAAAAACTTATGTTAAAATTTTATAAAATTATAAAATCGGGTTCATAAACTTGAACTGACAGTATAAAATAATTCTAGATCCCGTAATTGAAAAAGTCAGTGATCGGTCTCATTAAAATTCTACATTACATTTTTAAGTGAATTGATTTCTGTAATTTTGAGGTTATAATGATAACAATTAATAGTGGGCGTTCAAATCTAACTAAAACAACTAACAAATCGACCTCTTTAAGTTCAGGACGACATCTTGTATGCACGATCAATAATATTAAGAGGCATTTAAGTAGCATAATGTCTGACATAACGATTCTACAAGTCTGTCTTATTTCTAGCATCAGTAAGCTGAGTGATATGATCCCTACAATAGTCTCCAATTATTCTAAAACACATCGTTTTATTCTTTATTCTCAAGATCGCTCACGTAGTGTTTAGATCGAAGATAACCGCCCGCATTACTATGCATCTGTCTTTCTGTGAGTGAAGCAGCAAAAATAACATTGAATGAAATCTCGCTCTGATTACAGCGCAGCATTCGTTGAAGAATTTTTAGTTTGACCTTGCGAGTAAGGAAATTTTATATTTTGGGCACCTCTGGTTTAGATTATAATTTAGAAAAGATAAATTATAATTCTGAAATTATTCTTAACTAAAAATTAAAACGCATTTAAATGTTTATTATAATTTAACTCATGATCAGTTCTCTTTGTTTTTTCTCCCTCTCTTCTCCAAAAAAAAAATCAAATGCATTTAAGGAGTGAGATCGAAAAATTCTTAACACACGTTTTTTTCATTAAAAAGGTCTCAGAAAAAAATCGTACTGAAAATTGTACGAAACCCAGAAGCACAAAAGGTCTGCTTCCAATTTTATTAAATAGCACCGTTAAAACTGGTCCATTGACAGAAGTCCTGGTTCAGGTAGAAGGAGTGGTTCACATGATATTTCTGAAGCCCAAAAAAAGAAAGCATTTTCAAAAGAGCTCCCAACACATCTGGTAGGAAAGCAAGCGCGGTTAGCTCAGTGCAGGGTTCGAAAAGTAAAAGTTAATGCAGGTTTCAAACCACACAAGGCCCTAGAAATTCTTGGGAGGAATGCTCCTAAAAATGTAGAGGCCAAAAGTAGAGCACGGATATTGAAGTGACGTTTTCTAAAAAAAAATAAACTTGTTGCTTAATAATGATTATGAAACATTTATTCTGTCAAATATTGCGCAACTTCCTGGTAAACATTTCATATTGCTGATACTCGAGGGAATGTTGAAGAAAATTTCGATACCAAAAACAGTTAAAATTTCCCAAAAAGTTCTCCATTCATAGGACTTCATATGGTAAACAAGACATTAAGTGGTTCAAAAACAATAATGTAATATTGATATCCCCCAAAACTGCCGATTCTACAAGTCTGTCTTATTTCAATCTAGTAAGCTGAGTGATATGATTTCTACAATAGTCTCCAATTATTCTAAAACACATCGTTTTATTCTTTATTCCTCAAGATCGCTCACGTAGTGTTTAGATCGAAGATAACCGCCCGCATTACTATGCATCTGTCTTTCTGTGAGTGAAGCAGCAAAAATAACAGAATAAATCTCGCTCTGATTACAGCGCAGCATTCGTTGAAGTTAAGGAAATTTAATATTTTGGGCACCTCTTTTAGATTATAATTTAGAAAAGATAAATTATAATTCTGAAAATTCTTAACTAAAAATTAAAACGCATTTAAATGTTTATTATAATTTAACTCATGAAGTTCTCTTTGTTTTTTCTCCTCTCTTCTCCAAAAAAAAAATCAAATGCATTTAAGGAGTGAGATCGAAAAATTCTTAACACACGTTTTTTTCATTAAAAAGGTTCAGAAAAAAAACGAAAATTGTACGAAACCCAGAAGCACAAAAGGTCTGCTTCCAATTTATTAAATAGCACCGTTAAAACTGGTCCATTGACAGAAGTCTGGTTCAGGTAGAAGGAGTGGTTCACATGATATTTCTGAAGCCCAAAAAAAGAAAGCATTTTCAAAAGAGCTCCCAAACATCTGGTAGGAAAGCAGCGCGGTTAGCTCAGTGCAGGGTTCGAAAAGTAAAAGTTAATGCACTGCCCTAGAAATTCTTGGGAGGAATGCTCCTAAAAATGTAGAGGCCAAAAGTAGAGCACGGATATTGAAGTGACGTTTTCTAAAAAAAAAAATAAACTTGTTCTTAATAATGATTATGAAACATTTATTCTGTCAAATATTGCGCAACTTCCTGGTAAACATTTCATATTGCTGATACTCGAGGGAATGTTGAAGAAAATTTCGATACCCAAAAAAGTTAAAATTTCCCAAAAGTTCTCCATTCATAGGACTTCATATGGTAAACAAGACATTAAGTGGTTCAAAAACAATAAAATATTGATATCCCCCAAACTGCCCGGAGCGAAGTCCAGTAAAGAGTTATAAGGCTTTTGATAAAAGGGAATTGAAAAATTTAGATTCACATCAGAAAGCGCTGTAAAAACATTAATAGAGTAAAAGGTTCAAAATTCATCACATGTGATCAAAACTATAAAACAATTTCAATCAAATGAAAAAAAAATAATAATAATAATAAAACTGTAAGTTTAGTGGCTTCATTTTTATTAACATGTATGTTAAACATTTTTCGATTTCACTTCGTTATAGTGGAAAAAAGAACGTTAATTTGAAAATTCTATTTATATAAAAAATTAACAATAATTAGATAAAACAAAATCTAAAAAATAAAACATTTAACAAAAATTTACAATAAAAAAGTCAACATTTTTATCAAAAAAGCAAATAAAATGCAAAATTATCTTTTATCTACAATTAAAGGCAAAAACACACGAAAACGATTTAAATTGTTGACAAAAGTGATTTGGAATAAAATAAAAATTAGTTTATTTTAAATTTGTACTCTAAATGCAAAAAAACGATAAACAAACGACCTTCTCAAGTACATTTACGAATGAATTAAAAATAATAACAATTTTTCAAGTATTTTGTTTTTTTACAATTTATTTTATTGAAATTTTTTAAAATTTTTAATGATCATTTGAATAGATTTTTTTCCTAAATTAAATAACTACATTTTTTGAGTGGAGGGGGGGGTGGGAAAGAGATTCTAAGAATATAATTTTTTGTTAACCACAATTTTAGTTAACTCTATTTCTCCAAATTATTAAATTTAAGTCATTTTCAAAGATCATTTTAAGAGAATTAAAATTCAAAACCTTTAACCAAATTGCTTTGAGCAACTAAGTGAGTCCATTTCAAATATATTTTATATTTTTCAAAGTTTCAACATTTTTGTTTTTCTAAAATGATCATGTTGATGATCGTAAAAAAAACAATTTATTTAAATAATTAAAACGTGTAGAAAATTTAATTTACTTCTCAAATATAAATTTATTTATAAATTTTTTTTCATTATCATAATTAAAGGAAGTATTTAAAAAAAAAAACTACGAAAATTTTGCAATTAACAAAAAATCACTTAAATAATGTCTGAGAATGGTGAATTATAACACAAAATTATAAAAAAGGAAATGAAAATTTTGCAATTAAACAATAAAGCGAGAACTCATTAAGAATTTTTATTAATTATTTTTTTTGCAAAATAATTTTAACGAATTATAATTATTGGGGAACCGATATCAAGTGCAAACTTGTTGAGAATTAATAAAAATTTAAAGCTCAATATTCGGAGCATTTTCCTCTGATTAAAGGAGGAATATTAACAATTTTATCATACATAGATATTTCGATACCAGCTCCTTGATCGCCAGATCAATTTTCTACAAAAAAAAACTGTTCAGATTCTTACAAAATTTATTTATGAAGGAGAAATTAGATCGAAAAATTCTTAACACACATATGTGTAATTGTAACCTAAAACACAAACTTAATTTAATTGTTTTATTTCATTGAAATTATTATAAAAATTTCCCAAAAAAAATATTTTTAAAGTTTTATTCGTGATGAAATTTAGAACGTTTTTTAAGAAACCGTTATTATGGTGATTTCTGCTACAATGCTCAAACGGTTAGTCCATCTCCGAGTACATCTTTTCTGTGCTCTTAAATTACCCTTTTAAAAGAGTCCAATATATCTCTACGTGCTTCAGTTACGGAAAGTTATGAGGACTTTGTCTCCCATGGTAAAAATACCACATTATTGTTCTTGTTCCACTCAAGAGTGACAGGATGCCAAAATCAGTCCAAGAATAACGGAAACAGTGTAAATTTCGGTGTTTATAGAGCCCGTTGTAACATATGATTGGCTTTTTTGTCGCAACTGCCCTACCAATTAATTTTTTAGGCAATTTGACTTTGGGGGCCTTTCGGGCCCTATACATTTCTTCATAATTTCTTCGAGCATCAGCAACATAAAATTTTTACCAGGAAGTAAAGAAAAATCTACCAGAACATATGATTCGTCATCCCTTGTGCAGCGAGAATATTTGTTTAAACCTGACATAATTTCCGTGCTCTGTTTTTGGCCTCTAAGTTTTTAGCAGCGTTTCTGTCGGGAACTTTATGAGCCTTGTGAGTTTTTAAACCTGCATTAGCTTTAACTTTTCGTACCAAATAGTCCGAACACAAAGCTAACAGTTCTGCCTTCCCACTGAATATGTTGGGAGCCCATTTTGAAAATGCTTTCTCTTTTTTGGGGGGTTTAGAACATCACATGGACCATTACTTTATCTGAACCAGGTTTTTCCGTCAGAGTAGAAGTTCTCCTGATATTGTTTAATAACATTGGAAACAGTTTTGATAAACAGTTTGCTTTGCAAACTGTTTGTAGGACCAAGTTGGTTTTTATTAAAAATATTAAATAATTTTAATACGCACTTTTTTTGGTATCTGATTTTAGTCGGGCATGTCTTCAAAATTCGTTCAATATATTCTAGTGAATTTCGCACAGCTTATTTATGAGGTATTTTTGGAGTGTTTTGGAGGAGCATAGCTCCTCTCAGGCCCGGAGAGTAGATTTTAGAGTGACAGAAATTAATATAAAAACATAATTAGCATTAGTTTCTTGCTCTCCTTAGAGCCGGGAAAGTACCCGCAAAATGGTCGCATTCGAGGTCCCATTGAAATTTGTCCTCCCCCGCTATGAGAGGAGCTAAAACTTACCATCTTCAAAAACACTCCAAAAATATTTCGAAATTTATTAAGTGAAATTTGAATAAAATTCTTATTAAGATTCGGAACATCATAATCAAAACCTTCAAAGCTCTGTTTTCAAATTTCGTAAGTCTTAAGCTTAAGACTTTATAATTTATTTTTTTATTGTGAATCACATCAATTCCTTTAAGGTATTTTTTAAATTATCAATAAATTTATTAAATTTCGTCTGATATTTAACATTTTGGAACCCAAGAAAAGTCATGGAACTTTTCTTGTACTAAAAAAAGAAATTTTAAGGGATAAATTTCTTTCAAATTTTCTCAATAACAATTTTGTTTAATAATATAACATTTAATATCTTTAAACAAGAAAAATGTATATAATTTCAGGAAAATAAATTGATTGCGATTTTTTTTCAGTTTTTTGTTCTTTCGCCATAATTTAGCCACAATTAATTTTTGCTTAATTTAAACAAGAATCCAAAAAAAAAGATCGAAGAAATGAAATCAATTATAAATAAAATGAAATTAAGACGAGTACAGTGGGTTAAAAAATTAACTGTCATTTGTTCTCATACGTTAAAAGTTAAAACTCAAATAAAATCTTTTTATCCTTGACACAATTTTTTACAGTGTAACGTTTAGGTGCAAATATTTATGTATTTGAGGAAGTGTAAATTATTTAATGTAAACCCGTCCCCCTCTCTACACCAAAAAAAAAATATCAACTTTCTGCGTAAATCCAAAAGAATGTGATTTTTGGTTTTAACTTAAATACATATAACAAGAATTCTCTTATCGGTTTGCGATATTTTGGTGGGCAAAAAAAATTTTATGGCGTCAACCAGGTAAAAATCAACAACCAACAACATATTTTTTATTAATATTGAGCTTTAGCAGAAGCTTAAAGCTACAAACAAATATTTACTTTGAATTAATTTGCATGCGTACAAATCTTTATGTTCTTTTTGCTCTTTATGATCACATAACGAAGTTTAGTTGTTTTTTATTATTTTTTATATTTATTTTTGGCAGAATGATCTGTTGACTTTTTCAAGTGAAAAAAAGTACGTAAATTTATTTTGAAGAAATAAACAAAAAAATTTACATAAACACAAACATAAAATGTTTATAAATAATCTACCAACACCATCTAACAAAAGAGTGAAATAAGACAGACAGACAGACAGATGGATGGATGGACAGAAGGACAAACATTCAGACTGTCGAACAAACAAACTGACACTCAAACATTACATATTTCAGACACACCTTAAATCTGAAAAACAATTTTGTATGTTTATTCAAATCTTTTTTTATACCCCTAAACCACCACAAGTGGTGAAGAGAGGGTATATTAACTTTATCATTTGGTGTGTAACGCTTAGAAGGAATCATCTCAGATCACATAATGTATATGCTCTCATGCACAATAACTGATAGACCTTAATGTAATTTGACCCGAGTACTATAGTCCTAAGAAATTTCCTATTTAAAACCAGCACAATCGGTTCAGTATATTAAAATATATAGAACGATATCTGGTATCTCCTCTAAGTTCAAGCAAAAAACTTTCGTGAAATTATCAATTATAAATCGACAAATTAGAATGAAATTTTACTATAACATAAAACCATATGTACTGCATTACCACACCATAATTTATCAAAATCGGTTCAGTTATAACCAAAAATAGAATTAATTTTATGACTCATTATGTGTTCCGTTTTATATCTCAGAAAAGCTTTTCTATATTGTAAACCTCAGTGAGTATATGTGTGATTGTATAACGTATTTTCTTTACACGCATTTGTGACGGAGGGTATTGAAGATTCGGCGCAGCCGATTATAGCATTCGTACTTGTTTCGCATTCATTTCATTTTCAATTCATTTCATTTTATTCTTTAACACTTTAAATCATAATTTATATACAATTTTTACACCATAAATTCTTGTTTGTGGCTGAGAAAAGACTTTTTTGTTTGTTTATGACCAATTTGGAGGGATTTACTTACGGTCAAAAGTTATTAAAGTCAAAGTCAAGAATTTCTTGTGTTGTGGTGGTCTTAAGACAAAAAAAAAAAACAAGATTTAATTAAAATGATAAAAGTGAGAAAGAATTTTTTGTAAAATTTATTTGTTATAAATCTTTGATATTTTTTTATTATAATTAAATTCTTAACAATTTTTCATCTAAAAAAAAAATCAAATTCTTAAAAATTTTTTTAATAAAAAAATGTTCAGGTCTTTAACAAAAAAAAATTTTAAGATCTTTAAATTTTTTCCTAATAGAAAAATTATTAAGGATTTGAAATTTTTTTAATAGAAAACAATTTAAGAATCTGAAAATTTTTATTAAGAACCTGAACAATTTTTCATGAAAAACAATAAAGAATCTGAACATTTTTCTGAACAATTTTTTTCTAGAAAAATTGTTAAGAATCTGAACAATTTTTTCATAGAAAAATTGTAAAGAATCTGAACAATTTTTTCATAGAAAAATTGTTAAGAATGTGAACAATTTTTTCTTAGAAAAATTGTTAGAATGTGAACAATTTTTCATAGAAAAAATTGTAAAGAATCTGAAAATTTTTTTTCATAGAAAAATTGTTAAGAATCTGAACAATTTTTTTCATAGAAAAATTGTTAAGAATCTGAACAATTTTTTTCATAGAAAAATTGTTAAGAATCTAACAATTCTTTCATAGAAAAATTGTTAAGAATCTAACAATTTTTCTAAAAAATTAGATTCAGATTAACATTTTTCTATAAAAAAATTGTTCAGATTAAAGACAACAATTTTTTCATAAATCAAAAAATCTGTTCAGATTCTTAACAATTTTTCATAAAAAAAATTGTTCAGATCTTAACAATTTTTTTTACTAGTCACAAAATTGTTCAGAAACAATTTTGTTAGGTTCAGATTCTTAAAATTTTTCTATAAAAACAATTGTTCATTCTTAACAATTTTTCTATAAAAAAATTGTTCAGATTTTAACAATTTTTCTTGAAAAAATTGTTCAGATTTTCAACAATTTTTTTGTTCAGATTCTTAAAAATTTTTCTATTGTTGAAAAAAAATTGTTCAGATTATTAACAATTTTCTATGAAAAAATTGTTCAGATTTTTAACAATTTTTCTATGAAAAAATTGTTCAGATTCTTAACAATTTTTCTATGAAAAAAATTGTTCAGATTCTTAACAATTTTTCTATGAAAAAAATTGTTCAGATTCTTAACAATTTTTCTATGAAAAATATTGTTCAGATTCTTAACAATTTTTCTATGAAAAAATTGTTCAGATTTTTAACAGTTTTCTATTCAAAAAATTGTTCAGATTCTTTACAACTTTTCTATGAAAAAAGTTGTTCAGTTTCTTAAAAATTTTTCTATGAAAAAAATTGTTCAGATTCTTAAAAATTTTTCTATGAAAAAAATTGTTCAGATTCTTAACAATTTTTCTATGAAAAAAGTTTTTCAAAAAATTCCAAAAAATTGTACTTTTAGAAATTTTGAATAGTTTTGCTCAATTTTTAAGAGCACATTCATTTCAGTTCCCAATTTGTTTTTCTATGACCAAATTTTCTATGTTGGACAAAAAATATTTTGACACTTTTTTGTATTTTATTGTTGGTTGAACTAGTTAAACCACAAGATATTATTTTCAACAGATTTGTTTCTCTTTAAACTGGCAAAAGTCTGGGAAAACACCATTCACATAATTCGTTTCAAACTAAAATTAGGTGAAAGGTTTTTCAGTTACAAATTCCAAACATTATTTACGATGAATTATTTAATTGAATAAACATAAAACAATTGCAACAACTAAACTACCAACAACAGCAACGACAGCAACATATGAAAAATATAGAAACAAATAACCCCTGCAATGAGATGTGATGTGATTATCTTAATATTCATTACTTTTAAAATGATTGAATCGAACAAAAACCAAACAATTTTAATATTCAAACTTATGGATTCATATGTGAAGAATATCTTGTATCTCAAAAATGACCACAGATACTCAAATACACTTTTGTGTTTAACTTTAAATTGTTGTTGTATTAAGCAATAATATTTTGTGTCCATCAGCAACATGATCATTAATATATGTATGTATATGTATATATATTTGTCTTTCAAACATTTTGTCTATTTTGTTGATCAGAGATGAATCTTAAGTAATAGTTGAAGAGAGAAAAAAACACTAATATTTACTGATCTATTCATGACCACGTTTGAGCTGGTGCTGCTGCTGGTGCTTTTGATGATGTATATGTGGGGAGAGGAAGACTCATCCAAAGGCCATAAAATATCAATAGATGAAACAATAAATGAGCAGTGAAACCACAAACAACAAAAAATCATGGATTTGAGAATAAAGAAAGAGTTATAAAGAAAATAAATAATGATGAAAATTTTATTTAACAATAAACTAAATGATTTGATGAATCATCTTTACTAACATGACAGACGATTGGACGGACAGACATACAGACATGAATGAACTCTTTCAGCTAAACAAAGAAACTAATAATGATTACAAACACACACACATACACGAAATGTTTGAAAGGAGAATAAAATATAAAAAATCGAAAAAAATTATCAGACATTTAATGCGTGTTTAAATCATACAAAACTTTAAATTTTAAACAATAAAAAAAACAAACAAAAAATTCATTGAACAAAAGTCCATCGTATGGATGAATTTGTTTTATTACATTTTTATTAATGAGTTTTGCTTTGTTTCTTTATAGAGAAACAGATATTTGAAAGAGTGAAATCCTGAAAATTTCTATTAAATATTTATTCAAACTCTATTAAATTGATCTTCAGATACTGAGCAAATTTTCTATGAAAATCTTGTTCCGATACTGAGCAAATTTTCTATGAAAATCTTGTTCCGATACTGAGCAAATTTTCTATGAAAATCTTGTTCCGATACTGAGCAAATTTTCTATGAAAATCTTGTTCCGATACTGAGCAAATTTTCTATGAAAATCTTGTTCAGATACTGAGCAAATTTTCTATGAAAATCTTGTTCAGATACTGAGCAAATTTTCTATGAAAATCTTGTTCAGATACTGAGCAAATTTTCTATGAAAATCTTGTTCAGATACTGAGCAAATTTTCTATGAAAATCTTGTTCAGATACTGAGCAAATTTTCTATGAAAATCTTGTTCAGATACTGAGCAAATTTTCTATGAAAATCTTGTTCAGATTCTGAAGATTAGATTAAGACTAAATTCCTTTAAAATCGTCCAGATATTAACACATGCAATATCTGCATATAATTTTACGTTAAGCTTTCAAAAAAACCCAAACTTTATCGCTAACGACAATAATGACAATGACGATCATCATCCTTTACTCAAGCTGTCATCAGTCACATGCAAGTTTTAGCAGGTTGCAGTTGATCTTATTGTTTGTTGTTATTGTCGTCATTGTTGTTGTTGAGAAAAAAATTATACATCAAAATCAAATGTCAAATATTAATGTAACAGCCGACAAAGGAAAAGACAACAATCAAAAGTTATACAAAAACAAAAAAATCCCAGCAACACGATACAACAATGCCATGATGCAGCAAAATGCAACAAAAAAAGTTGCTCAGCTTGGATGGATGGCACTTAACTGAGTTGTTTGGCAACTGCTACCATGCAACCAACAGTCCATCCATCCATCCATCCATACATTCAACCAATCCAGACCATATTTGAAAAACTTGTCCATCTTTTTTTATGTCTGTATCATGTGCGTTGAAACAAAATTGTTAAAATACGGTTGCGGAAAATAAAGACAAAATCAAATTAAATCAGTGCACTTACTCATTCACAGAAATACCTTATAAAGTATTATTTCATTTTTAGCCCGTGATGAAAGAGTTAGTGGACATTGACTGGCAACATGTGGCTTAGACAATTTATTAATATCACGAGCGTATATTTCAAATGGACTTGCAACAAATGCCCAAAAACTATTGTTTTTTTTATTTGATATAAACTTCAGCCTTCATCACTGCCATTATTACTACATAGATTAGATGATGTCAGCAGCAAGCGGGAGAAAAACTTACTGAAATGAACATTCTGTTCACTCAAATAATTAATTTTCTATGAAAATTGTGTTCACTTTGGGAATAAAAATTTTCTATGAAAATTGTGTTCACTTTGGGAACAAAAATTTTCTATGAAAATTGTGTTCACTTTGGGAACAAAAATTTTCTATGAAAATTGTGTTCACTTTGGGAACAAAAATTTTCTATGAAAATTGTGTTCACTTTGGGAACAAAAATTTTCTATGAAAATTGTGTTCACTTTGGGAACAAAAATTTTCTATGAAAATTGTGTTCACTTTGGGAACAAAAATTTTCTATGAAAATTGTGTTCACTTTGGGAACAAAAATTTTCTATGAAAATTGTGTTCACTTTGGGAACAAAAATTTTCTATGAAAATTGTGTTCACTTTGGGAACAAAAATTTTCTATGAAAATTGTGTTCACTTTGGGAACAAAAATTTTCTATGAAAATTGTGTTCACTTTGGGAACAAAAATTTTCTATGAAAATTGTGTTCACTTTGGGAACAAAAATTTTCTATGAAAATTGTGTTCACTTTGGGAACAAAAATTTTCTATGAAAATTGTGTTCACTTGGGGAACAAAAATTTTCTATGAAAATTGTGTTCACTTTATGAAAGTTTGTATTAATTTCGGGTACAAAGTTTTGTTGCGTTCTTTTAAAGAAATTTTTATTTGAACTTTTAAAAAGTTTATAAGAATAAATTTCAGTTTTTTGTTTGATTTTCAATCATTGACCTCTATCGATTGTTTTAAAGTTGTATTTTTGACATTTTATATTCCTAATAAATAAATTACACCATAAAGTCATTATTCAAATGCATGAAATTAAATTTTTGCAAACAAAAAAGAAAAAAAATCTCATAAAATAAAGAAACATTTTTACATTTAAACTGTCAGTAATTTTTGTTTATTACAAAAATCTCATTATTACACAAAAGATTGATGGATGAAAAGTTGATTTAAGATTTATGATCATTTAAGTATGAAACTCACATCAGATTTAATCACTTACTTACAAGTGTAAGACGACATGAAAGAAATAATATTTATATACAATTTTACACTTTTTTTTTTGCAAAAGTAACTTTTTTATTTACACACACAATTCGTTATACAATCGTCTTGAAGATAGAAATTCCATAAATGAAATTTCTATTTTAGTTTGTTGGTTTAATGTTGGAAAGTATTGAGTACTAAATTGAATTAGAACGTAACTAATTAAGATTGTTTACATCAAACTAAGTGAGAGAAATAAAGTTAAAGAGTGATTAAGAGATTAATTAAAAATGTTGTAGATTTTTTGGTAAAAGATTTATTTAAGAAAATTATTTAACTAAAAAGTCATAAAATTTATAAAAGATTAAAAGATTTTATGTTTGCAAAATATATATTTTTTAAGTTATTTTCAGCCAACAGAAAAAGAAAGTGTTTAAGTAATAAAATTAAAGCGTTTAAAACCCTTGAAATTATTATTTTGCATTCGTCATAAAAATTATAGTTTTTTTCTATTTTTGTATGGATTTTTTAGAAGTCTAAAGTAAACAAATTCCCGGAAATCAATTAAATAATACAAGCTGTTCTATTGACCCATATTTATTTATTTTTTGCAAAAACTCATAAAATAATTAACAATTCTACTCAACAATAGAAAAAGTAAAGACTGTAAATAATTGAAAAAACTATAAACAACAACATTCTTTTTCAAATATTCAATGAAAAAATCTAAAAATTACTTAATAATTTCAAAGACTGTAAATATGAATTTTTATAAATTCGATTTTCACTTTAGGACATGAAGGATATATAAATGTGCAATACATCAGGGAAAGATTTGGTCCACAAATAATCTTAAAAATTCATTAAAAATTTCTTCATGAAATGAACACAATTTTCATAGAAAATTTCTTCATGAAATGAACACAATTTTCATAGAAAATTTCTTCATGAAATGAACACAATTTTCATAGAAAATTTCTTCATGAAATGAACACAATTTTCATAGAAAATTTCTTCATGAAATGAACACAATTTTCATAGAAAATTTCTTCATGAAATGAACACAATTTTCATAGAAAATTTCTTCATGAAATGAACACAATTTTCATAGAAAATTTCTTCATGAAATGAACACAATTTTCATAGAAAATTTCTTCATGAAATGAACACAATTTTCATAGAAAATTTCTTCATGAAATGAACACAATTTTCATAGAAAATTTCTTCATGAAATGAACACAATTTTCATAGAAAATTTCTTCATGAAATGAACACAATTTTCATAAAAAATTTCTTCATGAAATGAACACAATTTTCATAGAAAATTTCTTCATGAAATGAACACAATTTTCATAGAAAATTTCTTCATGAAATGAACACAATTTTCATAGAAAATTTCTTCATGAAATGAACACAATTTTTATAGAAAATTTCGTCATGAAATGAACAAAATTTTCATAGAAAATTTCGTCATGAAATGAACAAAATTTTCATAGAAAATTTCGTCATGAAATGAACAAAATTTTCATAGAAAATTTCGTCATGAAATGAACAAAATTTTCATAGAAAATTTCGTCATGAAATGAACAAAATTTTCATAGAAAATTTCGTCATGAAATGAACAAAATTTTCATAGAAAATTTCGTCATGAAATGAACAAAATTTTCATAGAAAATTTCGTCATGAAATGAACAAAATTTTCATAGAAAATTTCGTCATGAAATGAACAAAATTTTCATAGAAAATTTCGTCATGAAATGAACAAAATTTTTATAGAAAATTTCGTCATGAAATGAACAAAATTTTCATAGAAAATTTCGTCATGAAATGAACAAAATTTTCATAGAAAATTTCGTCATGAAATGAACAAAATTTTCATAGAAAATTTCGTCATGAAATGAACAAAATTTTCATAGAAAATTTCGTAATGGAATGAACAAAATTTTCATAGAAAATTTCGTAATGGAATGAACAAAATTTTCATAGAAAATTTCGTCATGAAATAAACAAAATTTTCATAGAAAATTTCTTCATTGAAATGAACACAATTTTCATAGAAAATTTCTTCAGGAATTGATCAAAATTTTCATAGAAAATTTCTTCAAGAAAATGAACACAATTTTTATAGAAAATTTCGTCATTGAAATGAACACAATTTTCATAGAAGATTTTGCCCATGAAATGGTTGAAGTTTTCATAGAAAATTTCCACGAAATATTTATTATTAAAATGATAACAATTTTAATAAAAAAATGTTGTTGAAATGATTAAAATTTTTTTAGAAATTTTATTGTTAAATTGAATAAATGTTTCGTATCATTTTATCCATGAAATGAATGCAATTTTCATAGAAATATTTTCTCTAAGTGCTTTTTCTGCTTAATCTAGCGCAATAATCTGCAGGGCATTATTTTGCGTTTATATTATTAATGGACACTTGTTTTCCAGTTTTTTTTTCATCTGCTTGTTTTTCAAACTGTATCCGATATTTATTTAATAGAGAAACAATAAATAACTCCCCAATTTTTTTAATAAATATATTATTTTTTGTTGGTTTGTTTTGTTGTTGTTGTAGTTGTTTTTCTTTTAGTTTCATCTTTCTAACAACAACTATTCTACTCTAATTATCAATAAAATCATGTTTAAAGTTTATGGCCAAGAAGCAATAACACACTCTCTTTGTGGATACAACAACAACACCAAAAATAAGGCAAATTCGTATGATTATTAACAATAATCATGATAATGATGATAATAATCATAATGATAATAATGGAGATGTTGTGGCAAATATTTGTTGGTGGAGGTGATGTTGTTGTTGGAGTCTGAAGTCAGTAGTAAAAGGAAATAAAACGGTATTTGTGCTTAAATTATTTGTTGTTGTAGTTGTTGTTGTGGCTTTTTATAATCTCGTGTTGCCGCCGTTAAACAAACAACAATTTAATATACTTATAACGTTTTAGTTGTTTTTTGGGTTGCTGCCTGCCTCTTATTGTTGCATTGTTTTGTTGGTCATGTTGCATGCAATTATGTTGTTTTATAGTACTTTTTGTTGTTCTTGTTGTTGTTGTTTGTGGTTATATTTCTTGACCAGTTTTTCCACTTGTTTTTTTTGTTGTGTGTGTGTGTTTTTTTGTGCCTTTTAAAATTAAAGAATGTTTTACAGCTGTTTGTGGAATGTGGCAAGTGTTATTGTGAAAATAATGTTTTTATTGGATTATTGTGAAATTATTATTAAAGTTTGAAGGTTAGAAAGAAACAAGAATTTATAGGTATATGGGGAAATAGACTCCATTATAAATTGGTCAACACCTGTTCATTTGTAATTTATTAATCAAATCAAATTAATTTTTATTTCTTAAATAAAAATTTATTTTTCAAAATGCCGCACCAAAACCAAAACCAGAAAAGAAATTTTTTGCACAAAACTAAAAACTATAATAATTTGTATTATTAAAGAATTAAATTATAATTTAAATCACGTATTTTCAATAAAAACAAACTAAAATTTCACTTCCACTTCTGTTGTTCTACAAAAGAAACAAACAAAAGAATTGAAATTTTTGCACCAGAAATTAACAAAAAACAGAAAAAAACGTGCAAAAGTTTTCCATATTTTTATTCAAATTTAAATGACAAAATCTCTTAATTTGTCTCCAAATTTTTAAAAGATTTTGTTATATATTTTTTTAAAAATATTAAAAATGAAATAATTCAAATTGTTTTTAATAATTAATTTTCTATTTTTTCTTTATTTTTATTTTTTTTTTACAGTTCAATTTTCCCCTTCCACCATTAATATTAAATTGAAAATGTAAGTACCCACCGAAAAAAAAAAATAACAGTTTCTTTATTTAAACATGAAATTATGTGAAATATTAAACCAAAACGAAATGAAATTTAATGAAATGCACTCATTAAATATTTTTTTGAAAGTAAAACTTTTTTAATTTGGCTTTCAAAAATTCAGAAAAAACTCCACCAAAAAGCCAAAAAGCAACAAAATATCACTGATCGTTAAGCATCATATTGCAAGTTATAATTTTTATTATTTATCTTTTATTTTAAAGATTTACTTTTAAACATCGTAAAAACATTTTCTTTCAATACAATTTTGTAATTAAAAAAAAGGGAAATGAAAATGAAGTATAATATTGAAAATTATCAACCAAAGGTGTGTTCAATTCATTTCATGAAAGAATTTTCTATGAAAATTGTGTTCATTTCAATGCAGAAATTTTCTATGAAAATTGTGTTCATTTCAGTGAAGAAATTTTAAATGAAAATTGTGTTCATTTCAATGAAGAAATTTTCAATGAAAATTGTGTTCATTTCAATGAAGAAATTTTCAATGAAAATTGTGTTCATTTCAATGAAGAAATTTTCAATGAAAATTGTGTTCATTTCAATGAAGAAATTTTCTATGAAAATTGTGTTCATTTCAATGAAGAAATTTTCTATGAAAATTGTGTTCATTTCAATGAAGAAATTTTCTATGAAAATTGTGTTCATTTCAATGAAAAAATTTTCTATGAAAATTGTGTTCATTTCAATGAAGAAATTTTCTATGAAAATTGTGTTCATTTCAATGAAGAAATTTTCTATGAAAATTGTGTTCATTTCAATGAAGAAATTTTCTATGAAAATTGTGTTCATTTCAATGAAGAAATTTTCTATGAAAATTGTGTTCATTTCAATGAAGAAATTTTCTATGAAAATTGTGTTCATTTCAATGAAGAAATTTTCTATGAAAATTGTGCTCATTTCAATGAAGAAATTTTCTATGAAAATTGTGTTCATTTCAATGAAGAAATTTTCTATGAAAATTGTGTTCATTTCAATGAAGAAATTTTCTATGAAAATTGTGTTCATTTCAATGAAGAAATTTTCTATGAAAATTGTGTTCATTTCAATGGAGAAATTTTCTATGAAAATTGTTTTCATTTCAATGAAGAAATTTTCTATGAAAATTGTGTTCATTTCAATGAAGAAATTTTCTATGAAAATTTTGTACATTTTAATGAAGAAATTTTCTATGAAAATTGTGTTCATTTCAATGAAGAAATTTTCTATGAAAATTGTGTTCATTTCAATGAAGAAATTTTCTATGAAAATTGTGTTCATTTCAATGAAGAAATTTTCTATGAAAATTGTGTTCATTTCAATGAAGAAATTTTCTATGAAAATTGTGTTCATTTCAATGAAGAAATTTTCTATGAAAATTGTGTTCATTTCAATGAAGAAATTTTCTATGAAAATTGTGTTCATTTCAATGAAGAAATTTTCTATGAAAATTGTGTTCATTTCAATGAAGAAATTTTCTATGAAAATTGTGTTCATTTCAATGAAGAAATTTTCTATGAAAATTGTGTTCATTGTAATGAAGAAATTTTCTATGAAAATTGTGTTCATTGTAATGAAGAAATTTTCTATGAAAATTGTGTTCATTTCAATGAAGAAATTTTCTATGAAAATTGTGTTCATTTCAATGAAGAAATTTTCTATGAAAATTGTGTTCATTTCAATGAAGAAATTTTCTATGAAAATTGTGTTCATTTCAATGAAGAAATTTTCTATGAAAATTGTGTTCATTTCAATGAAGAAATTTTCTATGAAAATTGTGTTCATTTTAATGAAGATATTTTCTATGAAAATTATGTTCATTTCAATGAAGAAATTTTCTATGAAAATTGTGTTCATTTCAATGAAGAAATTTTCTATGAAAATTGTGTTCATTTCAATGAAGAAATTTTCTTCATAAAAATTGTGCTCATTTCAATGAAGAAATTTTCTTCATAGAAAATTGTGTTCATTTGAATGAAGAAATTTACTATGAAAATTGTGTTCATTTGAATGAAGAAATTTTCTATGAAGATTGTGTTCATTTGAATGAAAAAATTTTCTATGAAAATTGTGTTCACTTGAATGAAGAAATTTTCTATGAAAATTGTGTTCATTTCAATGAAGAAATTTTCTATGAAAATTGTGTTCATTTCAATGAAGAAATTTTCTATGAAAATTGTGTTCATTTCAATGAAGAAATTTTCTATGAAAATTGTGTTCATTTCAATGAAGAAATTTTCTATGAAAATTGTGTTCATTTCATGAAAGAATTTTCTATGAAAATTGTGTTCATTTTAATGAAAAAATTTTCTATGAAAATTGTGTTCATTTTAATGAAGATATTTTCTATGAAAATTGTGTTCATTTTAATGAAGATATTTTCTATGAAAATTGTGTTCATTTCAATGAAGAAATTTTCTATGAAAATTGTGTTCATTTCAATGAAGAAATTTTCAATGAAAATTGTGTTCATTTCAATGAAGAAATTTTCTATGAAAATTGTGTTCATTTCAATGAAGAAATTTTCTTCATAAAAATTGTGCTCATTTCAATGAAGAAATTTTCTTCATAGAAAATTGTGTTCATTTGAATGAAGAAATTTACTATGAAAATTGTGTTCATTTGAATGAAGAAATTTTCTATGAAAATTGTGTTCATTTGAATGAAGAAATTTTCTATGAAAATTGTGTTCACTTGAATGAAGAAATTTTCTATGAAAATTGTGTTCACTTGAATGAAGAAATTTTCTATGAAAATTGTGTTCATTTCATGAAAGAATTTTCTATGAAAATTGTGTTCATTTTAATGAAAAAATTTTCTATGAAAATTGTGTTCATTTTAATGAAGATATTTTCTATGAAAATTGTGTTCATTTCAATGAAGAAATTTTCTATGAAAATTGTGTTCATTTTAATGAAGAAATTTTCTATGAAAATTGTGTTCATTTCAATGAAGAAATTTTCTATGAAAATTGTGTTCATTTCAATGAAGAAATTTTCTATGAAAATTGTGTTCATTTCATGAAAGAATTTTCTATGAAAATTGTGTTCATTTTAATGAAAAAATTTTCTATGAAAATTGTGTTCATTTTAATGAAGATATTTTCTATGAAAATTGTGTTCATTTCAATGAAGAAATTTTCTATGAAAATTGTGTTCATTTCAATGAAGAAATTTTCAATGAAAATTGTGTTCATTTCAATGAAGAAATTTTCTATGAAAATTGTGTTCATTTCAATGAAGAAATTTTCTTCATAAAAATTGTGCTCATTTCAATGAAGAAATTTTCTTCATAGAAAATTGTGTTCATTTGAATGAAGAAATTTACTATGAAAATTGTGTTCATTTGAATGAAGAAATTTTCTATGAAAATTGTGTTCATTTGAATGAAGAAATTTTCTATGAAAATTGTGTTCACTTGAATGAAGAAATTTTCTATGAAAATTGTGTTCACTTGAATGAAGAAATTTTCTATGAAAATTGTGTTCATTTCATGAAAGAATTTTCTATGAAAATTGTGTTCATTTTAATGAAAAAATTTTCTATGAAAATTGTGTTCATTTTAATGAAGATATTTTCTATGAAAATTGTGTTCATTTCAATGAAGAAATTTTCTATGAAAATTGTGTTCATTTTAATGAAGAAATTTTCTATGAAAATTGTGTTCATTTCAATGAAGAAATTTTCTATGAAAATTGTGTTCATTTCAATGAAGAAATTTTCTATGAAAATTGTGTTCGTTCTAAGAATAAAATATTCATTTTAAATCTTATTAAGCTTTACGTAGAAGAAACTCTGAATAATTTAATTAAAATCATGGAATATTTTTATTTATTTATTAGTATCATATTTCCATTTGTATTTAAATTAAACAATGAATCAAAAGGAGTTGAAAATGTTTATTATTCCCATAATAAAGTTTTATTGTCTGAAAACTAAGTTTGTGTGTAAATGAGATTTAAATTAATATGAAATAAAATACAAATACAACTGTTTGTTTTATGTATTAATTTTCTTTTTGTATTTCTGAATATGAATTTATAAGTTATTGTGTCGTGCAACATAAAGTGTGAGACTCACTTTTTCTTCATCTCATTTCGCGCATATGAAACTGACAATTCCATATAAAAGTCATGCCGCCTTATGGAAGAAAAAAAAAAACATATAAATGTTGAAATAATAATTGAATAAAATAGAAAATTAACAAATAAAATATTCAATTGTTTTTTATTTCTGGCAGACAACTTTTAGTTTTTGACGTATTTTCCCGCAGGAATTCTATTACAACAGTCAGTTGGTGGAAGAAACAAATGAAAGAAAGCTGGAGAGAAAAGAAAAACAAAATTGAATAATAATTTTTAATAAAATTTACTGGTGTTGAGAGTGCTTTTGCATTAGCTTTTGTCATGTGTCATTTGTTGTATGATTATGTTGCACGTTTTATGTTAATCATAGACATTGTCTGATACTCACTCACTCCCACTATGTACAGGTAAAAACGAGCCGTCTATCTAACTGCCACCTCTTATGAATGTGTGAATTTGTGAACGAAAAATTAAACAACACAACAAAAATCCAAATGTTGCAAGTAGCAGGAGACCAACAACATGTTAACGATATACAGCAGCAGCAACTGTATTACAACGGAATTGTATTCTGTAGTTTATTAGTGTTAAAGAAAAACGCTGTTAATATTTAATTAAATAAAATATTTTATACATTTTTAATGTAAAAGATCATTGTAATGAAATTTATAACATCACACGATATATGAAATTAATTCGAAAGAAAATTTTGTCAAATTAGCAAATTTCTTAATTACAAGATCAACATGACAATAAGTCGAAAAAATTGTTTGATTCAAAAATAAGTCTGTAAACAGGTTTTCTATTAAAATGTTCTTATTCTAACAAAATTTTCTATGAAAACTGTGTTCACTTTAGGAAGAAAATTTTCTATGAAAATTGTGTTCACTTTAGGAAGAAAATTTTCTATGAAAATTGTGTTCACTTTAGGAAGAAAATTTTCTATGAAAATTGTGTTCACTTTAGGAAGAAAATTTTCTATGAAAATTGTTTCACTTTAGGAAGAAAATTTTCTATGAAAATTGTTTTCACTTTAGGAACAAAATTTTCTATGAAAATTGTGTTCACTTTAGGAAGAAAATTTTCTATGAAAATTGTGTTCACTTTAGGAAGAAAATTTTCTATGAAAATTATTTTCACTTTAGGAACAAAATTTTCTATGAAAATTGTGTTCACTTTAGGAACAAAATTTTCTATGAAAATTGTGTTCACTTTAGGAACAATTTTTTCTATGAAAATTGTGTTCACTTTAGGAACAAAATTTTCTATGAAAATTGTGTTCACTTTAGGAACAAAATTTTCTATGAAAATTGTGTTCACTTTAGGAACAAAATTTTCTATGAAAATTGTGTTCACTTTAGGAACAAAATTTTCTATGAAAATTGTGTTCACTTTAGGAAGAAAATTTTCTATGAAAATTGTGTTCACTTTAGGAAGAAAATTTTCTATGAAAATTGTGTTCACTTTAGGAACAAAATTTTCTATGAAAATTGTGTTCATTTGAATGAAGAAATTTTCTTGAAATTTACTTTTTTCTAATTTCTTTTTTATTATGACCCTCGTATGAAGTGAAATGTGTACCTCTGATCTGTCGAATTAAAGCTTTATGCTTTATATTGAACAAGAGATTTAAATCGTTTTGAAGTCTTTTATTTTTATACGTTTCTAGGTGACTGGACCAACATCCAATAAATGTTAACATTTTAAATGACAAAAAAATTTTTTGTGCACTTCAATAACAGAGGAAACAAAAATTCATTGATAGAAAAAAAGAAATTAAAGGTGGGTCCACTATTTGTTTCTGTTTTTTGTACCTTCAAATTAATAAATTAAATGACATAAGTGTAGGCTTTTTTCAATAAAACTTTATTTATTTTGAAGAATTCAATTAAGTGTGTTAACCCTGGTTAATGACTTTGAACATTTTCAGCTAAGAAGTGTTGGGGGTTTGAGAATTACAATTATGAGAATTAATTCTTTAACTGTCAAATTTGGTTAAATTAATGTCATAAATAAAATTATTGAAAATTAATGAATTTTAGAAAAACATAAAGAAAAAATCATACAAAAGAAAAAACGCCTGATTAATTGTCATTAACAATTAATGACTTTAATTTTAAAGTGTCTTCAATTAAATCATAAATATGGAAAAAGTTAAAAAAATATTGAAATAAAAATATGAATTTATTGTAAACTTGACATTGAACGTTCATGTTAATTTAAAGTTTATTTTAATAATTTTTTTTAGTGTTTTTATTTTTTTTATTAATTTTCATATTGTGATTTGTCATAATTTATGTTTTTTTGTGATTTTTATAACTTCCACCATCATAAGTGGTGAAGAGGTTATAATAATTTTGTCATTTTGTGTGTAGCGCTAAGAAGGAATCATCTCAGACCCCATAATGTATATGTATTCATATGTATGTATATGTGTTCGTGTATATGTATTCATGAATGAGTCGTTATAGCTATGTTCGCCTGTTTGTCTGTCCGTCTATCTGACTGTCTGTCTGTCTGTCTGTCTGTCTGTCTGTCTGACAGAGCTCATTGAAATTTGGCCTGAGTATTTGTTATTGCCCAAAGAAGTTTTGTATTTAAAATCAGCAAAATCAGCTCATTATACAAAAAGATATATACCGATATCTGAGGCAATTTCTAAGTTGCAGAGAAGAATTTTTGCAGTACATCCAATAAGAAATCAACAAATTATAATACGATTTGGTCATAATATAAATTAATATGTACTTCATTATCATTCCAAAAAATTATAAAAATCGGTTCAGTATGAAAAAAGTTAAAGCCAAAATTATGACAAATTTTATGACTCATTAAGTGTTGTGAAGTTGTATTTGAGAAAAACTTTTATATATTGTACACGTTGTGTGAGTGTGCATGTACAAACATAACATATTTACTTCACATTATGGTGGAGGGTATTGGAAATTCGGCATAGCTGAATATAACATCCCTAATTGTTTTTCATTCTGTTAATTTGATTAAATATCTGTGAATAAACAAAAAAATATTATTAATTTAGATACGCTTCATTATATTTATAGACAAATATTAAACTTGGCCTGATTTAAGGAAGGTTCAGCTGTTTTTTTAATTTGAATATCTGAAAAGCACGTGTTAAGCTTTATTGATAATTCGAATATAACTTATTTACGATTATTTTTATTTTGGCAAAGTTGAATGCATAAGATGGCAAATAATCAGTAACTTAAAGCTTAAAGCTAAAAAGCAATATTTTTATTTATTTATTATTATTCTTTTTTTGCAAAAGCTTTCTTTAAAAGTCACAGCTTTTATGAGAACTTTCATTAAAAACTTTCTTCTTTAAGTATTTTTAATTGATAAAATCTTTTAACAAGAACTTTGATCTTCATAAAAAGCTTGTTTTGAATGCTGCACAATCGAAAATATCTTAAGCTTTTTCCGAACAAACTTTATAATTTGTTCAAAAGCTTCATAAGAATGCTATCAAAAGTATAATCATGTATTTGAATATCTTAATGAAAAGCTTTTAATTTCTTTTTAAACTTTTTATAAAAAAGTCATTATATAAAAGCTTTTAATGTTTATATATTAAAATTGTTGATGCTTAAATATATAAAAATTTAAATTAAAAAAAAATTTTACGTTGGAAGCGCCACCTTCTGATCTTGAAGTTATTTATTACAATTTGTAAAATCTTTAGTATTTAAAAGGTGTCATAAAGCTTTTTACCAAAAAAAGCTTTTTAATAAAAACGGTTTGACGAACCTCTTTTGAATGTTGTTTCTAATATAAAAGCTTTTATTTTTACTAAAAAGCTTAGTAAAACTTAACAGTTAATTAAAATTTAGTGAAAAAGCTTTAAGGTTTAAGTTATAATTAAAAAAAACTTTTTTAAAGTCATTTTTAATAAAAAAGCTTTTAAACTCTATTTTTTTTGCAAAAAACTTAAAGGCTTTTTAAATTGCTAAAAGTTTTTGGGCTTAAAAAACAAAAAAGTTGTATAATATTTTTTTAATAAAGCTTTTAGAAACTCTTTTGTTAAGAAAAAAGTTTTTAACAAGCCTTCATTTTTAATAAAAAGCTTTGTGAAAAAGGTTATTAAGCTGTTAAAAAAAAAGCTTAATTCAAACTTTAGTTATATCAAAAATTTTAAATTTTGATTAATAATATACATGATGTATACATGAGTATTTGGATCTATTTCTAGAGAAAAGCTTTAAGCTGCTGCTGCCCACCAACACTACTATACAATTGTTTTTGTGTGAGTGCAGCAGCAAATATAATACTTTAAATTTATGCTTGTGAAGTGAGCCGGATTTGTTTTCTTTCCTCTCGAGTCAGGAATTCTGAATTTTGGGCATCATTAGTTCAAAGTTAATATTTAATTAAAGTTTTATTAAAAATCCTAATTCAAAAATTTACTTAAAGTTTGTATTCTAAAATTTATGTTAATTTATGTTAAGCTCTTTACTTCAATAACAATTCATTAACTGGCCAAAAACATATTTCCGTCATTAAAAAGACAATTATCTCTCATTTTATCTTAATTAAAATTTTTTTTAAGGTTGTAGATTTGCTAATAATTTTATAGCAAAAAAAATATGGAATTGACCATATTTAGTTTAACATTATGACGGAAGTTGTCCTTAACTTCATTCAAACTTAAGGAATTATCTCTTTCGTAATAAATTGACTTTCAAAACAAAAATAATGTAAAAAATATTGTAAGATACAAATTTTCTAAAGAGATACAAATAATAATTATTTGAATTCAGTTGTTTAATTGTTAAATCAACTGAAATATAATTTTTCATGTTTTTTTTCTGTTGGAGCCAAAGAAAATTATCGTGAGGAAAAAAAATTTGTTTGAAAATTTATTTAAGATTTTTATACGCTTCACCAACGGTGATGGGGGTAAATTAATTTTCTCATTCCATGTGTAACACTAAGAGGAAATCATCTCAGACCCCTGAATGAATATATATTCTTGTATCAAATCAAAATCTGAGTCAATTTAGCTATGTCCTTCTGCCTGCCTGTCTATCTGTTGTTGGCACACTCACATCCACCATAATCGAAAGAATGGACTCCATCTTAATCAATAAGGGACACCAGTTCTTAGCACCATTTATATGACAATTAAAAGTGAATACCCCTAATATCACACAATCTGAAAGCTTAACGTTCAGGTGACTATAAGTGTTATCAGTGATACTAAAAATGGAAATCCACAATGCTGAAGTTAAAAATTTAAACGAGGCAAATCGGGATTAAAACGTCAACAATGCAAATCGATTTTTTTCTATTCTTAAAAGGCGACGCAAATCGGGATGTTTTTTCTTAAATATAACACAGGGACAGTGAGTCATGAAGTTTGTTATATTTTTGGCTATAACTTTTTTTCTACTGAATCGATTTTTATCATTTTTGCAATAATTATGAAATACATACAACTAAATATTTCCTTCTAATTTGGTCGATTAAAATTGATAATTTAACGAAAGTACTTCGCTTAATCTTAGAGGTTAATGAACTGATTTTACTGGGTTTAAATATGAAACATTTTGTAATACTCGAACCAAATTTCATTGAGCTCTGTCAATTATTGAGGATGTGAGCGTACCAACAATGGACAGAGGGACTCCATTCTTGTTTAGATTGGAGTGGTGTAGAGAAACTCTTCCTATTTTATCGGCCTTTTCAGTCGAATTAAAACCTTTTATTACATCCAATTTTAAACTTATAATTTTTTCACTTTGACACAATTTTAGATATTCTCTCTGTACTTTGGCGAATCAAAAACTATACTTTTACAATCGCTTATATAACAAAGAATAGGAAATTGTCCTAATTTTACGCAATTTGAAAATATAACGTACAGTTTACAGAGTTATCAGTGATGATAAAAATGGTAATACAAATCCAGCAGTAAAAAATTGAACGCAAATTGAAATCAAAACGACACATATCGAACTGACGCAATTTGGGGTCAAAACGATGCGAATCGAGACGACGCAACTTGAAATTTCAACAAAGCAAATCGAAATTTTTCATTTCCTAAAATTCGACGCAAGACGGGGCTCTAGTGTATTGTACAAGTCTGTAAGTTTGTATGTACAAAACATAACGTATTTACTTTACACCCACTGGTGGTGGAGTAATGAAGTTTCGGCATGGCCGAATATTGCATTTTTACTTGTTTTTTCTTTTTTGCCATTTTTAAGTTTCTTTTCCAAAAATATCCACAGAAAAGGAATAGTGAATCGTAATAAACATTAGAAATAAGAAAACAGAAAGAAATTAAATTAAAAAATAAGTAAATAAATAAATGAAAAAAATAATACTGTTATTTAAAGTTTATTATTTTTGTTTGTTAACTGAAAACAAAAGAAAACTTCAAAATTTCAACCTCAAAGCTTAAGCACAGTGGAAGGCAGTGAAGTGTAAAACTTTTAAAAGTTTTGGTGGATTTTTATATCCTCCACCAACACAAGTGATGTTGAAAGAAATTTTCATTTCGTTTGTAACGCCAACAAGGCCAAGAAGTATATATATTTTTCCATTAAATCGAAATCTGAGTTGATTTAGCTATATACATATATATCTGTTGTTGGCATGTTCACACCCACTGTAACTGACAGAGTATAATGAAAGTTAGCCTTTGTATTTGTTATTGTCCTAAGAAGTTTTCTATTTAAAGCCGGCAAAATCCGTTCAACAGGAAAAATGTTATTGACCAGCGATTATGACTTAACTGTTTTTTGTAAAATTTGGCACTGAATAATGTCTCGCACTTTTTATAAATTATTTGGATAAGGGAGGAATAAGCCATTCACCAACAACGATATCTGAGTCAACTTCCTAAAACTAAAAAATCTGTCATACTGACAGTGGCTTCAGTGAGCTTTACGTAATAAGAAATGTTTAGATAGGACATGGGAGAAGCAACAGTTGATAAGTTAATAAGGCATATCTCTAAAACTTATGAAATTTGTCCAATAGTGATCAATGTTTAACACATTATTGAAGACTACAAAAATTTCAGACAGGGCACGTAGATAAAGCTTCCGGTATCAAAATAAAAAGTTTATTTATAAAATTTCTGTGTCCAAAATAAACCATAATGCCAAAAGGCTCTATCCTTTGAATGGATTTTAAGATATTATATAATACATTTCGGATTAAAATAGATTAAGAGCCGATAATAACGAATTAAAGCTCCACATCTTGGTACAAAATTAATATAAGATGCGATCTTATGATTCTTCAGATATCAGGATTCATTGAGGTGGACCTTTAGTTCTGCAATTCAAGCTTAATAAACAATTAATCCGCTGTTAATAAGTTCTTGGATAAAGTTTCACATCTATCGCAGCTTAGAACAGTGCCCTCTATATCTGATGAAGTGCTGGTGAAATTAGTAAATTGCTCATTTCCTTCGTTTTCCAGAGGGGAAAACAGGTGTTAGATTGGAAAGGTGACTTTGATTTTTTTAATATTTGGAGGGGAGATGAAGAAATACACACTTTTAATGTTTAAAGAAACACGTTGATCATTTCACCTGCGGTGGTTCTATAAACAAGCTCTTTACCAATAAAACACTGGGTAGCGATTAAAATAATTTGAGTTAAATCATGTAAAGAAGTCAGTTAAAGAAGTGTTGACTTCATTGGTCGCATTCAGTTAAAGATATTTGGAAGTTACGTTAAATTAAAATTCAGAGTTCCAGAAAAAATTAAAATTTTATCTCTGAGTTAAAAGTTAAAGATCTTCAGAATCAGACAATCATTTTATTATTATTAGAGGATAATGGCCTCCTTCCATTAATTCAGTTAATTGGAAGGAGATATCGACAATTATAATATTCAACATAGGGATTCAACGATTCCTTCTTTTATTACTTTTGAGACTTTTATTTTAAATTTTTTATTTTTGCCCCACTGTTTCAACTTTAAACATTAACTTCAGTTAATATTTAATAAACTTGATTACTATTTCTCACAGCTGCTGTACTTTACTTGGCAAATTCATTGCCCATCCATACGTCTATCTCTTAGTCTGTCTGTTCCTCCCTCCCTTCATTCATCCATGTGTCTAGTTAATGTTTTATTATTATTTAGCTACGAATCTACGATCTAAAAGTATCTTAAAGTTAAAGTTTTATGTTTATATTTTTTTATTATATTTAAACATTTATCTTTTAAATTTATAGTTTTCTTAACAAAACAAAAAAAATATCTTTTTGTTCACCCAACTGTAGTTAAAACTCCAATGCAACCAGTTATTTGATAAAAAATTCGGAAAAAAACTCATTGTTAAAAAAAATCACATTAGAAACGCAAGTTTTTGCTGAAACTGAATCTGACCATTTCTTCATGCGTTTAATATTATTTATAAACAATTTAATTTAATTTTATTTAATTAAGTTTTTTTTGTAAATCCTACAATTATTTTCCAAAAAAAATAAAATAACATTTTATTCCATTTTACCCAACCTGAAGCATTTTAAGTAAAAAAACAAAAAATGGGAAAAACTCACAAAGAAAACAATGGCCTAAAGTCTGAACTATTTCTAAATGGAATTTCGCAAAAGAGTTGCAAAATCAATTGGCTCATGATTTTTAAAGTCTTTTTTGTTGTTGTTGTCAAAGAAATGTGTCTTAAAATGTGAATTGACATAAATTTCACTTTATTTGCCAAAAAAAAAAAAAAAAAATCGCAATTGTTGCACTTCATTGCACAGTTTTACTTTTAAGGAGAGAGATGGAAAAAATTTTAACGTATATAAAATTTAAAAACTTATTATTTTATGGCCTCGATCACCTCAAGAAAAATGAAATCCATAATGTATATATATTGCCACCTTATCAATCAATTTCTTAGTCGATATCGTCAGATCTTAATATAGTTTTACTACATTATTTGTTATTGCACTGTGAAGCTTTCTATTTAAAATGAAACTCGTTGTGTCCAAAATCTGAGTCGATTTAACTACAACTGTCATTCAGTGCATTTGCCGTTAACATCTTAGGTTATCGCCGAAGCTTCTCTAATTATCTGTTATTGACCTGTAAAGTTTCGTATTTAAAATTTGCAAAATCGCTTTTGCTAATTAAATAGATATAGACCGATATCTAAGACAAACTTAAAACTCTGTCATTCAGTGCATTTGTCCCTGACACGTTCACATCCCAGGTTATCGCCGAAGCTTATTAAAATTCCCTCGCTTTGGTTAATTAAATAGATATAGACCGATATCTAAGACAGCCTTCAAAACTCTAGCTGGAAATATTTGTAAAATTCTCAATTATGAACTAAACTTTTTAAAATAAATTAATTATATATGGTTTACATATATACATATATCGTTTCGACATAGTGGATTATAGTACAAAATAGTTTTGGGTTTTTAAGGAACTTTAAAATCTTCCTTTATTCTTCAATTCTCCTTTCACAAGTGGCTAATATTTCTATTAGCTTTAAATCATTTGGGGGATTGACTAGACTTAGGGGTGAATTAGTCTTCTGAATAGTTTTTAAAAGTTTTTTCAATATTTGACCCAGTATTGTCATTCGCTTTTTTACACGAGTCGATTCAGTTCGGTGAAAATTCACTGTTACTGTCTAATGGATCATTGGATCATTAATTTGATTGGTTGGTCGGGATTTGCATATGACGTTTTTTGATCATGGGCTATAGAGCAGTTCAGATAAAATTTTCCATACATTGTTTTCTATATAGTGGTAAAAATCTTGCGTGATCATCTGACCTGATTTCAAAAACTCTTAATTATTAAATCCAGTTTTATACCACCAAATATTTGTGCGAAGCGGCAAGGCCTTCGCCACGAGTTCCAATACTTTAAATCTACTTTTTCTAATAAGGACAAATATACGTCTTTTCAAAGGAATTGACAGTTCGATAAAAGTCACCCGTGTTCATCAGACCCGATTTCAAAAGTTTGTAATATAAAACACATTTCCTATATCACCAAATATTCTTGAAAAATATCAAAGCCTGCTTCCTCTAAAGTTGTAATCCATGGCTTCCAAACTGTGTTTGTCATCATGGAATATAATGCTTTCGTGTCTACTGTAATATCCCTCTTTTCGAATCTATTGCCTTTGATATACGTCTGCTGTTGTGGTCTGATCCGACTTATTAGGAATAATATTGCAAGAAGCCCTCCTGATTCCTCCAAATACCGGAGAGCCACCTTGGTGTCATGTTCAGCTTGGGCAATTATTTTTTTGGTTGGTTCATTTATTTTATTTATAAAAATTAACAATACGATATATAATAATTATCTCTTTCTGTAGCGTTCTAGCTACGACATACAAAATCGACATTTGTCGTCTCTCGCATCCAATTCATGTAGAAGATAGTTAGCTTGATTTAAAAATATCGTCTCTTTGTAGAGGTCGAACATAATTTTTAGGATTAGGAATTCCAATTCGTTTGGTTTTGAAAGAATCTCAATGGTTATTGTGAGACCGCCTAGTTCTTGTAATTGAAAACGCAAACCAAACGCAAACGCGGGTTTCTTTAAACGAAGAAAGAAAGTTATCAGACACTCCAGAATATCCCATTTTAGGTAAAAAATTCGACTTTATTATAGTGAATGAAAAGAGAAATAAAAGCAAGTGGACATTATTAGTTTTAATACCCAACAAATAATTCTAAAAATCCTTACCATCTTGTCCTGCTTAAACTTTAACACATCTGGCAACACTAATTTCAAAAAAATGTTTTTGAAAAACGCAAAGTTGAAGTTACACCCATAATGAGTGATTTTGCAGTCCGTTAATGAAGTTGCCACATTCCAATTATTATTACAAAATAACAACAATTACTCTTGTTGTTGCTACAGCTGCACTGCACTGCACTACACACAGTTATTGCTGTCAGGCACCTTTGACAGCAAATACTCACCTCAGAGTTGAACAAAAACAAAAACAATAAAAAAATTAGAAAATAAAAATTTTTAGAGAAAGAAATCATGACTAACGGAGTAATAAGTCATTGGCTACACGTTATAGTCAAAGTCCAATACCTCTGAAGTGAATACAATTTTATCACTAAAATTTATTTATGCGGAACCAAAATGGTCGACAACTTAGGCAGCGAATATTTATTAAAACTAAAATAAATTTTGTATTTTTATTAAATCCAAATTTCTCGATTAGTTTATGTGACATTTTTTATTAACCCTGATAATCTGATAATTTTTAAATTGTTGAAGACTTTTAGTTGGCTCAAAGTTTTTGGACTTTAAATTCAATTAACATTTTATTCGATATTAAAAAATAATTTAAATTTTTTTCTACAGTGTAAGTGTCTGTGTAAGTGTGTATATACGAAACATAACATATTTTCTTCACGTGCATTGTGGTGGAGGGTACTGAAAATTCGCCATAGCCGAATATAGCATTTTATTACAAATATTTGCTAAAAGAAATAACAACAAGTGTTTAAATAAAGTGGTAAACGAAATTATTTAAAACTGGACCAATACGCGAAATTGAATATTATTAAGGGTATTCACATAACATATATATGAACATATTCCTATAAACGCATTTAATTATTTTAAGAATTAAAGCTGCAACTTTAATCATAATATCTCAATTTAACTGCTGATTTTTTTTTTTTATGAAGTGACACAGGCTTCTCAATGAAACTTTTAATTCAAGTAAAAAAAAAGAAACATCATGTGGACCATTACTTCTATCTAAACCATGTTTTCCAAAAGAGCTCTTAACACATTTGAGTGGATAGCTCAGTTGTCGGACTATTTGATACGAAAGTTAAAGGTTTAACCACATACAAGGCTCAAAAAGTTTCTGAAGTCAAGTTTTCTAAAAAAATTTTTACTGCACAACGGATGGCGAAATGTATGTTCTTGCAGATTTTTCGCAACTTCTGGATTAAAAGTTTTATATTGCTGGTACTCGAGGGTATGTTGTAGAAAAGTTTAGAACCCAAAAGCAGTCAAAATGCCCCCAAAAAATCTTGGTATGACAAGCAATATACATCAAGGAATATGTACAAAAAAGGTTTCATCCATTCTTAACACTTCATAAGATGTCCACTTGTGTTTGTTCTGACTGTCACCATGGCAAATAAGACCTTAAGTGGGACAAGAGAAATAATGCTGTATCTTTAGTGAGACAAATCATCCAATATGTCCAGGGCAAAGACCAGTGGAGAGTTATTAGCCTCTTGTTAAAAAAGAATTGAAGAGGTGTCCAAACGTATAGTAAATTTTAAACGAAGATGTCCTAGCTGTTCAAGCAAATGGACAGAAAGCTCTAAAACATGTTCATGGAAGTTTCAAAATTTTATCTTTAGTGATTAAAACTATAAAAACGTTTTTTTTTGTAAATGGAATGAATTAAAACTCATTTCTCATTTCCTATACAAAAATTGTCATTATAGTTTCTCGATATTACAATTCAAAATTTTTGTAATTCAATACCCTCTGAATACCCCTAATGTCTGACTACACAGGTGTCATATACAATTTTGTTTTGTTACTTCTTTTCCTTCAACATTTGAAGTGCATTTGAATTAAATCAAAATTTTTAAAGTGTTTTTTTTTAATTTTTTTACAATTTACTTATAAATATTTTAAAAAAAGTTTTTATAGTTCAAGCAGCAGCAACATCAGCTGCTGGCTGCTGCTGTTTAATAGTCATTCGCCATTGCAAATTTCTGACTTTTGGGTTTTGGTCACTTGTTAAAAAAAATGTAAAATAAAATATTTTTTATTTAATTTTTATTATTTATTAAAAATAATGAACACAAAACTATTTTAATGTAAAACATGAACACGCTTTTCGCATGATTTAATACTTTTAAGACGGAATTGTTATTCGGTTTTTGGCTCAAAATGAAAATTTGAATTTATTTATTTTAGGAAGAGAAGAAAAAACTGGCGTTTGACACGTTTCTTATTTTTTCACTTTTAGCTTTTTTGTTTAAAATATAAACAAATAAAATATATTTAAATAAATGTGTAGTTGTTTGTATATAATTATTTCTATAGACATAACTTCCTTAACAAATGTTAAATATAATTAAAAATAATCTATATATCTATATCTATATGTATATGTATGTATGTATATATGTATGTATATATGTATGTATGTATGTATGTATGTATGTATGTATGTATGTATGTATGTATGTATGTATATATGTATGTATGTATATATGTATGTATGCATGTATGTATGTATGTATGTATGTATGTATGTATGTATGTATGTATGTATGTATGTATGTATGTATGTATGTATATATGTATGTATGTATGTATGTATGTATGTATGTATGTATGTATGTATGTATGTATATGTATATATGTATATATGTGTGTATGTATGTATGTAATGTATGTATGTATGTATGTATGTATGTATGTATGTATGTATGTATGTATGTATGTAATGTATGTAACGTATAGACTCCAAATGGCTGGACCAATTTTGAAATGAATTTTCCACAGAATGATCTCAATATACCCGAAAGTAACAAAAACTAAAAAAATTCTGACAGGAACAGGGCGCATCCCCCCCTTTACAAAACAAATATTGTTTATCAAATGTTAAATGTAAAGATCTATAACAGCGAGAGTTTTCAAATTTGTTCTCAACTGCTTTCTCAAGAAAGTGTTTTATCGGACTAAATTAGGAACGGATAGGACCAGGGGAAGAGGTACCCCCATACAAAGAAAATACTGATCTTTAAAAATCTAAAAAAATTAAAAAAAAAAAACAAATTTCGTCTAAATTACTTTTTCAAGGATTCGTTTTAAGGAACAAAACGTAGGACGGATAGGACTAGTCCATCTCAATTTTACGATCTACTACACTTTTGAACACATTTTTTGTAATCTTCAATTCTCTTTTAATAAGTGCCGAAAATCTCTGCTCTTGTCTCAGCTCCTAGAAGTTTTGAGCATTTGCCTTCCTTAGTTCAAATTACACATCATTGTACTTGTGCCACTCAAGAACTTATTTACTATAGTGACAGGATGCCAAGTTAAGTCAAAAATAAGTGGACACATTATGAATTGAAGTTGCCTTTCCGTAAATATCCCTTAATGTAAATGATCAAAAACGGCATATTGCTTGCCATAACAAACACTTTTTGGGAAATTGTGACTGATTTTGGGTTCTAAACTTTTCTTCAACATTCCCCCGAACATCAGTTGCATAAAACTTTTGATCAGGACATTGCGAAAAATCTGCCAGATTATACATTTCATCATTCATTATGCAGCAAAAATATTTTTGAAAAATTTGACACCAATTTCCGCGCTCTGTTTCTGGCCTCTAAATTTTTCGTAGCGCTCTAGTCGGGAACTGTTTGAGCCTTGTATTTTTGTACGATTACTGAGCTAACTGCTTTCCCACCTAATGTGTTGGGAGCTCTCTTTTACGTAGACCATTCATTCTAGCTGAAACAGGTTTTCTATTAACAGACAAGTTATCCCGGTACAGTTTAATAATATTGGGAACAGTTTGATGAAAGACCTTTGCATGTTTAGCCAACTTTTTCGTAGACCAAGTTGGGTTTTTCTGAAAACATTTAGTAATTTCGGTAGGCGCGGATCCGGTTAAATAAATCATTATTCTGCTATCTGAAATTATAAATACAAAGGAAATATTTTCTTATTAATCCTTAGCAACATTTCCAATTCAATACAATTTTCTCGATTTAGCAACATTGTTTATCCAATTCTTTTGGTGCATTTTAAAATATGTTTCTTTTTCTTTTTTTTTTTTTTTGCCTCTACAGACACGATTAAAATAAACCAAGGTTATTCACTGACACCATCACAAATCCAACATTATTTATTCTGATTTTTTATATTCATTTTTTTCACATTTCTATGATCATTTTTAAGCTTTTGTCTTACTTACACAATTACATACTTACAATACATAAACAGATAAAAATAAACAAACAACTACATAAATATTTAAATAACTATTGACCAGAAAATTATATGGTCAATTGTATTAACGTTTGTTCGTTTGTTTGTTTGTTTGATTGAAAGTTTTAACAAATAAAAAATAGAAAAAAAAATCTGAATTAAACGTTAAACATTAAAGTTAAATTCGAAAACAAAAACAACATCAACAACAAACAAATGACAACAAAGTTAGTGAATAACGGCAGATAGAAAATTGCAAATATCCGTTAAATACATTACAAAAATTCAATAGAAAAAAATACACTGGGAGAGTGAGACGGAAAAAACATTCACAAAAGACAAAAATTTTAATAAAAACACAACAAAAGAACAATGAAACATAAAACAAGATCATTAAAAGAATTAAATCTCTTCACGAAGAACTGAATTAGAATTGAAATAGAATTGAACTGGAGCTGAACTAGAACTAAACTAAAACTGAACTGGGACTGAACTAGAACTGAACTAATGCTGAACTAGAACCAAACTAGGATTGAACTAGAACTTAACTAGAATCGAATTAGAACTGAACTAGAAATGAATTGGAACTGAACTAGAACTGAACTAAAGCTAAGCTAGAGCCGAACTAGAACTGAACTGGAACTGAACTAGAACTGAACTAAAGCTAAACTAGAGCCGAACTAGAACCGAACTAGAACTGAACTACAACTGAAATAGAATTGAACTGGAGCTGAACTAGAACTAAACTAGAACTGAACTGGGACTGAACTAGAACTGAACTTGAACTTAACTAGAACCGAATTAGAACTGAATTAGAACTGAACTGAAACTGAACTAGAACTGAACTAGAACTGAACTTGAACTAAACTAAAACTTAACTAGAACCGAACTAGAAGTTAACTAGAACCGAACTAGAGCTGAACTAAATCTAAACCAGATGCGAAGTAGAACTGAACTAGAACTATAATTGGAAAAATTCAAAATTTAATCGTTCTTTGTCAAAATAAAAAAAGATGTAATTGTTACTCAGAAAGCTCCTCAAAGTGTGAGTACCAGAGCTGCAACAATGTAAATCTCGAGCAGTAGAAATTATCAAGAAGTCATTAAACAGGGTCGAGGATGCCAATATTACTGCTCATTCAGTTTAATAAATAAAATCAAAGAGAGAAAAAAGTTTTAGCCGCAAAATTCTACGCCTCGAGGAAACGTGTTAATCTGGCCAAAGTAAAAGTTTTATATAAATCAATATTTCTGCAAATTATTGATCATGAGAATATGTCTAGTCCATTGGCTACCCTGAGGGAAATTACATTTACCAAATTTTTGCTAAGGAAGAGAATAACTGTAGATTTTAAAATCGGAAGAAATTGTACTCGGATCTTACAGATAAATACATTGGCAGACCATATGAGTGAAAGAAGGCTCTTCAACAAATTAACTTGACTTTTAAAATATACTGGATAATTTGATAAAAAGTTAGGCAGCAATCTCACCGAAACTCTTTATCAGGGGGGCTCACCCACACTACTATAATTTTGCTTCTGTGTGAGTGAAGCCGCAAAAATAACATTAAATAAATGCTCGCACTGCTGAAATTAATGAGAGAGCAGCAGTCGTTTGTAGCACAGATGTGTAGCAAGCAGAATTTGTAGTTTAAACGAGCAAGTCAGAAAATCTGTATTATGGGCACCTCCAGAATATTTTGAGCAGTTTTTCAAAAACATTAACACGATGTGATTAACTTAAATTTGGTAACCTTAAAAAACTGATGATGAATCAGCAGAAGTCTTAACTCTTTTACATAATATTTTTTTAATAAAAAAAATTGCTAACAATCTTAAGTGTTTTTAGCTGTAACAATAGTACAAAAACAAATATGTATTCCATTGGCTGACTACCCATGGGTAAGGTAAATGGACAGACAATAACGGATACAGGCCAACTACCAACTAAGTGTTTCGGTTCTTTTTTTCATTTGTAGTTTATTGCCATTACCGCCACCATTCTCTCTGGAGGTTTAACTTCTTTGTTTTTTTGTTTTTGCTTTTTTTGTAGTTTTGGATTTTGGTTTTTATTTAACGATTCTTTTGAATATTTAATGATTTCGTAATTGATTTTACTGTAAATAAAATTTACAAAATATAAAATTAGCACGAGGAGTAATAATCGTTTTAAATGAATAATATTTAATAGCAATAATGACAACAACAACAAAAAGAGCCAAATTAGTAAAATATTAGATAATGGAATTTTTACCTTAAAAATTTACAAGAAATTTTGGTTTGAAATTTTTATACCCTCCACCACCACAAGTGGTGAAGAGGGTATATTAACTTTGTCATTCCGTGTGTAACGTTAAGGAGGAATAATCAGCAGACCCCATAATGTATATATATTATTGCATTAAATCAAAATTTCACTCGTTTTTATTATGTCAAAACAAATCAAGATTTAGCAGTGTCTGGACGTCTGCCTGTCTGTCTGTCTGTCTATCCGTCTGTGTTTCCGTCTGTCTCCTTATGACAAGCTCACATCCACAACAATAGACGGAGCTCAATATAATTTGGCTTAAATATTTCATATAGTCTCGAGAAGTTTCCTATTTAAAGCCATCAAAATCAGTTGAGTATATTAAAAGATAAAGACCGATATCTGAGTTAACCTCTAAATACAAGAGAAGAACTTTAGTAAAATATCAATAAGAAAACAAGAAATTAAAATAAGATTTTGTCATAATATAAAGTTTTTAGTATTTTATTACCATTTCAAAAAAGATCAAAATCGGTTCAGTTGAAAAAAGTTATAGCCAAAAATGTAATCAAGTTTATGACTCATTAAGAGATCCTGTGTTATATTTAAGAAAAAACTTTAATATTTTGTATATGTTTGTGAGTGTATATGTAAGTGTGTGAGTACAAAACATAACGTATTTACATCACACTTAATGGAGGGTATTGAAGATACGTCATAGCCGTATATAGCATTTTTATTTGTTTGAACTTAAAATTCTATTCCCCCAAATATCGAACTTCCCGATTTGTCTTACACTATTTAATATTCCATAGAAACTGTTGGGAATTAACAGTGTTATTTCTAATAATTTTCGTTATTTTTGCTTAATGTCCATAATATAGATTTTTTCCCCCATTTTAATATTATTTGCCAATTTTCTATAACGAAATCCAATTTACAAAATTTCTGTTTTTGGAATTAGAATTGAAATTCTTTATAAACAATTACATTTCTTTATAGGAATAAAAGAAAAAGTAAATTACCATAATTTTGTTACCATCATCATGTAGAAAAATTACTATGCAAAATTTTCTCAAACGTAATTGGAAAAAAATATTATGGAAAAAAACTAGAAACAGAGCTCAATTTGCAAATAATTTCTTTAAAACCATTTATGTCGAATGTAATAAATATGGACGGAAAAAAAATTGAATTGAATTGTAAAATAGAATATAGAAAAAATATAGGGTGTTGAGATAAGAAATGTTATTTCAAAATATTTAACTTATATCTTTAAGATCTCATTTAAGATTATAAAAATTTCCAGGATGAACCAGTCATAATGCCCAATATAAACTGTTTCTGAAAGTATATCCCAGACATGCTGCAATTGGACGTTAATTAAATCCAATTCATTTCGTATTACGGTCTTCAAATACAATATAAAAACACAAATCAGTGCTCCAAGGAGTTTTTAGTGATTTGAAATAAAATGAGTTTATGTAGTGATAATTTAAAATAGTGATCATTTGACAGATCATTTTAATCATCATTTCTATGTCAAATTCATGATAAAATTTAACACAAGATTAGGTCCGTTATATGGGAGTGATCAAACAACTAGTATATATGTTTTTATGCACTTTTTATTAAGTCTTTTGAAAGCTTAATTAAGTAGAGTTAGAACTGCAAAAAATTGCTGTACTTAAATCGAGAGAAATAAAATAATTCACCATTATCTCATCACTGATCACTACACACAGATGGAGAAAAGTTTTAAAAAGATCAGTGATAAAAATATGATCTTCATTGATCATAAAGGGTTATACGAGTCTGGGGGAAGTGTTTCCAATTAATTACGTTTTCACTCTAAAGTCCCGATATATAGAAGATCAGCTACACACAAATGGAGAAAAGTTTTAAAAAGATCAGTGATAAAAATATGATCTTCATTGATCATAAAGGGTTATACGAGTCTGGGGGAAGTGTTTCCAATTAATTACGTTTTCACTCTAAAGTCCCGATATATAGAAGATCAGCTAGATCAGCATTGCTTAGATAAAATATGATTTATATTGATCATAAAGTAGTCTTAATTGACTTGAGATGGGGGGTAGTTGTTTCCAATTAAACTCCAGATTAGAAAGATGTAACCGATAAATGAACTAGAGGTCTTCATTAAAATTGATCTGTTTCTTTGAATCTAAACTAGAAATTATTTTGCAGTTATTGGTGCCATCTTGGATATACTTGGGGACATTCTTAATTTATTCATTAAATTCATTCATAATAATGAAGATCAGTTTGATTAACATCAGAAAGGGAAGGTCAATGGTATATAAAATAATCCACCAATGTCTACATGTTGCAATTAGAGTGTAATCTATATTGATCAATCATTGACTTTCCAGATCCCAAATGTAGAAGAATTGTAGATTTGCATGACGTAAGTAATAAATCATCTGATTGATCTGCTTCCACGAATCAGAGATTGAATCATTTTTGAAATTACCGAAGCCACCTTGAATAAAGTGGAGAAAACTTGTTAATATTACTATAAGAATCAGCTAAGTCTATATAGTGTTGTTTGAATCGACAAGTGAAGATCAGTGTTATTTAAATAAATTCCTGATGCCTGATTTGAGATGAATACGAAGAATAATTTTCATAGATCTTTAATAAATTGTGATCTATATTGATCATTAAGAAGTTGAACTTTCACGATATATAACAGAAAGAGCAAATTTTTAAAATAGAGGCAAAGAACTCTTGGCAGATCAGCGTTTTAAAACTGAGACTGTAACATGTTGATAGTATCGATGAAGTAGTTCAAACTAATGAACATAAGGTCACTTTTAAAATCAAAGATTGAAGCTCAGAAAAATATGACAGAGTTTTGCCGAAATTTGATCAGCGATCGCTGCTATCTAATTTAAAATATTGCTTGAATGATCAGTTTTGTAGTTGGGAAGATCAGTTTTACTATTTTCGAATCCTTGAAAATTATTTAAAAATTGGAACAGTTATCGATTAATTGAATTCAACTTAAATCTAAATTTAAACTTATTGTTATTTAAACTTAGTGTTAACCAATTAATAATTCCATAACGTGAGTCATTTTCATTTCTTAAAATCGAAAAAGAGTTTAAAATATTTTTATCTTCACCAAACTCATTTATGAGAGGGATTTTCTTAAACCTCAATTACAACTATAAACTGGCTCAAGAGCAAGAAAAAGACCATGACTAACCCAGACACATTCATATTTCCAAAAAAAAATACATGACAAAAGACAAAAAAGACGAAAAAAGAAGGTGGCTAAAACAACAGGAAGAAAACCGCAAACAAAACAAAAAAGCAAATTAACAACAATAAAAGCTAAAAATAAGAAAATAACAAAAATTCTAAAGAAATTTACATAAATGACTGCTAATTTGTGTTTAAGTCTTTCACTTTACAGTTTAAACGCCAAATCATTTGGCGTTTAAACAAAAACCTCGTTTTATGTAAGTTTACTAGTAACAACAACAACAAAAAGAATAGAAATAGAAACAGAAGAAGAAGAAGAATAATAGATATCACCAGCAGCAGTGAATTCATCATAAAGTGAGTGAATGAGTATTTACGACTTTTGTTAGATTTCAGTTAAGTTAAAGACCAAATGGCACGCATGCGCCATTTGACTTCTATTAAAGCTTTTTTTTGTAAAAAAGAGTACAAAAATGAGTACTTTTTTCTTAAACATTTGTTTTGGTAGCTGCTGCTTTTTTTCGAAAATAATAATTATTATTCATCATTAATTTAGTTTCTTTTGTTATTTTTGTAATTTACGTTGGCTTCTCTTCTCCGATTAATGGCCTGTTAATGGGTTTTTAACTTATTTAATATTTTTACGTTATTTTTATGCAAATTTTTATGTTTTCAAAAACAAAATTGTAATTAATATTATTTTACGCCGATTACTTGATAACACTAGGTAACAGAAAGTAAACTTCTTAATAAAAATAAGTCAGAGTTTTATATTTTTAATGTAACGAATTGTAATTTTTAATTTAATAAATTTAAGTGCTTTTTTATAGTTTTAACGCTTTTTCATTATTTTCAAAATTTCATATTTGTTGTCTGGTGTCATTAATTAAAATTTAATTATTTTTATTTTGCCAAAAATTTTATTTAAAATTTTACCAATTAATTTATTATTGTTTTTGTCCAACTATTTTTTGCCAAAAAGTCATGAACTTTTATTTTTGTCCATCTTGTAATTATGTTTTTTTTCTTTATTTTTGTTATTTTTGTTTTTTGGCAACTTAACCAAAATGTCTTTGTTAATAATAATTGTAAAATTTTGTTGTTGTTGTCTTATTATTTGCTTAAATCTTTTACAAAAAAACGAATAATTAAATTTTATTTGGCCAAAAATAAAAAAAGACAAAAAATATTCCTCCAACTTTCTTTTTTGATCATTTGTCGTTTTTTTTTTAGCCGGAAATATTTAAAATTTTTTATTATTTTATAGGCAGAAAAGCGATATATGACTTAAAATAGGACAACTTAGCTTCGCCATCGATATTCATTTTTCACTTATGACAAAAACTCATCCAGCCAAAATTAATCTGAAATTTTCCCTTATTAAAAAATTTATCAAAAATTATGTTTAAATAGAAAATTTACGGAGAATTTATTGAAAATTGTCTCTAAATAAAAAATTTATGAAAAATATTCTCTAAATATGGAATTCATTAAATTTTTTTAAAAGAGAAATTTTCGAAAATGTTATCGAAAAATTTACCAAAAATTTTCTCTGAATAGAGAATTTATCGTAAATAATTTCTAAATTAAGAATTTATCGAAAATTTCTATAAATAAAAAATTATCGAAAAATTTTCTTTCAATAGAAAATTTATCGAATATTTTCTGTAAATAGAAGATTAATCGTAAATATTCTCTAAATAGATTATTTATCGAAAATTTTCTCTAAATAGAGTTTTTATCGAAAATTTTCTCTAAATAGAGTTTTTATCGAAATTTTTCTCTAAATAGAGATTTTATCGAAAATTTTCTCTTAATAGAGATTTTATCGAAAATTTTCTCTTAATAGAGATTTTATCGAAAATTTTCTCTTAATAGAGATTTTATCGAAAATTTTCTCTTAATAGAGATTTTAACGAAAATAGAGCATTTATCAAAAATTTTCTCTAAATAGAGTTTTTATCGAAAATTTTCTCTTAATAGAGATTTTATCGAAAATTTTCTTTAAATAGAGTTTCTATCGAAATTTTTCTCTAAATAGGGAATTTATCGAAAATTTTCTCTAAATAGAGCACTTATCGAAAATTTTCTCTAAATAGATAATTTATCGAAAATTTTCTCTAAATGGAGCATTTATCGAAAATTTTCTCTAAATAGAGCATTTATCGAAAATTTTCTTTAAATAGGGAATTTATAAAGCATTTATCTCTAAATAGAGTTTTTATCGAAAATTTTCTCTTAATAGAGATTTTATCGAAAATTTTCTTTAAATAGAGTTTCTATCGAAATTTTTCTCTAAATAGGGAATTTATCGAAAATTTTCTCTTAATAGAGATTTTATCGAAAATTTTCTCTAAATAGAGTTTTTATCGAAATTTTTCTCTAAATAGATCATTTATCGAAAATTTTCTCTAAATAGAGTTTTTTTTTGAAAATTTTCTCTAAATAGAGCATTTACCGAAAATTTTCTGTAAATAACCATTTTTATCGTTTCTTTACAAATAAAATTATCGATAACTTTCCTTAAATGGAGAATATATCGAAAATAATGTTTGAAACAAAATTTTAATTTTTAATATTTTTTTTCTTCTTTTCAGATTTTGTTCCGATTCTGCATATTAAAATCCCTAATAAAATTCTCTTATCAAAAAGGTATGTAAATTGTGATTTTATTTAAAAAAGCAAATTTCTGCAAATCAAAAACATAATGTAACTTAAAATCACCAAATTATGTTAATTAGATTCGACCATAATCGAATTTGAAGTCTTACATAATAAAAATTACAAAAACAATAAAAAAGTAAATAAACTTGTTTTATGTTTATTTTTTATTTAATTTTTGTTTTTGTTGTTTTTTTTTCAGTTTTTATTTAAAATATTAATATTTATATGTTTGTAATTTACAATAAATAAATTTGAAAAAAAAACAACAAACAACAACAACATGTAAAACTACTTAAAATAAATAAAATTCAAATCCAAAAATAATGAAAATTAAATCACACAAAACCAACAAAAACATAAATAAATAAATATTTAATACGTTTTTGATTTTAAGCCAAAGTTTTTATATAATTTTTGTGTTTCTCTGATTTTTTATCATTTTCTTCTTTTTTGGTCATTTTTACATTTTTAGTAAAAATTTCAAATATTCATTTATTTGTTGTTATTTCGTTGTTGTGGCGTTTAATACAAGAAACTTGTTATTTGTTGTTAGTTGGGGTTTTTTTTGGTGGAATTTCATATTTAATTTATAACATTTTTCTATACGTTATCGTTCATTTATAAATATTTCATTTTAGCAGCCAAATCACACTATAAATTCATAATCATAGAAATGGAAATTATTTTAAATCACTAGAAAAAAACTAGTCTAGTGGTGTTTGGATGTAATCAGTCTGATTATGGTTTATGGGAAATTTTTTTTCATGTTATTTTAAATAGGGAAATGAATACTTAGATTAACGCCCGATTAACGGTTAAATTTCTAATTTTTATTATTGAAATGAATTCGCTTTTGAAGAGAAACGAAAATTAAATGTGAGCATAACATTTTCGATAAATATTTTCTTTATAATCGAATATTTTCTCTAAAAACATATTTATCGAAACTTTTTTGTAAATAAAGATTTTAATAAAAATTTTCTCTTAACAGGGAATTTATCGAAAATTGTTTCTAAATAAAAAATTTATCGAAAATTTTCTCTAATTAAATAAAATTTCATATAAATAAAGTATTTATCGAAAAGGTTACTTAAATAAATAATTTGTCGAAAAATATCTTAAAAGAGAATTTATCGAAAATTTTCTCTTATGAAAGATTTTATATAAAATTTTCTCTAAATAGAAAATTTATGGAAAACTTTTTCTAAATCCAAAATTTATCGATAATTTTTGCTTAATAGAGAATTTTTTAATAATTAACAAAAAACATTCGTCAAATCTGCCTTTAATGGGAAAATTCATTAAAAATTTTCTCTAAATGGAAAATTTATCGAAATTTTCCTTAAATAAGAAATTTTAATTATTATAAAAGTGTTTTATAATAAAGTGCCCAAAATACAGTTCCTAATTTTTAATATTCACTTATCACTTTTTGGCTAAAAATCAAACTTTTTGTAAAATTTTGTTAAATACCCTTTAACTGCATAAGAGATACTTTGTAAATGTCACTTTATCGAAAAAAGCTTTAAATAATTAATGAAGCTTTTAAGTTTGCCTAAAATAAAAATTAGTTTTCTTCATTACCATTCTCAGTTGAAGCTTTTTTAAAAAAGTGGCCAGAGATGCCTAAAATACAGGTTTCCCGAATTGTGAGCTTAAACTATTAATTATGTTTACTTGACACCCAATAAACGACTGCTGTTCGTTCATAGCAGAGTGAGTTGGTTGCCACCACTGTTTTAAATATATGAAGCTTTTCTTAATTTTGAGGCCATTTTGAGATTTTTTATAAGCTTTTATAAATTATTTTTAAAAAGCTTTTAATAAAGTTTTTTTGCTCTTTTATTTTACAAGATTTTCTTTCTTTTATTACAAGAAGCTCTACTGCCAATAAAAACGTTTAGAAAAAATTTAAAGCTTTTTTTAAGGTTTAAAAATTAAGATATTTTTAAGTTTCTTTAATAAAAAAATATTCCGAAATTGTTTTATTAAAAAAACTTAAAGCTTTTAATTTAATTTTGAAAAACTAAAAAAATAAAATTTTAAAAACTTTTTATTGATAAAACACAGTTTTTTCTAAAATTATTTAATTACAATTTAAAAATAGTTATCGCTTTTGGTAAAGCTTTTTTTCAATAATTATTCGTATTTTCTTCAAATTATCTTAAATTCCCTGGTATTTTTTGACAATTTAATTAAATATTTTGTGAAAGTTTGATCAAAACTGCCCCCCAAAAATAAAAGAACTTTAATAAATATTGTATTTAAATAATTCAGAGTTTTTGATTTTTGCCTTTAAGGCTTTTTTTGCACAAAACCTCCCAAAACCGAAAAATCTCAATGATTGATTTCTTAGAGTTTTAAGGAAACACAAATTTACGTCATTCTTAAAGTTAGAAATTTTAATTATAAGATAAAATTAAAAAATAAATGATTAATATGTTTTTTTAAAGAATTAAAAACTTAATTCTGGAATTTACATTTTTAAAATTTTATTTAAAAAAAATTCTCAGGCTTTTTTGTTTTGTCTTAATCATTTTTTATGGAAAATTATTTATTTTAAATATTTTTTTTCGAAAAACGTTTAGAGGGAGATTTAAATTAAAAAATATTAATAAATTAAAAATAATACTTTATTCGGCTGTGCCGACTCTTCAATACCCTCTGCCACAAATGCATGTAAAGTTAATTTTGTACATACACAACTACACATACACTTACAAACGTATACAATATAATATAATGAGTCGTAAAATATATATTTTTTTAATATTTTTGACTATAACTTTTTTCTGAACCGATTTTTATAATTTGTGGTGTGTAATGAAGTACATATAACTTTATATTATGACAAAATTTCATTCTAATTTATCGATTTATAATTGACAAAGTTCTTCGCTTGAATTTAGAAGTTGCCTCAGATATCGGTCTATATCATTTAATATAATTTAAATAGGAAACTTCTCGGGACTATAAGAATTACTAAAGTCCAATTTCATTGAGCTCTGTCAATTATTGTGGATGTACAGGCAGACAGACAGATAATCGACTCAGATTTTGATGTGATGCAAAAATATATATACATTATGGTGTCTGAGATGATTTCTTCTTAGTGTAACATACGGAATGATAAAGTTATTACACCCTTTTCACCACTTGAGATGGTGGAGGTATATAAAAACATGTTCAAAACATGTTTTTCAATTTTTTATTAATAACGAAAACAAAATATATATAAAGACCTGATATTTTTTTCATATAAAAAATTGTTTGGGAATTTGTTTGTGTATATGTGTGTGTGTATTTTGAAAAGTTATTTTATTAAATTGCCGAATAACCTAAATTTTTTGTAAACGACGGAAAAAAAAAGAAACAAAAAAGAAAACCAAAAACACCTTACACGTGATACATGAGTCTGTCCAGCCATTCGTCCGTCCATTTATCTGTCTCCATTGGTGGTGTGTAAAGTGTGGTCAATTATCACAAAACCCAAAATGCTATAAAAACCTAATGCAGCAGTTTAAATTTAAATTATCAACAACAAATGAAAAAGAAATAAATATTTTTGGGTTAAAATTTTATAAACAACTTTAATATGAAATTATCAGTGAAACTAATCACTCATGTGGAGTTTTAGAAATTTTTAACAAACACGCTCCCATTACAAAAGCAAGAATCCCTGTCCAAAAATAAACATGAATTTTTCATTAATAAATTTTCTCTTCCAATTCTAATCCAAAAGTGATTTTTTTAATTAACCCAAAACATCCAAATTCCCCCCCAAAAACAACAAAACTCTTTAAGAATTTTAGGGAAAAACGAAGAAAAAAGGCGCCTCTCATTTAAAATAAATTAGAATCTTTTTTCCCCCTCCGGTTTAAAGCACTTTAAAGTTGCCGTCCGTTAATAGAATCCAAAACATTAAGACAAGTGTATCCCAGCAGACACACACATGCAGTTCAATTTCAAAGCTTTTCTTTCTAGGAAAACGCCTTTAATTTGTTCTCTGTTTCAGCTTTTTCCTAAATTAATTTGAAAAGTTTCTATTTTTTAATCTTAACTAATGACTTTTAGGCTAAAAAACAAGAATTATTTTCTTTTTATAAAATTGTGTTAATTACCCTTCAACTGTGTTAGAGGTATTTTGTAAATGTCAGTTTATCTGGAAAAAAGCTTTAAATAATTAATGAAGCTTTTTAAATTTAGCTTAAAAATAGAAAAGAAAATAAAATATTTTAGAATTTATTTAAACTCGTAAAGGTTTAATTTTTATTAATGAAACTTTTAATAAGCTGTAATAAATTTTAAAAAAAGCTTTAAATAAAGTTTGAAATATAACACCAAAATAATTAATATGCTTCAATCTTTTGATGGATAAATATTTAGATAGAAATATTTATAGCAAGAATTAATTAAATTATAAATAATATACTTAAGCTTAATTAATGAAACTTTGAAAAGCTCTAAATATTTAAGTAGAAAAAAGTTGAAAAAATTTGGCATCTCAAATGAAACATTCTTAATTGCTACTACTTATGTGTTACTACTTTTGGGCACTATTGAGAGCAAAAAGCTTTCAATTACAATTTTTTCATATAAAAGCTTAAAATATTTTAGACTTAAAATGGAAAAAAGTTTCCATAATTTTGAGGTTTACATAAAAGTTTTTAAAAGCTTTTTATAAAGAATTATCTCTTTTAGTAAGCTTTAAAATGATCTCTCTGCAAAGCTTTCTGTAACAAAATTGATATTTGTGGTAATAAAAATTAAATAATTTTTATTTCCTCGAGAGCTTTATAAAATGTGATATTTGTAATTATAAAAACTTATAAAAGATTTTAGCTTTCAAAAAGTTCCAAAGCTTAAAACAGCTTCAGTTCTAATGCACTTCTAGTTCAGTTTCCAGTTCAATTCTAGTTAAGTTCTAATTCAGCTCTAGTTTAGTTCTAATTCAGTTCTTGTTCAGTTCTAGTTCAGTTGTAATTCAGTTCTAATTCCGTTCTCGTTAAGTTCTGGTTCATTTTTAATTCAGTTCTAGTTCAGTTCTAAATCATTTTTAATTCAGTTCTAGTTCAATTCTAATTCAGTTCTAGTACAGTATTTAGCACGAGTTATAGTTTATGCACATAAAAAAATCAGTATAAAATCAATTAAAATAGAAATAATTCAACTTTTTTCAGTTATGATTTTGCTTCATAATTAGAAAATGGATATTTAGCATTGTTTTACAGCAAATACAGTTTAATTTAAACTAAATGAAAACAATGTATTCAATTTCAAATCAACTGTGTTCAACATTGATTTTGTTTCATTGTTTTTTTCTGTATGTAGTATTTCTGCTTCTTTTGTAATTCACAGAAATGAAGATTCTTAATATTATTTAATCTGACAATTGCGTTCTAGATCACATATAGTTTAGGTTCTGATCCCAGTTCAAGTTTTAGTTCAGGTTTTCTTCAGGTTCGAGTTCAGTTTCTATTTAAAGTTAGAGTTTATGTAATTTTTATCTAATATTTGACCGGATAGAATTAAATATTGGAACTTTTAAATTTTGTCTTTTTTTTTAAAGTCCGCAATTGCTAGTTTTTATAAGGAAAGAAAAAAAGCTGCTTTAAGCCGGAATAATTATTAATTTACATAACGAATTATTTAACTTTTATTTATATTAAAAAAAAAATAAAGATAAATATTTAATAATTCTTTATTTATCTTCGATAACCAAACAACTTCTCAGATATTCAAACACTCAACCACTCACTATTTTTAAACAGTTTAAACAAGAAACGACCATATTTCAATTAGCTGAGAATCGGACACTTGTATTGACTATTTGCTTGTCACTGTAATAAAATTTATTATTTAATAACTTTTAGTTTCCCTCTCTGGTGGGTGGGAATCATTAATAACAATAACAAAAAAAAAAAAAAATACACATAGAAAAAAATATCTATTAACTAAACATTAATTAATTTGAATAATTAAAATATTAAAATATAAACAAAAATATGACTGCAAGAAGACAAGGTCGTTTGTGTATTATTTTGCGATCACAATCAAACCACATTTTTATAACGTCATTCAGAGAAACCGTTTTATTTTTATTATTTGAATTCAATTAAACGATAATAATTTTTAATGAACACGGGCCACAATTGTTCAAAAGATAAATACAGACAGACAGACAGACAGACAGACAGACAGAATGAAAAGAGTTGTGGATGCAAATGCAAATCTATTGAATAGAAAATGGTTACGAAATTATGAGAATCGAATGTATATAAATTTACCCTGAAATTGTGAAAAAGGGGGAAAATAATAAAAAAAGAAACAAGTAAGAAGTTATAGTCGGTTAAAACCGACTATTTAATACCCTACACCACATTGTTGGTTTTAAGTGGTAGTCACCAAAAATTAATGAACCACCCTCGTATTAAGATATTTTTTAATTCATGCTTAAGAGTACAGTATATTAGGTACTTAAATCCATGTGGGATTAGTGCGTCCTGAAAGGATTTTTTCTGTGAGCGTTACATGGGAGCTAGAAGAAATTATAGATCGACCCTCGCAAAATTTTACACTTCTTTTTTTGCTTATATTTGCCTCGATTTGACCAATTTTTAGAGGTGAAGTTATGGACTCATCATCATCAAATTCAATATGTATCGTTCCTGGGCCAAAATAATGACACAAGTCAAATTTCGTTAAAATAGTTCTTTTAATTGCGGCCTGCATTTTGTTCAGAAGGTTTAGATGGAGATCGTTAAATCAATTCAGAAAGTGATTCTGAGTAGAACGGTATATTTATAAGTGGTGGTAGTACAGTTTTTTCGTTATAACTCTTGCACAAATGCGAAGCTTATAGAGCTTTTAATAATTTTCAGCTTTTCAAGAGCTTTTATAAAAGCTTTTTTTATATTTATTATATTTTTTCATAATTAGAACTTTAACTTCAATTCCATAATTTTCAAAAAACTGCTTATAAAAGCTTTCAATATTTATTAATCGTTTGTATAAAAATTCTATAAGCTCAGACTTATATTATTTGATAAAGAACTGAACTTTAAAGCTCTGATATTTCTATTTAAAAATAATAATCGAAGCTTTTCAAATTTCATAACATTTAATAATATTAGCATTTAGCCACCTGAATTTGACTCTTTTTACAAATGCTACTGCATATTGAATACTTGACTTTAAGCTTTTAGATTATTAAATTCATTTTTTTCTTAACTTTAAAGTTTAAATAGCAGACATTTAATTTGAGAAGCAAATGTTTTGCCTTTAAACTGTATTCAAATAATGCAAAATAGTCTACTTACTTTTAACAGCTGCTTAGTTTTTTTTGCTTTTTTTGCCTCCAATTATGAATGAGATTTTCGTTTTTGGTTTTAGCCGCAAAACTTTAGGTAAATATGGCTTTAAGGCTGGCACATGTTTTCTTATAGTTGTTAACAAATAAACTTATGGTTTGAATTTATGTTTCAATGTATTTACATTTTTCCTAAAGTCAGATGTAAATAGATAAAGTATAAAGGAATTTTTATGGTTAAAAGTAAAAGAATTCACAGTTGGAAATTAATAAAAATAAAGTGTGATTTAAAATAATCGAAATTGACTAACCAATTTAAAAGCTTTAAAGCTCTTTTAAGTAAATAATATTATCATTGAAATCAATTTTTTTAAACCGAACTAGAACCTGAACTCAAAGCTGAAGTAGAAACTGAGTTCGAACTTTATTATAACATGAACTTTAACCAAAGATACAACCTGAACTAGTACTGAACTAGAACTGAATTGGAACTGAACTAGAGCTGAACTGGAACTGAACTAGAACTAAACTGGAATTGAACTGGAACTGAACTAGAACTGAACTGGAATTGAACTAGAACTGAACTGTGACTGAAGTAGAATTGAACTGTGACTGAAGTAGAACTGAACTGTGACTGAAGTAGAACTGAACTAGAACTGAACTGGAACTAAATAAGAACTGAAGCATAATTGAACTAGAACTGAAGAAAAACTGAAGTAGAACTGAATCAGAGCTGAACTAGAACTGAACTGAAATTGAACTAGAACTGAACTGGAACTAAATAAGAACTGAAGTATAATTGAATTAGAACTGAAGAAAAACTGAAGTAGAACTGAACCAGAGCTGAACAGGAAGTGAACTGGAACTGAACTGGAACTGAACTAGAACTGAACTGGATTTGAACTAGAACTGAACTAGAACTGAACTAGTACTGAACTGGAATTGAACTAGAGCTGAACTAGAACTGAACTAGTACTGAACTGGAATTGAACTGGAACTGAACTGGAACTGAACTGGAACTGAACTGGAACTGAACTGGAACTGAACTAGAACTGAACTAGAACTGAACTGGAACTGAACTGGAACTGAACTGGAACTGAACTAGAACTGAACTGGAATTGAACTAGAACTGAACTAGAACTGAACTAATACTGAACTGGAACTGAACTAGAACTGAACTGTGACTGAAGTAGAATTGAACTGTGACTGAAGTAGAACTGAAGTAGAACTGAACTGGAACTAAATAAGAGCTGAAGCATAATTGAACTAGAACTGAAGAAAAACTGAAGTAGAACTGAACCAGAACTGAACTAGAACTGAACTGGAATTGAACTAGAACTGAACTGTGACTGAAGTAGAATTGAACTGTGACTGAAGTAGAACTGAACTGTGACTGAAGTAGAACTGAACTGGAACTGAATAAGAACTGAAGCATAATTGAACTAGAACTGAAGAAAAACTGAAGTAGAACTGAACCAGAACCTGAACTAGAACTAAATCCTCAAGTAGAGCTTGAACTGTAACAAGAACCTCAACTAGAACTTGAACTATAACAGAACTGAACTCATAGTAGAACAGATCGGGAACTGAATTAGAAGCCCAGACTTGTCGATTCAGGAGATTATGATCATTTTATATCTATTTTCGATTTTCGAAAAATTGTTGATGTTTATATTTTAATAGTTTTTTTTTAGTATTTGCACATTTAAATTTTTATTCATTCTTTTTTAAAAAGTTAAAATAGTTAAAATCGGAATTCAAATAAAACGTTATTTTAACCATAAATTAAATTTATTTGCGGAAATTATATTTTTCTGCCAATAAAATTTCACTTAAATTAACAATTTACAGGAAGCAAAATTTTGAAACGAAAAAAAATTATCTTATTTGACATAAAATTTTGTCAGTTTTTCGTATTTTTTTATTAATTTCGAAAAAAAACTAGATTTTTGTTAAATTTCGAAAACTAGTTCCTAAAGCCACCAAAAATATATATTTTTTAAAAGTAAAATTAAAAATGCGTTAAAAAGCAAATTTTTATTGGCAGAGCTTTAATCATTTATTTCTAACTCTGTCTCGCATTCTCACTTTAAGCGTTTTTTGAATTTCAAAACTTTTTTGATTTTTGAAATAAAAAACTATAAAAAAATAAACAAATTAAATTTACACATATTATGTCATTAAATTAAGGTTATGTGAAATTTATTTAAATAAATAAATAAATAAAAAAAACAAAAACAAACAATAAATTAAATAATTAATTAGAATAGATTTTGCTTTGTCTATATTTGGTTAATTATTAAACATGATTAAAAATTAAAATTATGTTTTAAAAATACGATAAAACACGTTTAAACGCTTTTCAATTTCAACTTAATTTAAATTCTTTGTTAAACGAAATATTAAGTTAAACGATATTGATTTAAGGTCATTGCAAAATTTAAATAAAACAATAGAAGATTTTATAGCATTTGATAAGTTGAGGTTAATTTAATTTATAAACTGGAATTAAACCAGATTTTCAGTTAATACAAAAAGCTGTACAGTTTTCTAAAGTTAAGATTTAAGTTGAAAGAAGAAGTTTTTGTAATTTTAGTATAACCTCCACCACCACAAGTGGTAAAGTGGGATACTAACTTTGTCATTACGTAAGTAATGCTATGAAGGATCAGAATCAAATTCTGAGTCGATTTAGTTATGTCCTTATATCCGTTTGTCTATTGTTGGCCCCGTCACACCGTTTGATTAAATTTGGCCTTGAGAAGTTTCCTGTTTAAAATCAGAAAAATCGTTTCAGTATATTAAAGTATATAAACCGATATCTGAAGCTACCTCTAAGTTCAAGCGAAGAACTTTCGTAAAATTGTCAATAATAACTCGACAAATTGAATTGAAATTTTGTCATAATATTAAGTCGATTATAGATCCAAAATTTCAAAATCGGTTTATTAGAAAAAGTTATAGTCAAATAATATATCACTAATATTTTGAACATGTTTGTGAGTGCATGTGTGAGTGTATATGTATGAAACATTTGTGATGGATTCGTTTCTTATTCATAGTTCTTGCCTTTTAATCTGATATATAGATAATCTGATTATATATAACCTCCCTCAAATACGCCATTATTTTTTTTCACTTTTTTTATATTCTTGTCAAAATGTTCAAATTGACAGCGGTAATAATTTACTTGTCATTATATTTTTTTTTAAATTTTAAATAGTTAAATAGTTTTGCGACAGAAAAAGCTTAATAGGGAGCTTCACAGCATAAATATAAAAAATTAATGATGAAGTTATTAAAATGAATTACAAAATTGCTACTAAAATATATAAAAAGATAAAGCTTAATTAAATGTTTTGCTTTAAAATAACTTTTAAGCTGAGAGCTTTCCTCAAGCTAAAGCTGCATTTAATAATATATAAAATTTTTAATAACTTTCAATCTGTTTCTATAGTTTAAAAGATCTGGCGATTTAGGAATTATTTAAGCTTACAAGTTTACATTTTATTGTACAAAAGATATTTTTAAAAATTAAATCATAAAAGCTTTAAATGCTTCTCATAGATATAAGTTACTTAATTAAGGTTTTAAACATCAAGCTGAAGCTTTCGAAGAAAAAATAGTATTAATAATTCAATTTAAAGCATTAAAGAAACATCTTAATAAACTAAAGCTTAAAAGCTCTAAATGCATTTAAAATTAAATAAGTCAAATCTTTGTGAATCAAAGAGTTTAAAGTTTTATATGTAATTTTTTATGACCTAAAAACTTCAATACTGAAAATTGAACTTAAAAAAAAATTAAAACATGAACTGAACTATAATTGAATAGAACTAGAAACTGAACTGGAACTGAAGAAGAACTAAACTAGAACTGAAGTAGAACTTAAGTAGAACTTAAGTAGAACTGAATTAGAACTTAAATAGTAATAAAGTAGAACTGAACTAGAACTGAATTATATCTGAAATAGAACTGAACTTGAACTGACCTAGAACCCGAACTAGAAACTGAACTTTAATTGAATTGAGCTGAACTAGAACCTGAACTAAAACTTGAATTATAATCTGAACTAGAACTGAACTGGAACTGAAATTAAACTGAATTTGAACTGAAACTTTGGACAAAGCTTTCTATAGCTCATGAATCTAAGTTAATTCCCTTGAAAATTAAAAACTGTGATCAACCTTAATTTGTTCTGTTTTAAACACAAATTTAATTGAGTGGAAATATAAATCTAACATTTTTTTTATTATTTCTATTATTTTATTTCATTTTTTTGTCGAAAATCTATTTCAATTGTTAAAATCATAGAACTTAGAACAATATGTTTCTCATTACAAAAAAATTGCTGAATAATTTGAAAACAACTTAAATATGTTATGGCTACAAAACAATAATTTTTTTGTTTTTTTTGCACAAATTTGTTACTTAAGGATTTTCAATTGTTGTGAAGTGTTAATAATTTGCACCCACATTTAACTGATATTTTCTTTATCTGTTTTCAAAATCTTAATGGTTTTGACTTAAAAATAGATAATAATGATTTATTATTAGAGTTTATTATAATAAAAACAATAAATATGTATTGCAAAAAGTAGCAGAAAATATTTGAAAATTTTAACAAAATTTTGAAATAAATTTAAAATTTAAAGAGTGAGATCAAAAAATGCTTAACATACATACATTTGTAATAAAAATGAAAACACAAATCTAACAATTTTAATTTATTTATTCCATATTATATTTATTATATATATTGATGGAATTTTGAACCTTTTTTCTAATCCTTTCATTAAGGTTCACTTTGCTGGAACAAGTAGTCCATCTCTGTTTCAAATCTATCACACTATCAACACTTTTAACAAGAGCATAACATCCATCTAGCATCATTATCTCCTATTTTGCCGCTACATCAGATTACTTACCATACGAAGAACTTTTTGGGATGATTTTATAACTTTTGGGTCCTAAACATTCTCTCTAGCATCAGCAACATACAATTTTTGAGCAGAAAGTTGTGAAAAATCTGCCAGAACAAAGCTTTTGTCGTCCAATACCTTTTACAAAACTTAATTTCAATTTCTGTTCACCGTTTTTGGCCTCTTAATTTTTAAAAACAGGTGTGTTAAGAATTTTTCAATCTCACTCTTTAGTTAAAACATGTATTTTTATACTTGTTTCTAATTGTTTTAAATTAGATCAAAATAGTAGCAAAATATAATTAATTTTTTCATAAAAAGCTTTTCTGCTATAAATTTAAGTTGCAACAGTTTATGTCTGAAACCTTGATTTAATGGCAACAAAGCTGTGCCTTAGAATTCAAATGGAGATTTAATAGCTCTAAAATTTTTTTTAACTTATTTTTTCAGTTTAAAGATTTCAAAATAGTTTTTTTTCTAGAATTTCAAATTAATTAATAAGAATTAACTTTATTAATAGTTCTTTCATTTATTTCTTTGTTTAAAAATCCGTTTATTATTTTAAAAACCTCCCACGTGGAAATTGGATAATCTGTTGAAAATTGTCATTAATTTTCAAAATCAACATAAATAATGATTTGTATACAATTCTGATTTAAAAATAAATGTTGAGGTGTTGAGTTAAGTAGAATTAAACAAAATCGACGATATATTTGCATTTTCTTAAGAATATAGCTTAAAAGCTTCCAAATAAAATAATTAAAATTATTATAAATAAAAGCTTGTAAGCTTTAAATAACATAAAAGTAAATGAAGAATTTTAGCTTTACTTCAATAGTCTACAAACTTCTTAATACTTTAAAGCTCTTAATTTTGGTTTGATAATCAAAATTGAACTTTTTTATATTTTTTATATTAAAGCTCATCTTTCATTTATGTTTTAATAAAGTTTAAAAAACATTCAATATAATAAACAAAAGCTTACAATTTTAAAATAATTTAAAAATTGAATGAAAATTTTAAGCTTAATTTATAGGCAAAATATATTTTAATATTTCAAAAGCTTTTGTTTACTTAATACATAAAAAAGATTAAATTTTTGAAAAATTAGAATCATATTCCGTTTAAAAGCTTCTATTATTATTAAAATAGTTGTTGTGAAGCGTTAATCATTATGGTTTTACAACTTTTTGATTCCATATTGAACAAATAAAAATATTAAAGCTTAAAAGCTTTAAATGAATTTAAAAACTTGAGTTTTTTAATGTTTATAAATTAATTCAGATGAACTTGGGGCATCGTTTTGCCCACAAGTCATATTTTTAAGTTCACAAATTGCAAAGCTGGAATTATTTTAGAATTATCCTTGTTATAAAGCAAAATACGGAAGATAAACTCCCAAAAAGTATTTTCTGTCGAACGTTTGCTATAATGACAGAGTGAGCATTTCTGTGAAAGAAGTCAAATTTTTAAACATGAAATATACGCATCGGGATTTTCAGTATTTCATCATAGAAGAGTTTAAAGATTTCATGTTTACTGGATAATTTCAGATACAGGATATTGAAATTTCAAATAAATATGGTTGTTGGTTTGAAGTCCGTTAAATGTTAATTTTAAAAATCAGCAAAAATTCAATATTAAGAGTCTTTTTCTAAATTTAAAATTTAGTAAAACTTAGCAGAACAATTTTTTTCGAATTAAATATCTGTGAAACTAAAAGAGATAACCTACGTACGTGATCCTAATTGTTATTGAGATTTACATGGACTATATATGTACAAGATTTCTTTTCTCCTCGAAAAGTGTTACAAGTGTTACAGAATTATTTCCAAACAAAAAAAGATACACTGAACTGTATTATTTCAAAGCCCTCAATCACTGGTTCCCTTATACGCAATTTAATAAATCAAACTCCCATTGCTTTCTTTTGATTAAACATTTAACTAACAACCATTTAATTAAATGTCCAATATTTGTCATATGCAAATATTTAGTAATTTATTTCGCATAAATAATTTTTAAATTTTTTAATTTACAATCCCTCCTCCTCCTCCATTAAGAAAAAATATATACGTAATCTGCATAAGTATGTCATAACCTCTTAAAATTTTGTATATTAACAATTTAATATTTATTTCTTTGCTGTTTTTATGTAAATTTTTATTTGAAAAAGAAAATGAAAAAAATCACAAAATAAAATTTACATTCATTTATCTTATCGCCTTCAAACAAAATAACAACAACATGCAGCTAAACTAATCGACCCACTGATCGATCGACCACTTATTCTTCCAGTCTTTGAAAAAAAATGAAGTTTTCATTTGAAGCTCTTAAAGCCGTTTTAAACCTACATTATTGATCATTTTGCTTTTTTTTTTTTGCTTCTCGACGATTCATATTTGTGTTGTTTGAATTTATTTCTTTTAAAATTTTGAATATTAAAAAAAGAAGAAGAAAAAACATATTTTAATTTGCATAATAATCTTTAACAGCATCTTAAAGATTATGTTGTTTTGATGTTAAACTGAGATCATTAAATACTGTTAAAATTATGTTTCATTCAAGATGTTAAAAATGTTAAATCATGAAAATCATGGGAATCATCTAAAATTGTGAAAATAAATATTTTGGGGGATCATTAAAAGATGATCATGGAATAAATGAATTCTTACACAAGACTCAAATCCTAAATTCAATTTCTTTTACAGAATTTTGTATGCCCTGCACGATATTATGCGTTTGTGTGGATGTTTATTAATATACACCTGCTACGCCCACTTTTAAGTATAACGATCGACTCAGAATCAAATTTTCAAGATATGCCAATGACCATCCGTTTGTCTAAATCTCTGCGGCTTACTGTCCAAGTGATGAAGTGTAGTGATGAAATTTTTCGGAAACCCTTCCATTTTTGTTTTTATAGTGGTTTCCGTCAATTTGCTCGATCAGGTAGTTCATCTCTGTTTAAACTCTATCACATTTTCGATGCCTTTTTTAAGTTCTTCAATTCTCTTTTAACATGAGCACAATATTGCTCCACTGGCTTTAGCTCCAGGCAGTTTGGAGAATTTGCTTCTTTTGGAAATAATTCTTTCCAAAAGGAAACTTTGACTACTTCCGTGCTTTAAGCATTTTAAGCATACCAAATAGTCTGAGCATTGAGCTAATCGGTCTGCTTCTTTAGCGGGTGTGTTGGGAGCTCTTTTGAAATTGCTTTCTAATTTTTTTGTCCATTCCCTTTTACCTGTACCAGGTTTTCTAACAACGAACAAGTTTTCGCTAGTACCGTTTAATATCATTAGAAACAGTTTGACGGCAGACCTTTGAGTACTAAGGTAACTTTTTCTAGGACCAAGTTGGATATTCTTAAAAATTTTCCATAATATCAAGAATCTATTCTCTGGAGATTAGATCCATTCGATCGATTTTCTAGACTGTTCTCAATTAACAGTCCTCAACAAAATTATATCGATATCGATCGATGGATTTTCAGATACAAAACCATTCGACCGATCTTCTCTTTATCAATTCCGTTTTTTACCATCATTAAAGTGTTTTATTCCCGTTTGAGAAATCCATAAAAAATTGATTAATTTATTTTATTACATTGAAGAAATATTTTGTTGCCAAAAGGCCATAATTTAACGGTTTTATGATATAAACTATTGGAAGGTGTTTCTTTATACACGTTTTTTTCTTCTTATTTTATTTCTATTTTATTTTGGTCTTTATCAGGTTTTCTTGATTTAGTTCAAGTTGTATTTTTATTATTATTAAATTTGGTTGATTAGTTTTGGTTGTTTTTAATAATTTTTGTTAAAAAAAATATTATGCAAAAATTATTTATTTACGAGATATTCTTGTGTAATATTTCTGTTAAAGGTCTTTTTTATTTAATGCTATAAATTTCGGCTATTTAAGGTTAAAATAACGGTCTTAATACAATTCAGATAACAAGGTCAATATATATTTTTTTTATTTTTTTGAAGAGAATATTGAAAAGAGATAATATTAACTTAATTTGGTACATTATTATCTTTCAGTGTATCTGGCACAATTTTCATTGACTTTTTATAGGAGATGTTCTAACAAAGGTTTGTTTTGCGACCCCTTTTTGACAACTTAAAAAAGCGGGTGGTTTTGGAAATGAAATTTTATAGCTACAGAAGTAAAGTAAACTCTCAAAAAAAAAATCTGTCGGACGGCGCTCATAATAACAGGGTGATAAGTTCAGTGAAGAGCTGTAATCTTCCAGATTTATCCTCAAATACTTTAGCTGTAATCATTTTTAATTTTATCACGGCATCTATAACGATTTAAAAGTTATGCAACTGTATAAGTCGTTGGGGCGAAAGGGGGACAAACTTCGTTATTCCATATATAACTCCAAGAAGGAATCGTGAAAGACTTACATAATTTTGGTACAAATCAAATTTATAAGCTTTATAAAATCTAATCCGATCGTTTTTTGTTGTCGTGAGAAGTTATTTTAAATCACAAAAATCTCTTCAGCAGCTACAAAATTATAGATCGATATCTCAGATGTCTCGATCTTATCATCCGACTGTCACTATTCACTTTACAGAATTCACAACTAGTCACTTTAACGTAGGTTAACAGGAGTAACCTCTTTTTAAGACACCCACTAGAGGCACTTGTTCCTAAATTTTGTCACTATTCACTAGTCACTCCCGACTAGTCACTTTAACATGGTTTAACAGGAGTAACCTATAGCATATTCTTTAATATTCTCACGATACCCACCAGAGGCACTTGTTCATAAAATGTAGTCTTCCTATGATATATGGACCTAATGGCTATGAAGTGATTGATGGTATTATATCTCATGACTTTGGTAACTATTTCATTAACGTGGGGCACGTTTTCTGTCTGCAGTAGGAACACATACACTGTGTACTAATGGCGATTAAGTAGTTGTGTCATCTAACATCTTACAAGTGGAATTTGATGGACTTTTCAGGGTATATGACCACCTAATAAGCTATATGGCAATTTGCTGTTAATTCACATTTGTATATATGCGATTTAGAGTCTCTAAGATTCTGTGTAATATTAATCGTTATTAATTATTGTTTATATAAAAATTTTTAATTTCATTTCAATCATTTTGAAATATTTTCTCTTTTAAATTCAAATATTTATGTCATAATTCTGACATAAATTAAATTAAAGTTTATTCTCAATTTCTTCAACAAATTAATCATTATTAAGATTAAAAATCATATGAATTTACCTTAAAGGCATAAAAAGACTTTAATAGCATTTTTTTCGCATATAAACATTAATCTTTCCACAACAACAGATTAAGATTAAAGAAAGTGTTACGAATGACAAAAACTACAGAAAAATCTGTATAAAATCCAGAATTATTTTTTACTAAAAAATGAAAATGAACACTTTCTTTAATATTTTTATAAAATAATAAAAAATGAAGAAGAAGAAGAAAACTAAAATTTATTGTTGACAAAAAGAGTAAAAACCCATTAACATAATTTCTGTCACGTTTAATTTTTTTATAAAAAAAAAATTAAAAAAAACATGGTTTAACATTTATTAACAATTGAGCACCCAATTTTTTATAAAAATGTAAACATTTCCTTTCCATATTTTTATATATTCTTGCATTAAATCAAAATCTGAAACGATTTAGCTATGTCCGTCTGTCTGTTGTTGGTAAGCTCAATGAAATTTGGTGTGATCATTTTATCCTAAAAGTTTCTTATTGAAACCCAGTAAAATCAGTTCAGAATATTAAAAGATATAGACCGATATCCGAGGCAACCTTTTAGATCAAGCGAAAAACTTTCATAAAATTGTCAATTATAAATCGACAAATTAGAATGAAATTTTGCCATAATATTAAGTCACTGTACACTTCATTACCATTTCAAAAATTCTCAAAATCGGTTCAGTCGAAAAAAAGTTATAGCCAAAAATAAATTTATTTTATGACTCATTAAGTGTATCTGTGTTATATTTAAGAAATACTTTTAGATATTTCACACTAAATCTCCAAATTGCGTCGTCCCGATTTGCATCTTTTCCATTTGTATTGCTTTCTAAGAACAGAATAAATTCGATTTGCGTCATTGCAATTTCGAGTTGCGTCATTTTGATTTAGATTTGCGTCGTTTTGAATTCGATTTGCGTCACTTAAATTTCCTGCTGCAGCATTGTGGATTAAAATTTTTAGCATCAATGATAACATTTATAGTCACCTGAAGCATTTATAGCCATCTGAAGCTTTCAGATTGTGTGATATAAGGGGAGTTCCCTTTTCATTGTCATATAAATGGTGCTAAGAACAGGTGTCTGGTTATGGAACAAATACGTAAAAAGTCATTCAAAGTAAAAGAAAAGTAAAAAGTTTGAATTTAAATTTAGACTTTATGAAACATGTTAAATCGGTAGAAAAAGCTGTTAATATAGGAAGAGCTTTTGGACTAGCACCTAAAATAGTAAGAAAAATTTGCAACAGACAAAGTGTTAATATAAATAAATTAGGTAAAATTGCCACACCCCTGCAATCTAAACAAGGTACTATAGCAAGAGATCCCTTATTGATTAACATGGAGTCCATTCCTTCATTTTAAATACCTGATCAAAATAGGCAAATAATGTCACTGAGTAGGGATGTAATAAAAAAAGCAATTTCAAAAATTGTTTGTCTTGTTTTGAATATTTTCCCCAATAAAAAATAAATAGAGAAAATTGATTCGATTTTCGTCGTTTCGATGTGGGTTTCTCCGGTCCCCATAAACGATGCAAATCGGGTCTCTAGTGTATACATTTGCAAGTGTATGTGTGAGTGTGTTTGTACGAAACATAGTGGAGGGTATTAAAGATTCGGCACTGCCGAAAATAGTATTTTTACTTGTTTGTTAATAAAATTAAAAAAAATCTTTAAATTAAACATTTAAAAATTATTTACCACTAAAAACACACCCACTTTTACATTTAAGATCTTTAAGAATTTTTGTGGAATTGAAACGACTTTGATTCATTTCTTTATACTTTTTTCTCATCTCTTCTGTTAAATGTGAAATTTTTACCTTCATCATCGTCATCACCGTCACCATCACCATCATCTATCTTTGTGGCACCTACGCCAGAACACACAGAAAAAGGTCTTTCATAAAATTTGACAACTTAAAAATTAAATTTCTTTTAAACTTGGCCCCCAAGACCTAAAACTCATTTTATTTATTTACCCAAAGAATTAAAGAAGAAAATAATGGTTTAATAAAAGAAATGAAAATGAAAAAAGAAACGTTAAATAATCTAAAAAATAAGTAAATAAATAAAAGTAACCGAATCATTTAAGACCTCAAAACCTACTTATTGGAATTATTGTTATAAAGTTAATTATTATTATAAATTTTATTTTAGTATTAAATATAAATAAAACGACTGTATAATAATATTTAAATAATTAAAAAAAACATGCAACCTGAGAATTTTTAATTAAAATCGGGGTTTTAACGTTAAATATTTTTTAAGAATGTAATTATCATTAAATGAATGTCATTAGCGTTTGTTTTTAATAATAATTAACATAATAATTAACATAATTAATTAATTAACATTAAATTAAAATAAGATTAAAGAGAATAAAAATTTGTGATCTTCAATATTTCACGAAAAGTTTAAAAAAGAAAAACGAGAAAGACGTCATATTCCGGTTTATCGGATTTTTAAAACTCCCCACTACATGTGTTTGGTATCAATTACATTACGTCACATACTTATACAGTAAAACGCATACTTAAATACATAGTCCATGATAAATACCCAGGGAGGATTCTTATTATCCGATTTGGATAATTTTTGAAACACTGATAAAATATATACAGACCTTTAAATCCGTTATCTCTCAATTGAAAGGAAACTATAAAAATTCTGTTAGAGTTTTGAAGATATCTCAGATATCGGTATATTACTTCATTTGCACTGAATGGAATTCATTGCGATATTAATAGCGATCTACACAGATTATATTCTGTGTCTTGCCAAATTCCATTGAACTTGGACCATTAATTAATAGAGAAGTGAGAGGGTCTACAACAGACACCCTGGTAGACAGATGGGCTAAGATTTTGATGTACTACTTGGCGTCTTGGAGGATTTCTTTTTGATGTTACACAGAATGACAAATTTAATATACCCTCTTCAAATCCCCTGGTGGTGGAGATTATAAAGAAAAATTTTTCTATAAATTCATTTTAATTTGTTTATAAATTCATTACATTTAAGTTTATTAAAATCCTAGAATCTTGAATCTATTTAATGATTTCCATTCATGTGACGCAGAAATGTCATATTGGAATGGGATTTAAAACTCAAAATCTTAAATATTAAAATATTTTGACTAAATTTGGTACAAATGAATTAGTTTTGTCAAGGATATATCGATACTCAATATATCGATGCTTAAAGAACTTCCTAAAATTCTTTAAAAAATTATTAATATTGTGATATATTCCTTTCCGGTAAACATTTTTCCAAATTTTATAATGATCGGTCCATAATTTTTCTCACATAAGTATCATATTATTTTAAATAATTGTATACAATCAAAAATAAAAGAATCGAATTACATGAGGGTTGGTCCATAATTTCTAATATCTCCGCCATGAAAGGTCTTCATCAACTATCATATGAGTTCCTATAAATGTGATTTTTCTGAACGTCTGGTTTTATAAAATCTTGACCTGAGAATGTCAGCAATAAAGTTGAATATAAAGTATGTTTATCAGGTCAAGATTTTTTATAAAATGTTCAGAATTTGAAATAACTAAAAACACAAATTTTGAAGTCGATTTTGATCTGATTTTAAGTGTTGTTTTTTCGATCAAATGTGATACTGAAAACAACAAATGAAAAGAAAGATACGTTAAATTTGGTTGGAGGTAGACTGAGGGAAATTGTTTTAGATAAAAGTCTATAACCTTTTACTTTTGAATTTGGATTCGGATCATGATAAGAACATGCGGCATAATAACATATTACTTTGACCTGAAGATGAAATCTATTGATCATGTTTGTTCCAATATTTCATGTAACGCCTATACAAATATCCTCTCGGAATCTGATTTCAATCTATGAAACGGTAGTTCAAATCCACATACCAAATTTTAATTTATAGTAGTTTCTGCATAGACCCACTTCCTTAATTTACTTTTAATTATATATTCCATATTTAATATCTACGTAAGGGGAACTTTATATCGGTCAATAATTTCCTATAACTCTCGCATTCAGTTATGCTCATGTGAAGTCCAATTTTAAAACTCGAGGATTTCTTAATTGGCACAATAAACTTAAAATATTCTTCTAATAGATTTCTTAAAAATTAATAAGACTGTTACATTCGGATTTTTCGAATTTTGAAGTTCCGTCAGATATCGGGCTATAACTTTTTTTAAACCTATTTTGCTGCTTTTAAAAAGATAACTGAAATTACATGTGATGTAACATCGATGACGGAAAATTAGTTAACAAATGAATGTGTCGATAACAGACATACTCAGATATTGATATGGTTCGAGTAGATATAAAATTTATGAGATCTTTATAGATTCATTCCCGGTGTTATTTTTTCATCTCTTGTGTAGGAGCAGAGTATAAAGCCAGAATTAAATATTTTCCTTCGAGTCAAATAATTTGTGTTCATAATCGATTTGATAATATTATCAATCTCCATTTAGTGTTATATTCCCTTTATTACAGATTTCATGAAACGTATCAATTCACCCAAATAACTTGATTCTTTCAATATCTCTATAGATTTTAATTGTCTCTTCAGAACTTAATTTAATCGCTTTTGTTTTATGATTCTATTGTTATGATTTCAGAAATTTATTATCTGAAATCATACAGATTCAAACGAGAGGCCACCGGGGAAAATAAACAAAAAGAACTGAAATACGAATTTATTGTCTTAATCTGAAAATAAATAGTGGTTTTTACCAAAAGACAAAAATTGATCAGTTTATTGAATTAAATAATTTTTGGTCAATTTCAAATTTTCTTTTGTTTCAAAAAAGTTTTATTTAAAAAAATTAATTTTTTTTAACTGTTAACAAATTAATTCTTTATTGTTTAAATGTTAAACAAAACAAATTAAATTGTTTTGTGTGTGTGTATAATTTACATTTTAAAAAATTTGAAATTGTTGTTTAAAAAAAAGGCAAATATTTGTTAAATAGTAATTTATTATATTTTTTTTTAAAGAAAAAATAAAATAAATAATAATAAAAATAATAAAACTATCAAAATATAAAAAATAACCTTAACCCGATACATTGAAATATTTCAAATATTAAACTTAATTTTATGCCGCAATCTTAACTGTTCAGATAAAAATTTTATTTTATTTTCAATATTTTTTTTTTTTTTCAAACAAGAGAAAAATAATTTATTTCAAAATTATTTTTGCAGAAAATCTGAAAACAATATAACTTGTATACCCTACACCACTTTAAGTGGTGAAAAAGGTATATTAACTTTGTTATTCCGTGTGTAACACTATTCTTGCATCATATCAGAATCTGAGTCGATGTAGCTAGGTCCGACTGTTGTCAGTCTGTACGCCTTTAGTTGACACGCTACAACTAAATCTACAATCATTGACAGAGCTCAATGAAATTTGGTCTAAGTATTTGCTATAGTTCTGAAAGGATTCCTATTTAAAACCTGCAAAATCGGTTCAGTATATTAAGAAATATAGACCGATATAAGAGGCAACCTTTAAGTTCAGCGAAAAACTTTCCTAAAATTGGTAAAATAGAATGACATTTTACCATAATATTATGCTGTATGTATTTTATTATAACTCAAAAAATTATCAAAATCGGTTCAGTAGAAAAAGAGTTATAGTCAAAATTATAACTTATATTATGACTCATTAATTGTTCCTGTTTTAAATTAAGAAAAGAGAAACATAACAGTTTCTTACGTCTTTGAGTGTATTTGTGAGTGCATATGTACGAAACACAACATATTTACTAAACACGCATTTGTGGTGAAGGGTATTAAAGATTCGGCGTGATCGCATATGCCACTTCTTACTTATTTTGTTTTATTGTGCTGTTAACTAATGATCGTTTATGTGTTTTTCAAAGATTTTTGAAAGGAATTGAAAGGTTAACAATAAATAATGAATCAAAATTGGTTAATAGTTTCAAAATAGTTGTCCTAATTTCAGAAAAGATTCTTTGTTAATCTTGTTTTTCAAGTAAAGAAAGAAACAAAGAAAATCTGGAATAAAATGTTTTCTATTCTATTTTAACAATTTCGTATTGTGTGAGTTATACTGTAAATGTTATTGTGACTAGATTATTGTGAATAGTTTAGTTAATTACAATTAACGGTTATTTAATATTGAACGGTTAACCTATATTTTTATAGGGCTTAGGAGCAGATGTTCACAAAAAAAAATTAATTTGTTTTGAATTTATTAAAAGTTTTATACATCTGGATTAACGTAATAATTCTGCATAGTGAGTTCGAAAAAATGTTTACATGTATAGAATTTTATAATCTGAAAACAGTTAATATTTGAATACGATTTTATATCTTACAGCAGACCGATCGAATCAGAATAGTTTCCTGACAATGAACAGTGATTCCAAATCGATATTGAATATAAATCTGTATATTTTAACCGTTACAACCGATATCCTAATGTATTTTCATATGTTTCGGCAAAACATTTATAAATCAAAAAAAAAAAAGAAATTTGGTATATAAATAATGACTGAGATTGAAAATTTCTTAACATAAATATACGTCAATAAGAACGAAACCTCTATCACTTTGCTTGAACAGACGGACATACTGACGGACATAGCAATTTATGTTTTAATGCAATAATATGAGATGATTCCTTCTTAGCGTTACACACGGAATGACAAAGTTCATATTCACCAATTGTGGGGATGAAGGGTATAAAAATAAAACAAGCTTGGGAGGAACTGTATTCCGGTCTACTTAAAATTTAGTGGAATCAATTGGCGATTATGTAAAAAATGTATACCATGGCTAAAAATCCAACCTTAATTAGGCTGCCTCAATTGAAAATGTATTTTGATTTCAAGGTCCATTTTCGCAAAAGTCGTCAACACATGAAAGTGCTACTGAAACGTGTTGACTTTTTATATTTTAATTTGCTCGAAATACTTGGCGTTACATTATGACTCATCATTATTAACTGTGAGTCCAATCTCTAGTTTAAAGAGGTGTCATTAATTTCATAAATTCATAATGATGAACATGATGATCATCATTGTCATCATAATCATCACTCTTATTATTATATGATTAAATGCTCTTTAAACGATCTTACTACGAGTGTGTATTTTTAATGGAATTTCTTTATCTTCGAATAAGTGAGTTCAGTGTACATTTTGCAGATCCATACACTTGTTTGTTGAGTCACATTTTTGTTGTTTATTTGCTATATGTTGTTGCCACTGAAGTGTGTATGATTTGTAACAGATGTTTCTTGGTTGGTTGGCGTTATTGGCTTCTTAAATCTGTTTCAGTTTCTCATTTTGTTTTTCAGTTTTCAATTAATAGATTTGATCATGAACTCTAAATGAAAGTGAAAGGTTTTTTTTCAAATCATTTTTTTTCTACTTTTTTGCTTTGAATTTTTATTTTTTCTGTTTTATTAATTTTTGTTGTTGCTCAAAATGATGTTGTTGACCAAATAAGAAGTTGTTACTTTTTTTTTTAATTGTTGACTCTGAATTTTACTATGTTTATATGAAAAAAATGAGTATAATAATGGATATATTTATACAAATATTAGCTTTTACCCGGTGTGCTTTGCTGCTCAAAAAATTTCCTCAGTTCAAGATCTCGAATAAAATATTTAAAATCACAAATCATGATTGGTGACTGTATAAGTTCTTTAGTTATTTGAAAATCAATAATTTCTTTGTGTGGGGCTACTTCTTCCCCCTGATCCTATCCACCCTACATTTTGTCTAGTAAAATAGATTCTTGAGAAAGTTGTTGCGACCAAATTTGAAAATTCTTGCTGTAGTAGTTCTTTAGATATGTAATAATCAGTATTTGCTTTGTATGGGGGTACCACTCCCCCTGGCCCTATCGGCATTTTTTATAGACTATATTATTTACGGGCATATTAAAATCATTCTGTACAAATTTAATCAAAATTAGCCCAGCCGTTTATTGAGTCTTTACGTCATATGAATGAATTTTTGTAGTATATCAAATATTGGATGTTTAAACACTCCCCAAATAAGGGTAGTAATTTAGGTTATGTTAGGTTGATCATGCCAGATGTTAAATCACCTAATAAAATTTTTGTTTGGAAATAATTCTATATTTTTATAAAATTTCATTCACTTAGAGCTGAGTTGTTTCCGATTTCATTTTTAGAAGTATAGACTCTCCAAAGTTGGCCACCGCGGATTTTGTTATTTTTTAATTCGCTTAAAATTCATTTATGATCTGAGAAAAAATTATAATAAAAGGTCCTTATAAATCTCTACAAAAAGGCTTTCAAGTGTAGTTTATCTCCTATATTTTGAGAGATATTTAAGTTGAAATAAATGCTTGGTTTCTATTTTTTTTTAAATGTGTGTCATATTACCTATAAAATTCTTAAAATTATTGATCCCATAATCCCAAAACAATACAAATATATAAATTCGTTAACAAATTGTTTTAAACCAAAATTTTTTTTTGAAAAAAATCAATTTTTTTTATTCCAAAAATGTGACAACATTTATTCACTAATAAAACCATTTTTTGTTCTGAAATTTCTAATTTTTTATTGCATGTAAACTAAATTTATCAGATCTGCCCCCAAACCCTATAAAAATTGGGCAATTTTTTTAATAAAATTAAAATTCGTTTATTAAGTTCTTAAATCGCAAAACTGGAACCATCTTAAAGTTACCCTTAATTTATAGCTATATATATAAGGCAAGCACAAAAATGTATTTTTTTTGTCGGACAGCCTTTATAATGACAGGGTGTTCATTTCAGTGAAAAAAGTGAAATATTAAAACTTACAGAATTTTTCTCCAAAAAAAATCTATTAAACCTTTGAGCTTCAGTAGAAACCATATCAGAAACTTCTGAATCAATTTAGGTGTGATTGCATGGTTTGAATGTTGTCCGGTTTGAATGTTGTCGGTTCTGCAGTCGTTCAGTACAGTTCATTAAGACATCCTAACAGTTTCAAAAGTAACAGAATTATTAAAAAATCTATTTGGACCTACTGATCATCAGGAGAAACTGTTAAAAAACTGTATACAATTCCGAATGAATTTAGTTGTGATTGTATGGATGTGATTTTTCCATTTCCAAAGCAATTCAGTGAATTTTTAGCAAATTTACTGTTTTCTGAGAAAATCGGTTCTAGGAAAAAGTTAATGACAGATATCTGATAAATAGATTTTGGTTAAATATTTGAATTGTGCTTAAAGAAATTTATCTTATCGATATAAGTTTTAAATGAAAAAAAAATTATATCAGCATGAGTATCAAACGCAGTGTATCTCAAATTCGTTATTGCCGTTTACAAAATTTTCATTCTTTATTATTTTCTTCTTATTGAATTTTTAAATTATTTCATGTTCCATTTAGGGTTAAGTGGGTGTGTTGTGTGTGTTTATAAAAAAATGTATAACATTAAAATGCAAATTAGTAACTTATATGCCACTTGAAAATAACCGAAAGTGTAGGCCGAACGTCGAGACTGTTTGTTTTGTCTGCCCAAATAAACTTGATCACTTAAATACACGAATTTGGGTTTTTAGTTGAAAATAAAATTAAAAACAAAAAAATAATTTTTTGTTTATAAAAAAAAATATAAAATTATTTATGATTTTAAATTAATTTTCTTTTCATTTGTTTTTTTACTTGCAGGTATGTTTTTTTTTAATTAGGCGATATTAGGGAACTTTAAAAGTATTTACAACACAGAGGTAATTTTACTTACTTTACAAATAAATTATTCACAATGTTGTCTAATCTACAAATTGGTTCCCTCCTCCATTTCTGTGATCGGGCATCGTTATTTTAAATCAGAGGTGCTCACACTTATATACATTGGACTTGGTGTAAGTGAAATGAAATTACATTGATTTAGAGCTCGATCTGCTCTAACCTCGTTAGTCAGGAAATATTGTATTTTGGGTATCGCTACTTTAAATATATTCTTTTTAAAAATCAGCTGAAGCACGTTCTATCGTATAGATCAAGTACTAAACAAATGGATTATTATATGTGTTCTATTGCATTTTACTGTTTCCCGGTAAGTTTCAATAGATGCAGAGCCAGTGATATTCCCTTCACTGGATTACTGTAATACATCTATTTTTCATGTTGGTTAAGAGTGTAAGGAAGGAAATCCTTCCTTCTTTAGAGACTCGACGATGAAGTCGAAAATAATATTTAACTTCTTACGGTGCCATAAGAAACTCGAGCTTTATGATATTCTTCTAAATATACAAATGTAAATTTAAGCACGTAAAAATCCCAAAAATATTAGACTGATCGGGCAATTGAAATTCCCCGGGTCGAAACATGGTTTGTGAGAAGCTGTAGAGCTGAAGATATTAGAAAAATTAAGATAGAATTTCATTAGGCCTTAAAATTTAATAGTTCAATTCAAGAAAATATGCTGAATTTTGATTCATTTATTTTGCAATCATTTTATTTCACTTCCGATATTTATGCTTCCGAATCAATAGTTTCGAAGAGGAAAATTAGTTAAATTTAAAGCAAATAGAATTATAGTAAGATTTTGAATTAGAGATCTGATATAATAATGACCCTCTAAATTATGTTTGATGTGGCTCATCATTATCAGGAGTTTAGGTTGAGATACTTGAGGTAATATTATTCAGTTCTTTGCAAAGTCTGTTTAAAGAAAAGGACATTTAGTATTGACCCTTTCATTCCATTCCTAGTTTCACTTGATTCTGTCATTAGTCCAACTTTTAAGATAAGTTGGAATACAACTAAGATCTTCCGATATCAAAATCATTCACAGGAGAAATATAATGTTTCTGTTAAATATCGGAACATATCTGCATTTTTGAAATAACACAACTTCTTGTTTACTATGAGCCTTATTTCTTCTTTCCAACGTGGGATTTAGTTCAAGTCTCCGATTAGTATACCTCTTCATTTAAATCATGGCATCAGTAGAATCTTCTGAAGTCAAGTTCGGTCTTACAAAAGGCATAGACCTTAAAGCACAAAGAATTGTGGTGAGATTTGAATAGTTTAACTTGAGGTACTTAAGGTATTATTGATGAGTTTCGGTTATTTAAAAAACTAGGTCTACGGTAGAATCACATACTTTATGATGGTCTAAACGCACAGTTATTTAGCACCTTAGAATCACATTCTTTTTGATCGGTATAATCAACTTCATGGGTCCACAATTGTAAAAATTTTGCACAAATTTTGAGAAAACTGGATCTGTAGAAAATTCGGAAATACTTTAACATATTCAATCCGTTGACTCTGCTTAAAAATTTGAATATCGGTAACAGTTACTTTGAATAGAGATTTGAATTTACACTCCAAAAAGTGTTCAATTAAACCTGGAGTTCAAATCAACCAAATATTTTAAGCTTCTAAAAGCTCTGAGATTTTTTTAAATGAAAATGCTTTAAGATATTTAAAATTCTAACCATACTCAACATATATATGTTAAAAATCTGGGTATAATCTAGGGATTCATATATATCTCCCTGCACTAACTTTTTTTTGATGTTGTTGTGGAATGTTTTAGTTCAGAAACTTTAACTCTAATAAATTTATTACCAATGAGTTGAGTTTGAGTTTTATTTGCCCACGATATGAGAATTTACAGAATTTGGTCCCATCTCTTAATAAACATCGGGAACACAAGCTTTCTTAGTAAAAATCTGATTATAACTTTGAGCTCTTCAATTTAAAAAAAATTCTCTCAAAATTATTTCTGAAAGTGTATTTCTATTTTCCATCCAGTTTTCCTTTTATTCATTTAAATACAACAACAAAATAAATATTTACTTTATTAGATATCATGCAACCAATAATAGACAACCTGTATTATATACACCAATATTACAAACACATAAACAATTACATATAGAGCATACATATATAGATAATACATTTATCATTTTTAACTACCGATGTTATATGCAAACGACTTTATTATGATTACAAACATACATACATTCATGTAAATAATAATATTAAATTTCATTCGATATCGATACACATTTTGCTACATGACATCAAACATACACACACAAACTAATCAGCAGATGAGAGAGTGTAAGTGTTGGAAATAATAAAAGCATCCATATTAGTCCAAATCGGTTAGACATGTAAATATTGTATAATCACAGGTAGTAAAAATCTGTAATGTAAATGAATAACTAAATATATGAATGGATGGATGGATGGATTGATGGTGTAAAAGACTAAGAAAAGTTGTAGAAAATGTGGAAATTAAAGAAAATTATTTTAGACATTCATACGGAAATAAAATTGACATGTAAAAAAAGCAAAAGTTAAAGTCTCGTCATTTCACATTTGAGGTTTGTTATAGTTTGTGAGAGATTGCAATGAGGACTGAGGGGCATAAAGGGGGAGTGACGTATAAATAAGGAAATTTTATGAGAGAAAATATCTTAAATAATAACTACAATGATAACCTAATAAAAGTGGGTGAATGGGATGTAAATATTATTGAGTTACTTAAGTATCAGGGTAACTATTCTTTATACCCTACACAGCAATAGGTGGTTGGCTCAGATTCACGACTTAAATGTCTGTCCGGTTGGCTGTCCATAAAAAGCTTTTCACTAAGGTACAGATCTCAGTTTTGAAGATATCTTAATGAAATTTGGCCCACAAAGTTCCTAAATATAAAGCGATTTTGACAAAATGTATGCAAAAAAGTTTTGGAATCGTTTTAGGAGGATCAAGGATTTGTTATAAAGCTTCCATAAAAGTCCTACTTCCAAATACCACTCCAAAGTATCTCACTTTAAGTATGTTATAGTATAAGTTAAATATAAGCAGAAATCAATGTTCGAATTTATACGAGGGTCGGTTCTCACAGACCCTCACAATAATGTATTCAACTCTCATAAATCAATAAACGAAATTATACGAGGTTTCATAAACATGGTATTTCATAGTCATGTTTGACCAATATGCACAATGTGCCTTATAACTTGAAAACTGAACCCATTTTAGTTTTCAGCTAAATATTTTCCCATCTCTGATCGAAATATGAAAGAACATCTCTCACATGAAATTTCCAACACGTAATTTTGTAAGTCATTGAAAAAATACATTTACATCAATCTTTAAGAATATCGATCGACTGAGAATTACTTTAATATTGTTCGTCTGTCGAAAATCAATAAAAATTTCTTTAATCTCAGTAGAATTTTAGTAATGAAATAATTTACAATTTGATTTATCTAAGCAAATGTTGTTATACAGGTTTCACAATGATCAGTCCGGTACTATTAATAAACCCTAAAAGGAGACCAATTTTTGATAATTAAATAAAACATAGTGGAGTCAAATCGATTGTTTTTTTTTTTTTTTGAAAAATAAACTTTTAGCTTCTGATCAACTGAATGGATTTTCAAGTGAGGAGTGGAGTGCTGAGGAGTGAAGTGTTAAACATTTAGAGGTTTGGATCCCAAAAGAGCTCTGTGGTCGGAGTTTTAGGGATGCAAAATAGGTTACCTTGGATATTTACTACAATTTTAAAGTTTTTTATTGTCTTATAAATCTTAACGAAATTTTTGAATAACATGTGGTCATTTGCTTATATATCACTCTGTCTGTGGTTTCACTATGGTTTCCGAAGTTATAATAATATCATTGTATTTAATTTCACGCAAATCCTCTCAGCCGACCAACTTTTTTAATTTATTTCTAAAAATACCTCTTCTGTTTCACTCTGCACTGACGCGAAGCAAATTAATGTCTTTTCGCTAACTTAACTAAGCGATCACATGCAGATATGCTAACTGGATTTTCCGAAATTTGGTAAAAAATTTTCCTATCATGGACGCATTAGATTCATGATAACAAGTCGGGTTTAATGGTCCTTTTTTTCCTTCGAATGATTTTGGTGAGATTGCACAGGTCTTCCTTTATTTCCCAGCTCTTTAATAGAGTACATATATTTGTAGATTACAAAATTGAAGTACATGTGACTCGCATTAAACAAAATGCGTTATAGTTGGACCTTTCTTTAGTTTAAACAATATTTCTAATATTCTAATCAATAAAATTTTTGGAAAATGATACGAATTTATATTTGTCGATTCTTGGGTTTCGCCATATAAAGTCAGATACTTTTTAAATAACCGAATATATTATAATTAAATGTAACCAAAATTAATTAATATTTAAACTTTTGTAAATTAAATTTCATTTACATGCCAACAATTTATTTAATGCGAAAAAAATCTGTTAAAATAGAGAAATTTCAATTAAAAATCCAACAAAATAAAAATGAAAAAAACCAAAAACAAAATCTGTACTCAAAAATAGTTTAATCTTATTATCTTATCAAAATACATAATAATATCTTAATGTCAGTCTTTTTTTATACAATTCGGACAAATAATAAAAGCTAAAGATACAGATACATTTACAAATTTAACTACAGATACATTTACAGATACAAATTTAGATACAATTACTCTCACCACTAACACAAGCTTATAAGTATGACTTTGAAATGACAGTTGGGTTAATTAATTTTTTTTTTACTGAAATTTTATTTTTTTGCAAAATAAGATTTTTCTTTTGCAGAAAAAAGTCTGGAAAACATTTTTTGTGAAAAAAGAAAAAACTTTTTCTTTATTTTTCCAACTCAATTTAAGAAAATGAAAATTAAGTTTTTTTTTCTGTAACAACAAAGTATGAATAACTACAATAACAACAATAACAAAACATTGTCATCTTAAAAGCACTTTCTTTTTCTCTTTACTTCACTTTTTTTTTGCTACAAGAAAAAAACTATAAAAAAATGATGATTTAAACAAAAGATACAAATATTTGTTCACATCCATCATGGAGGGGAATACAAAATATGAATACATTTGTTTGAAAGTCTGTGTCTTATTAAATTAGTTGTCTAAATATGACAATAATTATATAGAAAAATTATATATGAAACAAACGATTTTTTAATCAGATTTAGGTAAATTTTAAATAAAAGTGAGGTTATGAAATGTAAAAAATTAAAATTTTTAAATATTAACGGATTTTTAAAAAGGTTTAAGCATTTTATACCCTACACCATTATAGGTGGTTAAGATATTCTTTTTTAACAAGTTAACACTTACTTTTATGTCAGAGATGCCGAATCTGACTTACAAAGTTAAAAGAAAAAACAAGTACAAATGTTATAGTCTGTCAAGCCCGACAATGTAATACCCTACACCACATTGTTGGCTGTAAGTGTAATATAATACCCACTTTTTGTGCGATTTATGAATTTGGAAGTGATATTGGGGATGGGTGGTTGTATGGGACCTATGAGAAAAAATGAACCGATCCTGGCACCTCGTTTTAAAATAGAATACGACTTATATTCGCAAAATTTGTGTGGGGACCTATATAAAATAATGGACCGATCATAACCAATTACAATAGGCATCGTTCTTGGGCCAAATTAATTAAACGTGCTAAATTCATTGAGAGATAATATCACCTATGGCGGTAAAGGTATAAAAAAATCGTAAAATCTTTTAATTTAATTTTCGAAAATCGTCATCATTAAAATGACTTTAAAATATAGTTGTTGTTTCTCCAAAAAATTTTTCCATAAAATTTTTATAAAACTCGTTCTTAATTCGCTAAAATGAAAGTAATTTTAAAGTGATTTTTCATTTCATAAAGTTTATACACTAGAGCCCCGACTTACGTTGTTTCCATTTGCGACGCTTTTTAAAACTACAAAAGATCGATTTGCGTTGGTCCGATTTACTTCTTTTTGATCTCAATTTGCATCGCTAGAAACGTCCTGAAAAAAGTCGTAATAATAAATGCTCTTTCTGAAGTACCCGCAGATAAATTAATTGTTACTGAAGCGATATAAAAAATCGCTTAAATTACAAGTTGCTAATATTTTTACAGTGTGAAGTGAATTCTTAAAATGTAAAATAAAATCAAGATGCTCATTAATGAATGGTTAAATGCAAAAAAATCTTTTAAAATGTGAAAAATCACCAATATACTTAAATTGTAAAAAACGCTTAAAATACAATTTCATATAATAGAAAAATCCTCTAAATTGTAAAAAAAACACTTGAAATATATGTCTTAAAAGAAGTCGCTGACATATTCAAAGAAAATTTTAAAATAGTTCAATAAAGTCAAAGTGTTCATCAATCATAGAACAAATATTAAAAAATATTAATAATAAATCGCCAAAATGTACAAAAATCACTTAAATTTAAAAATCGTTTAAAATACAAATCGGTAATATTTTTGAAAATTGTAGAGAATTCTAAAAATGTTAAAAATAAAACTTATCATTAACTGTATAATAAATGCAAAAATAAAAAAGCGCTTAAATCACAAAGAAACAAAAATTGAAAATTATATAAAAATGACCATTAAATACTGCTCAGAAAGTAAATTCTTTCAGTGTAGACTCTAAACTTGAGTTAAAGAAAAAATCACTACAACAATAAAAACATAAAATGAAAATTAATATGAGTCTAGAGTCGAGTATAAACGTTTTTCTATAAATAATTTATTTCTTTATTTCCAGTTGCAAGACACGCCTCAGTGGTCTTAAACATGGAAGAAAAAAATCGGTATAAATTTTATATTTTTTCTTTTTTAACCAAAAAATCTAATATTTTTCTTCAAACAATTATGTTTTTCTACCAAAAGTAACATGATTTTGTGTGTAATCAATATATTATTTTGTAGTGATTTTTATGTTTTTTTTTGATTTTGGAGCGTGTTACTACAAGACAAGACACGTTCTTTTGTGGTAATTTTACCTTTAAAACTATTTCACTCAAAATTTTAGAAAAAAATGCTGTCAATGACAATGAGCGACAAATAATTACAAAATAAAGTGAGAAAGAGGGAATATTAACATTGTCATTCCGTGTGTAACGCTAAGAAGGAATCATCCCAGAATAATCAATAATCAAATGTATTTTTGCATCAAATCATAATCTAAGTCCACTTATGTCCATCTGTCTGCCTGTACAATAATTGACAAAGCTCCATGAAATTTGGCACGATTATTTGTTATAGTTCTGAGAAGTTTCCCGTTTACAACCAGAAAAAGCGGTTCAATATACTAAAGAATATAGACCGTTATCTGAGGCTTCCTCTTAGCTGAAGTGAAGCACTTTAGTAAAATTTTCAATTATAAATCGGCAAATGATATTTTGCAATAATATTAAATTATATATACCGATTTAATTATTAATTCAACAAAGAATTAAAATCGGTGAAACAGAAAAATATAACTAATTTAAGGACTCATTAAGTGTTCCTGTGTTAAAAAGAAGAAAAATGTGTATATATTGTTTAAGTCTTTGTTTGTATATATTAGTGTGTATGTACGAAACATAACGTATTTACTTCACACGCATTTCTGTTGAAGGGTATTGAAGTTTCGGCATTGCCGAATAAATCATTGTATTAAACTTTAACTTAATTTTAAATAGTTTATATTTAGTTGCCCCAACCAAAAAATTAAAAACAGTTAATTTATAGATTTAATTTTAATTGTTTTTAACTCGTATTTAGTTGCCATTTTGTCATTGTCATTTAATTATTTATTTGTTGCAATATTGCAAACTTATTATGGCGTTTAAGCATTTTTTTGTTGCAACTTGTGACTTTTTTCCCTTTTGATTTTATGTCTTTATATTAAGTAGAAAAATAGTCATAGAGTATTGTGGCTTAATTTAGTTAAGGCTTTTTAGTTAGTTTTTAGTTTCTTTAATAATAGTTGCAAGTTAATATGTTGCTAAATTTATAACTATAATTAGTTAAATAAAGTTGTTGTACTTGATTTTCTTTAAGTTTTTTTTGTTTTTCAAAATTAAATAATTTGTTTTCTTGGATATCGAAGTTGAAGTTGAAAAAAACGTTTAAAGTGGCTCAAATAAAGTGAAAAGAATTTTAAAAAAGCTATATTCGTTTGTACCAATTCTTATATACGCACCACCACTCACATTTCAAAAACATTTTCACGAATTACTTTATGTTAGAACTATAACCAAATATGGTCCAGTTATCTAGACTTTAAAGCCTTAATCGATATTTCCAACTGCCTGGAGCTAATTCTTTGTTAAAAGAGAAATGAAGTGTGGTAGATTTTAAGCACTCACAATTAAAAAGTTAATAGAAGAGTTTTTGAAAAAGGTTCAAAATTTTATCACTTTTGACTAAAACTATAAAAATATTTGTTTTTTTGTAAATTTTAATGACAATTTTAATCAAATAAAAAAATTAAAACCGAAGGTTTCGTGTTTTCGTTTTTATTAACATACATGTATGTTAATAATTTTTCGATCTTACTCCCTACACCTTTTCTTTGAAAGACTTCTGTATGTAGTGGATTACCTCAAAGCTGTATCCACTGATTTTATATAATCGCTGTAACCAAGTAACAAAATTTTTATGCTGAATTTCGAAAGGATACTTTTATATGTAAGATTATTATAAGCATATTCAGGGTAGGGCCTTATATGAGCGGGCCTTATGGATCTCATTAGCATAGAAAAATAATTATTCAAAATTTCAGTAGATTTAAGAGTTTTATAAGTTTAAAACGGTATTCCAGAAAGTGAACTTATATGGAAGTTAGATCAAATGAGAGTCCCATCATACTAAAATATATGAGCCAAATTTCAGAATAATATATATTTAAAATGGCGACCTATATGACACTATGATTGTGGGATGTATCAATATTTTATTAGCATTATTGAATTGAATTTATTATTCAAGGAGCATTTGTATGGGACCAACCTAATTTATTGTACTGAACATGTCTTTGGATCAAAATAATATATGTCAAATTTTATCAAGATATATGAAACATTGCGACATACGAATGACGGACGGAGAAACATCCGAAAGTGATTCTGAGTGGAACAAATATAACACAATTTTCTTACTATTTTATCATTATCATAATCATTTAATGTTTCAGGCATTTTTAATGATTGTCAGATATAAACTCCTGGATATTATGGACTAATTTCCCTTGAAGCAATTTTTTAATTGAAGCTTTTTTAAATTAAAAACTTCATTCCAGAAGCATATTTATATCAGAGCTATTGAGATATTGTGGGATCACAATTGTTTAAGAGGTTTTTTCGTAATCAGCAATGTCAAGAAGCATAATTCGCGAACCTTTGACATTGTTACGACTCAATCGGCTCCAAAAATTCTTCTAAATCGATCAGATTTCCGTACATTACAATCACTTGCACCAACTTTTAATATTCTAAACATTCAATATGGTGCAGGGTATACAAATGGTAATAATATAATCTCCTAACTGTTCCTTTAAAGAAGAGATAATCGAACAGGCAAATACATACTTAAAATTTAATAAGATTGTGTTAGTACCTTTGTTGGTGTGTTATTTTACACACAAAGCCAACAGTGTAACAGCTCAACAATTTTGTATTCCAGAATACTATTTGGCATTCATTGCTATAAAATCTTGATTTTAAAGTGATTAAATTCGGAAAAATAATTTTATTGTGTGAATTTTAAAGATTTTAAAAGAAATATATTTTATTAATTTTGCTTTTCATTTTCTTTATTATTTTATCTTCTTTTTGTGTATTATTATCAGTTAACTTTATAAAATGTTTTAAACTAAAATAAAATTAATAAATAAAAAATTAAAATGCATACAGCTGTCTGCACATTTGGGTTATTTGGCAAATTAACCGAGTGTTAAAATAAATAATCTATGAAAAAAATATTTAATTAAATCTTCATACGGAGAAAAACATTAAGAAAAAAATAATAATAAAATTGTCTGCTGCGTTTTTCGAATTTTTTTGTTTTGATAAATTTACAATTAAAACTCATTTGGGATATAAATTTCCAAATAAAATTTTATTTTTCTTTTTTATTGAAAAACGACTGAGTCTTAAAAACCCCTCTTGTTCACTATAATTTTTATTCCACCGATCACTTTCCAAGTAAACGTATTGTCCGCACTTAAAATTCCCTGAAGAGCGATGTTGTCTTTTAATCCAAAGCTGCTGTTATAAATCACTCTCTTCATATATATGAAACTGTCGGAAAGACATATAAAATTCAGCCCAATTTTTTACACAAATCAGATTTTTTATTTTGAAGTGATAATTCTAATTCAAATTATCTCTTGTTTTATTCAAAAATATATGTCCATATTAATTAATTAATTATATATCAGTATGACAAACTAAATATACCTTCATTTACCGCATCACATAATGTAGGGTGTAATGCAGAAGATGATTTTAAAGATTTGATGCTTAAAGTTACTTAATATCGAGATAAAAATGTTCGTAGCAAAATTTATAAATAAAACACGTAGCAACAATTTTCAACTAATAAGTATAAGGAGTGAGATCGAAAAAATCTTAACACATTATTTTCTTTAAAAGAGCTCCCAACACATTAGACAATAAAGCAGCCCGGTTAGCTCGGCTATTTGGTACGGAAAGTTAAAGCTAATTCAGGTCTAAAAACTCTGTTATAAATTCATAAGCCGAAAACAAAGCACTGAAACAAAGTCAAAATTTTCCAAAAGAATTAAGTCATTTGTAACAACGGGCTCTTATAATACCGAATTTTATATTAAGAAAATTTTGTAAAAATACTGCATCCATCCATTAAACTTCATAATGGGTTCACTTATTTGTGGCCTGACATTGGCATTCTGTCAATATGGTTAACAAATCCTTGAAAGGTACAAGCACAATAATGTGGTATTTGTATCAAGAGAGATAAAACGCCGTGTAGTCAAAGGCCAGTGGAGAGATAAAGAGCTCTTGTTAAAAGAGAATTGAAGAGCACAAACATATACATCCAACAATATGGTAGATTTTAAACTGACAGGTTTCTCATATACCTGTTCGAGTAAAGTGTCAGAAAGCATTATAAAAACGTTAATGGAAGAGTTTCCGAAAAAGGTTCAAAACTTCCTCACTACTGATTAAAACCATAAAAAAGTATATTTTTTTCTGAATTGTAATAATAATTTCAAGTCTAATGGTTTCGGTGTTATACGTATGCTAATAATTTTTCGATCTCACTCCTTAAATTAAATATTATTTTCTAAAATAAAATTATAATTAATAAATTAACAATTAAAATGCATTAAAAATATTTTTCAAAAAAAAATTATGTATTTAATAATGCATGACACTTTTTCTCGCTCTTAATCGCATTTATCCAAAAAGACTTTATAGAAAAAAATATAAACGATATCAATTGTAAAAGTTATTGAAATAATAAAGGTGCATTTTTAGTTTATATCACTTAAAAATACATTTTGCGTCTTTAACGATAAACCTCAAATCACGTTTAGTTAATGATTATTTTTTGTTTATTTTACACTTAAAGAAATATTATCACGGTTTGTAATTAATTTCAAGTTATCGTTTATTTATTTTGTAACTGAGATAATGAATAAAGTCTTTTTTCCTATAAATTAAATCTATTATCTAAAATTATAAAAATTGCATATTAAAAAAAAATAATTTAGTTTTACTAAAAATTCCCACTTCCAAAAATCACCTCAAATGGCATAAATCTCTCATAGATGTGAGTCTAATGAAAATATTCAATTCATTTATGTTCTATAAAAGCACAATTCATAAACAAATTTTATGTGGGTTCATCCATAATCTTTAAAGGAATAGGACATTATATAGTTGGTCTTAACAAACTATAACACTGTTATTTATTTTTGTTAGGTGTCATAAATATGTAATATTTTGGCTATAACTCTTTTTCTACTGATATTATTTTGATAAGATTTTCATATAAAGTAAATAGGGGTGCAATTTAAGACTACATATTTGTAACCGCTTTAGTTCAATTTCAAGTATATAAGTTCTTCTTTGAATTTTAAGATTCTTCAGATATCGGTCTATATTTTTCCTTTTAATAAATTAATTTGTTTGATATTAAATAGAGATCTTAACTGGACAAAAATAAATATCTGATGGACATATTGACTCTGATTCATATGACTTGGAATCCCAGATGTTTACTTCCTTTCCATGGCCATTCAATTCTTAACATTATTTTAATTCCCGGTGTAACAAACAAAACTTTCTAAATTTCTGACATTCCCTCAGTATGGGTTCTTGCGCACAGAAACCACATCGATAATGAACTGTCAGGAAAGGTTTAACCTCAAAATTTTAAAGCATAAAATCGTGAGAAATTTCGCTTGTATTTATGAGATGTGACTTTTCTTCGATCATGATTGATTTGAAAACAATATAATTTCTCTATAAGAATCGTTAAAATTTTTTTCAAATCAATTTTTAACATTTCACACCTGAATTGACCTTCAATTGCAAACATTCACTTTTCCACACTTTGTTTTCTTCTCATAAACCACAAAATATTACACCGATTTCTTAATAGATTTTATAAAAATTAAATAATAATTAAGACTAAGAAAAACAACAACAACAAGAAATCATATGGAGTTAAAATTAATTGCGATAATAACCGGGTCCAACAAAAAAATTATAATGCAGTTCAATTTTAACGGTGGCAATTTTAATGATGACGAAAGCTATTTTCTAATACAAATAGTTACAACTTAAAATGATTATTTATTTTATATTTTCTATTCAAACTTAATAAACGTATTAAAAAAAAGGCTTAAAGACTATGAACGGAACGGAAATGCAATTTACACAGAGTGCAAGATATTTTATAACAGAGCAAATGGACGGACAGACAGAAAGAGGGACGGACGGACGTACGGACAGACTAATATTAGTTAAACGTGCTTAATGAATTATGGCGGTGTTGTTGTTTTGTAGAATTTAGTCTATAGAGCTTTAATGACCCACATAGTTAAGCAATTAATAAAAAGGTGTTCAAAACAATTTGACACACTTTGCAACATTCGCATTCACTGCAACATTCATTGTAGCATTTACGATATTTATAGTACTTTTTATTAAAAAGACTTATTTTGTTACGGTTTTTATTGGGGGGTTTCTTAAAACCCTGTGACATAACAAGTAGCAAATGAAAAAGTCATTGGGTTAAGACTTAAAGTCAATTCAATGGACTTTAAGTCCATCATTAATACTGTGGTTCAGAAGTACATTTTTAAAGATTAAACATAAAGTTTTTTCCTAACACCGACTTCTAAAATTGTAACGCCACTTAAAAGTAGACACATTACTTCTAGGATGATCAAAGATATGAAAAAAATTCTTTGCAATTGTGGACGTGGCATATTGTGAGAGACAGACAGAAAAAGTCTTATTTATTTAAATATGATCAGCAATTAATTATCATCATTTCGTAACTGTTTACAATAACAGATCAATTTTTCTAGTGTTATGTTGGTAGAGTCTTGACGAAATTGCATTATATATCATTTATTTGTAGTATATAACTTCCGAATTATTCGAAATTTTCCACATGTATTACATTTTTTTACTTTTCTTACTTACAACTTTTTAGGGTCAAACGGGTTTAAATAAATTATTGCAAGTGTATTCTTTGAATCCATATATAATTTTGAAGCTAGTAGATCCATTTGTGGAGCATTTTATCGATTTAAATGAAAGAACCCCCACATTTTTTATTTTAATTTGTTTTATACAAAATTCTTGAAAAAAGAACTGGTGACAATTTTGAATATTTATTGAATATGAAATGTACTTAAGAAGTCTATTAATAAGTAAGGACGACCTATTTGACCCTTTCAAAATTTTCTTTCAGAAAAGAGTATTTAAGCTCATTAACTGTTTAATGCAAAACTATTTTTATGAAATATGAAATTTTTTAAAGGCAGCATTTAGAGTTATTAGAATGTAAAACATCTATGAGAAACAAAAATTTGTCTTGGGATAACTGTGTTCGAGATACCCTAACACAAGCGTTCATAAGTCTGTTATTTAAAACCAATTATGCACAGTGGAGCACTGAAATAAAAAATAGAAAATAGAGTTCCATATTTGATAATATTTTATAAGACCCAATAAAAGTTGTAGAGTAAATTTGATTCGATGCAGCTGTACATCTGTACAGCAGTTTTACTTGTAATTATTTTTCTAAACTATTGAGTAATTTAACTAATTTATAATTTATTAGAATTATAAATATCAGGGATTTATTTTAGAATAAAAGAATTATATAAAAAATAGTTATAAAATAGCAGATAATTGTCATACAGCTGTTTACCGCAATTGATCACATTAAACCGCGTTTAATTACAAAATTATCATTTTCATTTTGTCATCATAATTTTCCCTCCTCCTCCTCCCTGTTTAATAAAAATACATATCTCCAATTATAAATTTATTTATAAATAAAATATTTATCTCAACAGTCAGTTTTACAATTAATTTTATTTTTATAACTCTGTTTCATTTCAGATCAAAATAAACGTCATCCATCGTATTAACATCATATCTTTTCTCACCTTGATCTTCCTGTGTGCATTTGTGCTGCTCTGCTTTTGTTTTGTTTGCTCTCCGCTGCATTTGCATTATGTCAGCAACATTTCTGGTCGGCATCAGTTATATTGTCGTCACTTAAAAAATACGCGGAAAAAATATGTTTTACTAACAATTTAAACGCAAGACAAGACAGTCTTGTTTGAAATAATTCACATTTTTATCCCCCAACAATAAAAGTGTTGTATTTAAATCATTTTTTTTATATAAAATCACTTTTAAAAAAGAAGTTGCAACAAAGTTTAAAACGAGTGATAAATAACGTTTAAAAGTTGTTACAAATTTTTCAAAAATTTGTTTATTAAAAAAATAGAAAAATTAAGAAAAAAAAGATCATCATGCCATATTTTCCAAATATCAGTAAAAGTAGTAATAAAATGAGTAGTAATACCTCATTGGATAATACATCGGATCAGGATTATAGTGAATTTTTAAATGAATATTTATTGCAGACACATTCACCAAATAATGAACCGGAAATACAATATGAAGGTAAGTTAAATGTAAAATGGAAATTATTTCAAAATGCAAATAAAATTTTTATTGAAAAAAAGCTTTTTTATTTAAAGTTTCATAATGTGAATTGTTTGTATCGGTTTTATAAGCTTTAAGTAAAAAATATTCATATAACGGAATTTTCCATATAAAGCGTATTTAGATTTCAAAAGCTCTTATATGATTTTACATTTTAAAAGCTTATAAGAATGTCGTTAAGTTTTATAAGAATTTTTACACAATTTTTGTATTAAAGCTTTCCTTTAAGCTTATGGGATAACTTAAAGTATAAATAAAGCTTGTGCTCTTTCTACTAAATACATGAAAGCTTTTTATAAGCATTGCCAATCTAATTTTGATTATTTTTATAGCTTTATTTGTTAAAGCTCTTTATGTTTATTTTGTTCAAACTTTTAAATATGATAAAAGTTTTTCCTATTTTTATTTAGTAATTCTACTTAGTAGATTCTATGCAAGAGAAATAAACTATAATAAGCTTTTTATTTAAAATAAGTTTTATGGTCTTTATCTAAGAAAAAGCTTTAATTAATATAATATATGATTTTTAATCTATTAAAATAAAAAAAGCTTTATTTACAGAGCTTTTTATGAAAATTGTAGCATTCAATATACATATTTAATTTTTCATAAAAATTTATTAAAAAAAATTTATTTACCTTATTTGCAGAGGGTGAATTGGAAGCTGAATGGTTAATAGCTGCCGGTTTTCCACAATTGACAAAACCATTTGAACAGGTAAGCTTTTTTCACAAAACTTTATATAACATTTTTTCCTGTGACATTAAAAGGGGTTTTCTTTCAAATACGAACTTTCATTGAATCAATTAAGAAAAATCATTTCACATAAAAGGTACTTTTTATATTATGATCATTTTTTACAACCATTTAAAAAAATCGGGTATTTGTCAATGAGATGAAATTAAATCACTAAATAAGTAAAACTGATATAAATTGCGGTTTATAATTTTATCAATGAAATTAAATTAATCATTATATTTTTATAAGCTAAATTTAGACAAAATAAAGCTTTGTAAAGTTGTTAGAAAATACCAAAGTAAAAAGTACCTTTTACTAAGTACTTAAGTACTATTTTTAAAATAGTAAAAGTATTAAGAGATGAAGAAGTATTAAAATCACATAAAAAACATAATTTATCATTTACTTGCTAATTTAATGTCAAAAGAACTTGACACTTAAAAAGACTTTAATAGTTGCAAACATTTGTTTCGTTATTTATTAAATAACAAAAGTTTTCGCTGAAATAACAACAAAATTGAAATTTGACGAATTAGAGAATTCAAGTTAAACGATCCATATTGATCTCCTACAATAAACAAGTTCAATAATTGTAGAAAAAAAGAAATAAATATTGATTATATTGCAAAATTGCAATAAAGCGAAAAAGCAACAAATACAAACAAAAAAATATAATAATTTAGTGAAAAAAATCGTGCTCCGTTAAAGTTATCAAGTTTAATTTTGGTGACAGTTGTAAATTGGCGTTTGATTTGCCATGAAAGTTTAATGACATAAAACGGCAAAAATAATTAATAAAATAGAGAAATAATAACAATTAATAATAATTCAATAAATTATGTTTAATTTAAACGATAATGAAATGTCTAAGAAATTGAAAAAGAGATTAATTATAAAATTATGTTTTCATTATATAATGGTGCGCTATAACTCTTTAATATTTAACCGAGACTTAAATATTAATTTTCTTTACTTGAAATTCTTTTTTCTAAAGGGTTTGGAATTAAGAACTTCCGAATTGGAACCAATTTTGGCCTCTTTATCAAAACCCCATGCTGATGCCATTAAACAGAGAGTACGCACTTTAAATCAAACCGTTAGAGGTCGCACTAAAAATCGCCAAAAACGTAAACCAGATATAAGAGATGTTTTTCGAGATTTTGATGTGAGTTCTATAAATATCGTCAATTTAATTATATAATATTAATTAATGTCTTTTTTTCCTTTGATTTAGGAATCAAGCACTGGCACTAGATCGCGTAGTGCAACACCCGATTCTTTGGATTCCATACCGGGAGATGAATGGGGCAATACTTCCATGTAAGTTTAATAACGTGTAAACTTTTAAATATAATTAAAATGTTAAGACCAAAGCAAAATCAAAAAAGCTTTTCTCAAGTTTAAAAAAAGCTCTTATGAAAATTTGCCCTAAAAAATAAAAGATTTTGATAAGAAAATATGGGATACAACAGCTTTCAGAAACTTTTATAGTATTTAATTCAAAAGCTTCAAAAGCTTTTAAATTTTTTGGAGCAAAGCTATTAAATTTTCATTAACTTGTCAACACATAATAATTTCAAAATTTTTATAAAAGCTTTTGCTCCCTTAATGAGCTTTAATTGCAGTAAAAAGAAATCAAAAGCCATTAAAAAGAAAACCATTATCGTTCAAAAATGAAAAATGTCTCATATCACGTTCTTAAAGACTTCTGAAACAAGCTCTTTAAAAGATTTTGATCGTTATTTATAAACTTTTGAATGAAGCTCTTTAAAAAGTTTAAGAAAAATTACCAAAATATCTAAAAGAGGCCAAGTAGTCATCATTTTGGTTATTTAAAAGCTTTTCATAAAATCTCAGTGAACTTTTAGAAACTTTTCATGAAAAGTTAATAAGCTTTACAAACTTTTCATATTCAAAGCTTTTCCGAACTTCAGAAGTACCTGTAATGAGTTTTAAAAAACATAAGCAACTTTTTATTTAAAATGTATTTATTTTTGATGAACTTTTGGAATAAAAAGCTTTATAAATTGTTGTATGAATCTTTCGCTTAATAATGAGCTTGAAAATACAAAAGATTGGAATTAGTATTTCTTATTTTAAGCTTTAATAAACTATTCTTAAAAAAGTACAGAAAACCTTTAATGAGCCTTTTAGTTAAAAATAAAAACGTGTAAAAAGCTTTATATAAAAACTCTATAATGAGTATTCTCAAAAAGCTTATTGTATGCCTTTAAAAAAAAACTTTTGGTGTAAGCTTTTCGGGTCAATTGATCTGTTTTAGTTTTAAGCTTTGATCTTTAAAAAATCTTCGAAAAATAAGCTTACAAGTCTTACGAAAAGCTATTTGTTTAAAAAGTTTTCTTTAAAATGACAGCTTTAAGCTTTTAAGGCATTTATGAGATTGTCTTATATAAAGTTAAAATACGCTATTTTTACTCAAAATATTTTATCCGATTTTCTTACTAAAAAAGCTTTATTGAGTTTTTTTATTAAGAAGTTTCAAAGTCAAACTGTGTAAGCTTTTTTTAGCTTCAATTTTTATTTTACTTTTCATATTTTTTATAAAAATATTTTCTTATTTATGTTCCATTTCTTTCATTGTAGACCCAGTTTTGTTAGCATTTTTGATCATGGAAATACAACAGACAATGGCAACGGACATTCACCATTGTTTTCGAGTAAAAATCTTAAACAAAAACTAAGACGTACACCAAGTGCTCCTTTGAAAGGTTCTACAGATATTTTTCGTGGTTCTCATGTACGCTGTGATATACCATTATATTCGGCCGATGGTATAGAACTATTGGGATTTTCACGTATCGGTACCATACACATACCAAGGAATCGGAATCGTTCGGGATCAGATCCTTCATGTTCTGTAGGGTAAGTAAAACAATATAAACTAAAATTCCGAATATGTACGATATACACAATTTTGTGTGATTTTACTAGACGTGCCCGTGGTGAATTAATGACCCAGGATTCTCAAAGTGATAATAACACCTCATCGGGTGACTCAAGTGATGAGTGTCTGTCTAATCATCAAAGATTATCGAATTCTTCGTCGCCAGAAACATCGCCACAAAAGATATTAATCAGTAAAATACATTTGGATACACCGCCACAGAGTGTACAAAATTCCCCCTCCTCACGAGATGGTATAAGCTTTGAGAGTATGTGCCGTGAGACCTCTAGTCAAGATGGAGTGGTAAGTTCTCACATTCTATTGGAATATTGAAAGAGGTTTTCAAATGTTATATTTCTTTAAAGGATACTGTCGATAGCAGTGATTTATCTTTGGAATTTTACTCCGATATTGATACAATTAACGAAACCGAATTGAAGCGTTTACAACCTTTATTCTGGTTGGAACTAGCTTCCATATTCGATCGTAATCATGTTCAGCTAGATAAACGGAAACCTGTTAAGCGTCGTCGCAAAGAAGAGGGCAATTTATTTGGCGTTTCTTTAAATGCTCTTATTAGACGTGATCAACAGATAACGGGTACCGATTCAACATTGGTTCCATTATTTTTGGAAGGTTTATTAGAGGAACTAACTAAACGAGGTGCCCGTGAAGAAGGTATATTACGTGTCGCTGGACACAAACAAAAGGTGAGTGTTTTTCCGTTAACTCTAAAAAATAAATATTTATCCATCCTCTTTCTTGTTTTCCAGACTGAATTACTTTACCAAGAACTTGAATCGAGTTTCTATCAAAAACCAAAAAAATTCCAACAACTCTTAAGCTCAGCCAGTGTACACGATTTGAGTGCTTTGCTCAAACGTTGGCTACGCGAATTACCCCAACCCCTGCTCACTAATGAACTCATACAATTATTCTATCAGTGTCATGCTCTCCCGCCCACAGATCAAGCCAAAGCTTTGGCCATCATATGCCAAATGTTGCCACATGAAAATCGCAATACTTTACGCACACTATTGCGTTTTCTCAATAATGTTATCGATAATAAGGACCTAAATAAAATGAATTTACATAATGTTGCAACAATTATTGCCCCCTCATTCTTTCCACCCCGTTTTGTACATCCGATTGATAAGAACAGCATAGAGGATCAAGTGAAAATGGCAGCCCAATGTTGCCGTTTAACAAATGTTTTGATCATGCGTGGTGAAACGCTATTTCAAGTGCCAAATAATTTGATTGAAGAGTCGAAAGCGGCGAATAAAACGAGACAGGTAAAAAAGAGTTATTTTTATTGGTTTAGAAAAGCGCATGGAACATGTTAACGATTTGGAAAAAAATATATGTATTTCAGTATATAATATGTAAAATAGGCTTTCTACCTCTTGTAAACATGTTTAATAAAACTCAAGATAAAGCTTTAATGAGCTTTTTTCGGTAAACATTTTACTAAATTATAATACTTAAGCTTTTGCAAAAGCTTTAAGTTTTGAAATAATGGTAAACCATTTTAGAGCTTTTGAACTAACTTGAAATATGATTTTTGTTGTAATCAAGCTTTGTCTAAATAAAAGCTTCATGAAATTGTATTTATATAAAATTTAATTTACTTTAAATGGTTTGAATACTAAAACTTAAATATTGTTTCATTTATTAAAGTTTTGTTTGAAATGCTTTTCTTATCTGAAAGCTTTGAAAGTACAGTTAAAAATCAAATTTTACTAAAAGCTTTAATGATATTTTTATAAAGACTTAAATAAGTTATTTAAAAATACTCTTATTAATCTTTTCATTTATCAAATCTTGGCTTTTTACATTTTTCGAATTCAGAGTTTGAAACAAAATATTTTTGTATTAAATTAATTTTTAATAACTGTCACTTTACAAAGCTAGTGTATTGACAAAGCTTTTGATGAATCTTTCTTTTTAACATTTCAATATAAATTAACGTTTAACCCTGTTGTTTTAAAATAAAGCTTTTCTTTTGAAATATTGAGCTTTTTGTGTAAAATCTTTTTATAAATTTGTATTTCGAAAGTTTTACCTTCGTCTTTTTAATAATTCAATAGTTTTACAAAAACTTAAATAGAGTTTTCAATAAGTTTTTGATTTTTAAATCAAAGACATTTACTTTTTGAGAGATATTGTTTAAAGCTTCAAATCAGTCTTAATATTAATTAAAATAATTTTTTTTAAAATTAATTTACTTTGCTTAAGTTTTTCAAAAGCTTTTAATATTCAAAAGCATTTTTATTTTAAATTACAAAAGCATAACAACTTTCAATAATTCTAAAGTTTATTAGATTAAGTAAAATTAGTTTAAGTAAAATAAGAAAACTTTTTTAAGCTTTAATTATTATTGTATCTCTAAATGATTAGAAAAATATTTGTATAAGTTAAAAGTTTCAGTTTTTTAAAAGCTTTTCTACTTAAAACTATAGAAATTATTATTTGAAAAAATAAATACGAAAGCTTTTAATAATCTTGAAGTTTATTAGATAAAATGATATACAAAAGCTTTCCTTTATGCTTTTAATTCTATTAACCCTTTAAAATAATTGAAAATTTTAACGCTTTAATTGCATATGAACATTATTTTGTACCTACAAACAGCTTAAATAATTTAATAGTTTAATAAGGAGTGGGATCGAAAAAATTGAACCTTTTTCGGAAACCCTTTTATTAACGTTTTTGTAGTGCTTTCTGCCACTTTGCTGAAAAGGTAGTTGCCTTCCGTTTGGACACCTTCTTTGTGCTCTTCAATTCTCTTTTAACAAGAGCCATTATGTCTCCACTAGCCTTAGCTCCAGGCAGCTTGGAGGTTTGCCTCTCTTGGCACAAATGCTACATTATAGTTCTTGTACTTCATTAGCTTCAACTTTTCATAGCAAATAGTCTAAGCACCGAACTAACTGGGCAGTTTTTCTAAGGAATATTTTGTGAGTTCTTTTGAACCATTCTTTACCTGAACCAGATTTAAATCTACGACAAGTCCTCCCCGTACTGTTTAATAACATTGGAACAAGTTATGTTGTGTTGAAAATATTATTTTAGTACGCACTTTTTTATGGTCACTTATTTCAATCAGATCAAGAATATATTTAAGTGTTTGACATTGAACATAATTACTATCATGTTTTGTAAAGGTAACTTGATGCAAAAGGAATCAAATAATACTTGGGTTAGAAATATTAATGAAACACGTGTGTTAAGTTTTTTTCGATCTCAATATTTTAATAAAATATAGTGGAGCTTTTTTGAAGTAAAAATTAAATTTTTTAAAGGTGAAAATTCTTTTTATACCCTCCACCACCACAAGTGGTGAAGAGGGTATATTAACTTTTTTATTCCGTGTGTAACGCTCAAAAGAAATAATCTCAAACCCCACAATGTATATATATTCTTGCATCAAATCTAAATTTGAGCCGATTCACATCCACAATAATTAACAGAGTTCAATAAAATTTATTTAAAACCAGCAAAATCAGTTTAGTATTTAGAAGATATAGACCGATATCTGAGGCAACTTCTATGTTCAAGTAAAAAACTTTCGTAAAATTATCAATTATAAATCGACAAATTAAAATGAAATTTTGTCATAACATTTAGTTGTATGTACCTCATTACCATTCCAAAACTTTATGAAATCGGTTCGGTAGGAAGTTATAGACAAAAATTTAACAAATTTTATGGTTCATTAAATGGTCCGAGTTACAATGAAGAAAAACTTTTATGTATTGTATGTATTTATTTCACGAGCATTTGTGCTGGAGGGTAATGAAGATTCGGCAAAGCCAAATATATAGCATTCTTAATTGATTTTATTCGATTAATCTGAAACTCTTAAGCTCTATATGATGTTCGTTTTATACTAAGAATTTTGTTAAGTGTAGATTTTATTTATCTTATATTTATGTATTTTTCTTTCAGGGCAAACGTGGTCTACATCGACGTGTCAAGGCCACCACTTCACTGTTGCATGTCAGTACTACATCGAGCAATAACAACAGCAACAACAACAATAACAACAATATTACCAGCAACAATAACCACAATAATCATAATAATACCAGTACCATTTCTATAGGTGAAAATGGAAATATGGTTACACGTCAACAGTCAATTAATCCAAGTCATGTACATCGTTTAATTATTTGATCACACAAAACGAGAACAAAAACATTTCAAATCCCCTTAAATGGAGTTTAATTTTTGAATTTTATGAAAACAACAACAACAAACTAAAACCAAGAAAAACAAAAACAGTTAAAACAAATCAGACCAAAGTCGTCGGTAACACAAAACAATCAAACTAACAAAAAAGGTGTCTCTAATCTGTAGAAAACAAAATCTAGTATTTTAGTCAATCTATGAAAATTGACCAAATTTCTGGATATTAAAAATAAATAAAATATAAATTAATAAATAATTAAAAATTAAAACATTGTGTGCATAAATATATTAAACAAAAGCTCAAATAGTAATTAATCATTTATATTTAATTAATTATTTTAATAAAACTAATTAAAAAAATTATTAAATTTATTAAAAAATGTTAATTTTAATTATAAATTTTTTAGTTTTAGAAATTTAGTTTAATACAAAAAAATAAATTAACGCATGTATTATGTATTTTTATGTACATTAAAATACTTTATTAATTATTTCCAACTTCTCCCCCTTCTTCCTCCTCTCCACCCTTACTTTTTATACCGTACACCACCATAGATGGTTGGGGTATTATGCGTTTGTGCTAAAATTGCAACGGGCAAAAAAAACTGTACTACCACCACTTTAAAGTTATTGACTGTTCGAGTCAGGATCACTTTCTAAGTCCATTTAACGATGTCTGTCCGTCTGTCCGTCTGGCCGGCTGGCTGTCCAAGTAAACCTTGTGAACAAAATGTAGTTCGCAGTTTTAAAAATATCCTAATGAAATATGGCATGTGTAATTATTGTGGCCCAAGCACGCTGCCTATTGAAATTGATGATGGGTCCAATATTTCACCCAGCCTCCATACAAATTTTCCTCACGGAATGGGGATTTAAGGTCAAAAAAGTCATAAAAATAAAGTAATTTTAATGGAATTTGACACAAATTGGTCGAAAGATATTCTTAACTGATGTGCTTAATTATACGAGGGTCGGTCTACTATTTTTCAAAGATCCCATACAACCCCTCTTGAAGATTTTAAATCTCGTATATACGTTGGAATTGTAATAAGAATCTTAAAATGTAAACAAAAATCCATGTGCAAAACTTTACGAGGGTCAATTCATAATTTCTTTTAGGTTTTACGGGAAAATCCTTTTAGAACGCATTAATCCCACATGACTCTTAAGCATAAATAAAAATAATACTTATATACGAAGGTGGTTCACTAATTTTTGGTAGCTAACATTTATCACCAACAATGTGCTGTAGGGTATTCAATAGTCGGACATCACCGACCATAACTTCTTACTTGTTAATTTTTAATCATAATGTTTATATATTAATTAAAATGTATGTAACTGTAATTAATTAATTAATCAATCAATCAATTAATTAGTTTGTAGTTAAACATATAAATATTAAATAAACAATTATTATGTCATTTATTAAGTATAAATTAGAACAAAAAAACATATAAACAAATACACTGAAACAAAAAATTAAAATTATTTAAAAAATATAAATTAAAAATTATTTCATTTTAGAATTTTTTTAAACAAAATTTGGTTTGTGCTTTAAAAGTTGTTTTTTAAGCTTTATTATATTTAGTTAAATAAAAAAAAATAATAAAATTCTTAGTTTTAAAATTATACTCAATTAATAGAGAATAGAGAGAAATTCCCTAAACAGAGTATTGAATTTTATACAAAATTTTGAAATTTTTGACAAATTTAAATTAATTTCTTTTAATAGTTAAACATTTGTTTAAACTTAAGTTTAAATATGAATAAAAAATATTGATCAAAAAAACTTTTTTGTGTTTTAGTAATATTTGAAATTAATTAATTGTACCCTACACCACACAGTGTGGTACAATCGATTTTTTTGGAAATAATTCTGTAATATTTGAACCGTTAAATATATCTTAATGAAATTTCATACAATTAGAGGTGTTTTTGAATTGATTTGGAGGAACAGAAGCCCTTATATAGTTAGGGTCGTAATCAGTGACCCTCTAAAATTTACCATCTCGGCTATATTGATTTTTAGAAACTCGTCAATAAACCGTTTATACATATATCTCTTCGGAGATATTTACGTCGTAATAATTCTGTAATCCATTTTTAGCCCTGCACAGTGTGTTCAAATCAATTTTTTTGAAAAATAAATCTGTAAGTTTTACACCGTTAGAGATATCTTAATGAAATTTCACACAATCAGAGCTGAGGTGTTTTTGAGTTGATTTGAAAGAACACAAGGTCATATATGGATGAGACCACCATCCCGGGTATGTTGATTCTTTTGTGACCAGGAAAACGTACGTACGACGATTTATAAAATATTTGCAACATAACCCAACTTGGTTCTACAAAATAGTGGCCAAGCATTCAAGTGTCTGGTGCCAAACTGTTTTCAATGTTTTTTTTTACATATTATTGCACAATATGACACAAAGAGTTTGGGGTGTATCAACATTTTTAATATTATAGCCTATAATTTTTTTCCGGTTAATTAGATTTTGATAATTTATTGCACGATGATGTAAGTTGTGACCCAAGAGCAATATCTGTGTCTGTCCATATCTTATTCAAATTACTAATTTAGAACAAGAATTTGAAATATATTTGAGGTGTAAAAAATGTTGGCAGATCATGATTTTAAATTCGGTACGAGAACGTTGACTGGGATAAAAATAATACTTATGTTGTGGCGCCATCATCTGTTGCGTAGTTGTGTTAAAATTTAGTTAGGTTCACAATAAGGTTTGTGAAGCTGCTTTCTAAATATGACACTCAGATGGCACTATACAGTTATTCACACTTGACTTGGCAACTCAAATTTTATTAATAATATTATATTGCATACTTTTAGGGGTACAGTATTGAGATATAGTGTCTTAAGTTATGAATGCAGTATGTTTTAGATTAATTCGCTTTGTTTTGACATTTTATTGTTAGTAAAGTAATAAAAAGACAGTAATACTTGTTGAGAGTCATACAAATTTATACATTATTATTTCATCCAAGACAAGAAATCACTAAGTTTTTAAAAAAAATATTCTTGCTGCCAATGGATGACGAAACGTATGTACGAAACAAATGTTGTGTTGTTGATGCTCGAGGAAATATTGAGAAAATATTTAGGCCCAAAGCAGTTCAAACTTCCGAAATAGTTCATGGCAAGCAATATGCAGTTTCGGCAATTGAATACAATCATTTGTTCTATATATTTATAAGGCATCCTGTCACTATGGTAAACAAGCCTTTTTTATACCCTCCACCACCACAAGTGGTGAGGGTATATTAAGTTTCCGTGTGTAACGCCAAGAAGGAATCATCTCAGACCCAACAATGTATATATATTATTGCATCAAATCAAAAACTGAGTCGATTTAGCTATGTCCTTCTGTCTGTCTGTCTGTCTGTCTGTCTGTCTGTCTGTCAGTCTGTTGGAAACATTCTCACGCCTAGAATAATTGACCGAATTCAATAAAACTTGACCACATTGTTTGTTATTGTCCTAATCAGTTTGCTATTTAAAACCAGCTATATCGGTTTATAATTTTAGCATACAATTGCACGTGTTTCATTAACCGGAAAAAATTATAGGCTATAATATTCAAAATTTTGATACACCCCAAACTCTTTGTGTCATATGGGCCGCAATTTTTAAGATAATTTACTTAAATTTGTCACAACTAATTTTTTAACCATTCTTAATATATGTTATAAATTTTATTAACATTGGTCCATATTTTGATATAGCTCATAAAACTCTTAAATAGATATAGCTTATAGATATAGCTTATAAAACTCTTAAATTTGAACCAATTCTTTTGAAATTTGACACAATTATTGTTTTCACTATTTTAAATATATACTATAAATGTTATCCACACGGGTCCATATTCTGATATAGCTCCCATATAACGCCCCTTTCCGGAATATGATTTATAGCTCATAAAACTTTTAAATTGGAACCAATTCTATTGAAATTTGACACAACTAATTTTTTAACTATTTTAAATATATACTATAAATTTTATTTACATGGGTCCATATTTTGATATAGCTCCAATATAACGCCCCCTGCCGAGTAAATAAAGACAAATTCTATTGAAAGTCGACACAATTATTTTGCTAACTGTTCTGAAGATATTATATCCATTAAAATTTAGCACAATGATTTTTCTAACTATAATCAAAGTATATTATAAATATGAACAATCTTGGTCCATATTTTGCTGTAACTCCCATATAAGACCCCTTCCCTGAAAATAGTTTTGGGCTTATAACAAGCATATTTTTTGTTTTTATACGCTCCACAGTACAAGTGGTAGAGAGAAAATATTAACTTTGTCATTCTGTGTGTAACGCTAAGAATGAATTATTTCAGACCCCATAATGTATATATTCTTGCATTAAGTCAAAATCTCAGTCGATTTTCGTCAATCTCTCTGTCTGCTCACATCCACAAAAATTAACAGAGCTCAATGAAAGTAGAAACATTTTAAAGCCTAAATTGTAACTAATTTTATGACTAATTAAGTATTTCTGTGTTATATACATTTGTGAGTGTATGTGTAGCTATGGAACTTAACGTATTAACTTTACACGAATTTGTGGTGGAGGGTATTTAAGATTCGGCATAGCCGAATATAGCATTCTTACTTGTTTATTACTATATTTGTATATTAAGAATTTTTCGATTTCAGTCCTTAAATAAGTCATATTTCAACGGACGTTCCTTCTACAAACGAAATGATTTTTAAGAATAGTATTCTAATGGTCTGAAAATGGAATAGAAAATAATTAAGAATAATATTCTAATGGTCTTCAAATAGACCACCTCTAACATAACACTTGGTGAATTTAAATTTTAAAATTCTAAATTTTCTTAAAACCTCAATTGAGATTTTTTAAAACATATCTCGTAGATCATAATTAAAACCCATAAATTATTTAAGACATCTTTTGATTATTAATGGATCCTTAATTACCAAAGTCCTTATCATATCAATAACACAATAATTTTTAAGTTTCAAATCTAAACAAAAAACTTTTTTATTAAAATTCTTCACAAAATCTACGATCTTCTATTATTTCCATTCATTATTCTGTTCTTTGAGATATTATGAATCATCTTTAAACTAAATAACTATTTATTCCATGAAACAATCTCGAGTTTCAATCTTCTAATACCATTAGAATTTTAGTCTTCTATATATATTTTTGTTTATTGATTTTGAATAGAAACCTTAATTGAAACTTATTAATCATATGGAATATGAAGGCATTGAAAACATACAATAGAATCCAAAAGATACAAATACAACTACAAAATAAATACTTATACAAAAGTTAAAATGTTATTAATGCAAACGAATTATTATTAATCCCTTTTAGTTCAAAATCTTATCGCACATTACGATGACAAACTGAAATGTACGTTAGACTAATGTATTTCTCGTTTCCATAATTATAATGACGGACGACCTTTTTTTAGTCACAATTCCATTTCATTCAATTCAATCCAATTCATTTTAATAATCCCACATAATCATCCAAAAGTGACTAAAAACCAGCGAGTGTTTTGAAACTTAAATCACAGCAAGAGAATTGAAAACAAAAGTGGAAATAAAATATTCGAAGAAAAATTAGATACCAAAATCAAAATTTTGATGACAAATTACCACGCATTAACAGATCGATTACTTCTATATGGAAATTAATTAAAATACAAGTTGAAGATTTTCTTTTCGATTTAATATTCATAAATGAATTTGTAAGAGGAATTATGGGAATTAATAGAAAAGTTTTGGTGTTATTGAAAAATTCGAATAGATGTACATAAGTGATTTGGAATAGTTAAGGGGATTAATGAGGACTTAATTTGTTTAATTGTATATGAAATTGATTGCAATTAATTTAGTTTATTGGGAAAAGTTAAGTTTCGTGAAAATGTTTTTACTTTAGGTGCCAGAAAAAGGGTAATCAGTACATCATTGTTAATGTAAATGACACTTATTAATTACATATCACGTCAGTTAATATTGCTATAATGGAATGTAATTCCATTTTTAAATTACAAGAATGCTGAAGCAACCCATATTAGAAAAAAAATCTGGATATTGTTAACATAAACAAAGTGAGACTAATAAGCGTCCATTTTACCCTTAAGAGCCCATGCTGTCACTCTACAGCTAGAATGATATTTTAAATTTAACGATTTTTTCAAATTTGATGACATCTGGTCAGGTGGGACAAAATGTTAAGGTTGGATTATTAGCCAAACTATAAATTTTTTATACAAGTACTTGATATCTATGAAGATTCAAAATTTTTAAAGAAAGTGTAAGTGAAATGTCATTTAATGACAAAATTTTTGTGAAGAACTTACAACTTCGAATTTGTGCTGTTTTTTGAAAAATAAAATTAATATTAAAACTGTATTTAAAACGAAACGAATGATAATAAATTTAAATTTTCAATATAATATATATGAAATTGTCCACGAATCAGAAAATTAGAAATATTCCCACCTTTTTATCTCAATCCATAGAAATAATGTTTAAAAATTTGATTTTTTCACTAAAATTATCACTCTGTCACTATTAAATTCATACCATGCACTTTTTGAAAAACTTTTGACTATTTTTGGGTCCTAAATTTTCTCATTATTTCCTCGAGCATCACCAACATAAATTCTTGACCAGGAAGTTGCGAAAAATTTGATAAATTATAAGTTTAATCATCCACTATGTAGCAAAAGTAATTTTTTAGAAAACTTGACCTAAATTTTCGTGCTCTGCTTTTGGCCTCTTAATTTTAAGCAGTGTTCCTGTCTGGAACATTTTGAGAATTGTATTTTTGAGATTGTATTAGCTTAAATATTTCGTACGAAATAGTCTGAACGCTGAGCTAACCGGGCTGCTTATATACCGGATGTGTTGGCAGTTCTTTTGAAAATGTTTTCTATTTCTTTGGCTTTAGAAATATCATGTGGACCATTCTTTCTACCTGTACCAGACAAGTTCTGCGTACTGTTGGCCAACTTTTTGTAAGACCAAATTTGAGTTTGTTAAATATATTTTATAAATTTAAATATGGATTAAAAGTTTTAATATGAAATCTTAACGAAATATCTCTAAAATTAAACCAGTACAATGTACAAAACTTTATATGGACAGACAGCTGGTTATAAAAAAAATATATAGTTAAATCGGTTCATGAATTGGTTCTCAGTTGATTGTTATGCTTTGTGAGGTTAGAAATCATCTGAAACCTAAAAAGTATAAACTTTCTTGCATCATAACATAGTTCTTGCTCATCCACATGGTTCAATGATATTTGGCCTGAGTATTTGTGATTGTCTTAAGAAGTTTTCTATTCAACCCGTCAAAATCGGTTTAATATAAAACAAGTAAGATTCGGCTATGCCGAATCTCTAATGCCCTCCACCAAAAGTGCTTGTAAGTAAATACGTTATGTTTCGTACATACACTCACAAAGTATATTATGTAGAACCGTTTATGTTATAAAGTTATAAAATTAGCTATATTTTTTACTATAACTTTTTTCCACTGAACCGATTTTGATAATTTTTGGAATGATAATGAAGCACATATAACTTGATTATTATGCCAAAATTTTATTCTAATTTGTCGGTTGACAGTTTTACGAAAATACTTCGCTGGAACTTAAAGGTTGCCACAGAGATCGGTCTATATCTTTTGATATACTAAACCGATTCTGTTGATTTTAAATAGGAAACTGCTCAGGACTATAAAAAATACTCAGGCCAAATTTCATTAAGCACTGTAATTTTTTGTCGGTGTGATGGTGGAAACAACAGACAGATGGACATAGCAAAATCGACTCAGATTTCTATTTGATGCAAGAATATATATACATTATGGGGTCTGAAATGATTCCTTCTTAGCGTTACACACGAAATGACAATGTTAACATACCCTTTTCACCACTTCTGGCGGTGGAGGGTATAACAAGATATAGAGCAATATCTGAGACAACCTCCTAAAACTGTAAAATTAAAAGCGGAAAATTACTTATGTTCCCAAAATTAAAGTGTTTAAAATTCCTTTTCGGTGTGTAACACTATGAAGGATCTATCACATCCATAATATATATTTTTGCATCAAATCAAAATCTGAGTCGATTTAGATATGTTCGTCCGTATGTCTGTTGTTGGCACGCACACATCTACAAAAATTGACAGAGCTCAATGTTTTCTATTTAAAACCAGCAAAATCGGTTTGGTATGTGAAAAGATGTGGACCGATATCTGAGGTAACCTCTAAATTCAAAGGAAATTATAAATCAACAAAGTAGAATGAAATTTTTTCACAATATTGGATTCTATATACTTCATTATCATTCCTAAAATTATCAAAATCGATTATTAGAAATTAAGTTAAAGCTAAAAGTATAACTAATTTAATGACTCGTTAAGTGTTTGTGGTTTAGGGTATTGAAGATTCGGCATAGCCGAATATAGCATTCTTAATTGTTTAGGATTTGTGGTTGACGGAAATGAAATATTAATATTATCCGGTTTTAAATTGCACCTTCATTCATCATTTAAAAGGGTTTTTCCTCCTGTGGATTTTTTGATATCGAGTCTCATAAATGCTTAAAGGTATTTTCCCATCCAGTATTAGTTTCCAATTCACACGAAATTCCCAAAAATATCGAGGAACTAATATTTCTATTGATAAATGAGATTTTTTTAAAGGAAAATTTCTCAAATGTTTAAATTATCGGTCATTCTTATATTCATATACATATTTACGATTATTTTTGTGAAAAATTATACAAACAAATTGGTTTACAGTAATTAATTTTAGAAAATAAGAAGAAGAAAAATCTTTACAAAAATTTTATTTTTATCACACAAATGAAGTCACAACAACAAAAGATTTATTGAAAAAAATTAGATTTTATTAAAAAAAAGCAGAGAAAAAGATACAATAGGGAGGTGGAGGAGGAGGAGGAGGTAGAGGAAGAGGAAGAGTATTAATAATGAAGAATGGTTGAATGAATTTTTCAAAATATTATTTATTTATGTTTCTAAACAAGATTATGACACCAATGATGTTCTCTCTTGTGCCTCCATTAAGATTTCAAACAATTCAATACCATGGAAATCTAATGTTTCGGATGTCATGCCATCATATCATCATCATAGCAATCGGATGTCATGGGGTTTTGCGGTCGCGGAGGCGGTGAAAATGATAATGTTTATAGTGTGATCTTAATGTTGAAGGGAAAAGCAAACAAATTAGTGCCCATTGGGCTTTTGACAACAAACATTGAGTGCTTAGTTGTTGTTGTTTTTTTTGCTTCTTCTTCACATCGTTACAAATGATCGCATGCTCCAGTTACTTCCTCCTCTGTAGCAGCTGTAGCAGCGGCAGCAATAACCAACAGTTACAATGGTATTTCACATTATCCAAGATGTTTGGAATTGAATGGTGTGGAATGGGATGTAGGTGGTGGTGTTTGTATAGTTTTGAATTGTATTTCTTGTTTTTTTGTTTGTAGTGTTGGGGTCGTTCTTTATTGTTGATTATACATTTTTCAAGTGTCTATGATCTTGTACTTTGCGACTCTTGTATTCAATTTGTTTGTATTCTTTTCTTTTCTCTTTTATTTTATTATTGTAAATGATCATTTTTGTGAAATCTTTTGATCACATTAAGCAAATTATAAAAAAAAAGAAAAAAGATAAGAAGAACTGGAGTGTGGTTGTGTGGAGTTTTAATCAAATGAAATTGAAATTTGACGAAAAATTTATTTATGTTGTGCGGTACATTGAAAATGGGCAGTCTTGGTAATATAAGATCTTTGTGGATAAGAATACGGTTGTAAACCGTATTCACGGTTTACAACCGTACTATAAGCTTCGGCTTAATAGTACCAAAATTCATATTATATTTCAAGCACCTTAATCATTGCGTTAAAATTCTTTCTTTTCTTTTCGTGTCAGTAATATGGAGTTAAACTTTGGTGCTTCTTATCCCTTAACTTGGAAGTAATGATGCTAATCCTAAAAGATAAACACTGCACTTAAGACAATGGAACGAATTGTGGAAGCTCATAAATCCATTTCGCTGTGATGTTCGATTTTATTTTTCCAAAAAAGTAAAGACTGAGATCGAAATATTCCTAACATCCATAAGTCCTTGTGCCAAAAAAAAAAAACGAGGACCGTACAATTTTTTTCTGATTTATACTCGTGTGGGCAGCACATTATTATTAGTATTACGGACCGACCCTCGTTTTATTTTGCACATAAATTTGTGCTTATATTCATATTAATTTGACCAATATTATAACAACATCAACGTATATGTCCTTTAAAGTGATATTTGGAAGGCGGAGGACGTTTGTAAGGAAGATAACTAACTTCCGAATCTGGCCAATTCAAATAGACTTAGTTCTGTTACAAAAAATATCAGCCAAATTTTATCAAGATATCTAAAAGTTGCGACCTGTAGAATCTTTAGAACGTTTTCATAGACATTTAGAAAGTGGATCTGAGATGAGTGGTTTACTGAAAGGAGGGTGTAACGCCATTTCTTCTGTATGTTGCAAATATCAGCACAAACGCATAATACCCCAACCACCTATGGTAGTTTAGGGTATAAAAATCTATATTTTTCTATAGTTTTGATCACAGAGATGGTTCAGTATTTCCAAAACTGAATTGATGTACAGCTTTTTAGGCTAAAATATATTCATTTGGTGGTAGCATGGAAGATTGGGAAGCAAAAATTCCATATGATAGAGGTGTTTATATACATATGTGGATAGCCTTGCTGAGATTAAACTGTCCAATCTAATTGGGGTATCCCATTCTTAAGTTGTTAGTGTTATTATTTGAGTGATGTGTCATCGCATTTATAAAAGAGACAGAGAAAATATATTTAATTTAATATCAGAAAAATTATAATTGAATTATTAAAGTTTATAAAGATCCCATTCTTAAGAATCGTTTAAAACACCCGTTGGAAGATAGGTCTAGCTTAGTGAAAGTTTGACCTGATCATCATGTTAAAAGGTTTGAAACTTTTCTATTGATGAATTTAAATAACGACTTTTTAAGAATTGGATCCAATCTTAAATTAAGTTGTAGCTTTATCTTATGTCCGAACTGCAAAATGATTGTTGAACAATTTGTCTGGAGTTTGAAAAGAATTTGAGTTTAATACGGCGTAATTAAATCTTTACCTTATAAGAGAGTAATAATTCGGATTATCTCTTTTTAAGGTCTCATAAAAGTCGTTTTGTTATTGTTGGTCGTTTTTTGTTGTAGGGGGGTTTTTAAAACTGAAACTCTTATAGAAATGCTTACATTTGTATTCTCTGTAAAAACGATATTTTTGTTTTACTCTTGTAGGGTATTCATTATTCCACCTACTACCCATCATTTCCTCTTTCAGGGCACATTTAATTTGATTTATGTATATAAACCCATATGTGTGTGCGTTTATATTTCTGTGTTTTTTTTTTTTTTTTTTGAATAGATGAGGGAAAATATTAAATGTTCATGTTTTAGTGATTTGTTTTCTTTTTTGCTTTTCTTAAGTTAAGTTTCACTAATTTAGTTTTAGTTTAGTTTGTTGATTTTTATTTTAGTTGTTTAGTAGTTTATATTAATTTAAATTCTTAGCATTTAATGTCTATTTAAATAAGAATTTGTACTAATTTTCTTAAAATTACATTTATTATAGATGTTGTTGTTGTTGTGCGTTTGCTTTATTAGTATTTAACATAAATACAACGACATGTTTTAGTGATTAGTTAACGTAATTTTTTAATTATATCTAAACAAAAATTACATCATAATAAGGGAATGGGAATAAGTTCACTTTTTGGGAAAAAATTACACTTATAAGATTTGATGAAAATAAAAAATAAAAATATATAAAATATATAAAAAAATATTCGGTTTTGCCGGATCTTATATAACTTCCACCACTATATTGAAGACAATTATCTAGTTGTCGGAATTTCGATGGAATTGGTTCAATACTTTATTACGAGATGATAAAGGAGTAATAACTAAATATGGACATGATTGCCAAACTAATTTAATAAATTAAAAAATAGATCGAGTTTTAACCTCTTTGTGCGAAGTGCCTTAAATGGAAAAAATAACAAAATATGGCCCGATATTCGTCAAATTAATAGCATGTAGTTAAGATAGTTAAATCAAATAATTTTGTCTAATTTCTGAAGCATTGTTACAAGTTCAAAAGTTTTATATATTCCAAGAACGAGACCTTAATGGCAGCTGAAGCAACATAAGGATCGGTATTCGCCAAGAAAGTATCACATGTTCAAGACAGTTGGAAAACTAATTGTGACGATTTTAAATTAAATTTATGCATATTAATATAATAGGTTTATAAGGTCTAACCCGCTTTCCGGGAAAAAAACGTTAAAATGGAGCTATAGTACAATATTGACAGTTATAAAAATTATTAAGCCGAATTTTAATACAATTGGCCATGATTTACTACTTTTATTATGTCAAAAATGATTTCCGCAAAGAAGCCTTACATGGGAGCTATACTAATATATGGACCGAGATTGGCCAAATTAACAATGTATATTAAATACAGTTGGGAAAGTAAGTGTATCGAATTTCAATATATATTTAAGATAGTTGGACAAATCACTGTGTCACTTTGCTATAGCAAAATATGGACCAGTATTGGTCAGATTAAGAAAATTAATTGAAGATAGTTAGAAAATAATTGTCGAATTTTAATAGAATTGAGGTTTATTTAAGGGTTTTATGGGCCCTAAATTTCTTAAATAAACTTAGTTAAAAAAATCATCGTGTCTAACTTCAATGGAATTGATCTTAATTTAAGTGTTGTATAACTCAAATCCGTTTTCCATGAATGGAGTTATATGGGAACTACAGCAAAATATGTGAAAATATTAATAAAATTAATAACATACATTCAAGACGATTGTGTCAAATTTTAATTTAATTCGTTCATATTTAAGAGTTTTATAAACTATAAACCATATTCCGGGATGTGACCCCAGCATAATTTTGTTTCTATGGGCTTTTTTAGTGCAATGATGAAGAATTTATAACTGTCATGGTAAAATTTTGTTCACATCCAATTACGTTTTCTTAACTAAATTAAAAATGTTCGTTTTCTGAATTTTGAGGTTTTCACAGATATTGTATATATCTTTGTTGATGAACCGATAAAGCTGTTAAGTACAATAACAAGTAATCAGGCTGAATTTAAATTCAAACAATTATTCTAGAAGTGAAAATGTTGCAACAAACAGACAAATCGACTTAGATTTTGATTTGATGAAAGAATAAATATATTTTAGGAGGTCTGAGATAATTCCTTCTTGGTGTTACACACGAAATGACAAAGTTAATATACGCGGGTGAAAAGTATAATAAGTATGAAGTTTATTATGATAACCCCTTCTATATAAACTAAATTAATAGAGAACAGTCAAATCAAGACAGAAAGCAAATATCATAAATTTTGAGCTATATAAATTGCGTCAGATGATCACAGGATACTTGTACCAAACAAGGGACATCTCGTCCCTGAACTTATCCTTAATAAATTACTACTTAAATAGTTTTTCGAATATGTGATAATAATTATTAACTTTTTATAGGGGCTTAATCTCCCCATGATCACATCCATCCCATATTTGTGTCCAGTAAAACTGCTCCTACTTTCAAAGTCTCGCTTTAATGGTTCTAAAGATATAAATAAGTCCCAAACAAACATCGAAAGTTTTAAAATTTAGTGTCAATAACTTTTTATGATTTTGCTTGGCTGGAAAAAATTAGGTACCAGAACCATTTATAGTATATGAATCTTGATGTTTAAATTTGTAAGTGTTACCTTACTTTCCTCCCCCACTTTCAGTAGTAATTTAAATTTACTATTCTATGGCAACATTACTTATCCTTTTTCTCATTTACACTTTAAATACGTGCTGCACTTTCTAGTTATAGATACTATATGTGTATGAGTATTTGTGGAAAAAAAGAAAACTTACTTGTTGCACTTAATATCTAGAAAAGGCAGCAGCAACAAGAACAAAAATACAGTTAAATGTTTCATACACAACTTGCCTCCTAAATGAGCACGTAAGTTAGTATTTGTGTAAATGTTCAACAATTTTTTCTCAGATTTTTGTTTTTATTTTCCAACAACAATTCGTTGTTGTTACTCATTTTCTGTTGATTATGATGCTGGTGATGATGATGCAACAAGAACATGAGCAACAAAATATCAGAAAAAAGGTGTTAATTGTTTTCTCACGTAATGGGTTCTTTGTTTTATTGCAACCGCTTTGTTGATTTTTATCATAAACACTTGATGGGGACACACAGTCAGATATAGGAATGGATTGACGAACGGACACAGAGATGTTAAAATGGCTATATGAATGTACAGACAACAGACAAATGGACCTACAGACAAACTAACTTGCACTGAACAAATAAAACATTTCACTTGCATAAAAATATCAAGGGGAATTAAATGTTGTACATTAAGTGGTGTCAAATGGCATCGGACGAAATTGTAATAAAAAAATTTATGAGATTGTTACCGCTCTACCTGACTTTAAAAAGGAAACTTTGTTTATAATTGATTAAAAAAAGCATTAATGTTGGGGTTACAAATAGTTTATAACTAATTTTATGTAAAAGTTAAGTAGCGAAATGGATAATAGAAATTTAGGGTCAAGGGTTGTGTGTTTAAATGATATATTTGGTCAATCTTTATTACTTCAATAATAAAACTTTAGAAAAATCGTATTACTGTATAATAACAATTTCATTTTTGGTCATAAAATGTATAAACTTGACCAAAAATATTTTAGTTTAAAAATAATAAGGTAGGACTTTTTTACTAGTCCCCCCATTATAATTTAGGTACGTTGGAATCAGAAAGTAGGAATATTTTGATAGTGGAATTATTTTATAATGGAGAATCTTTGTCATTTGGTGGCGTTACTTTATGACCATTATTTTATGTATGCTGGAGCAAACCATACTTTTATACCCTAAACTTGTAGTATTAAGCGTTTGTAATGATGCTTGTGAAAGAAAAAGATATTTGCTTTTTATGGGGGCTAAATCTCTGCCTGATCATATTCGTGATACATTTTGTCCACTTAAACTGTTTCTTTAAGAAGTAATTGGGAAAACATTTTTGAAACTCTCGCTTAAATGATTTTATATGTACCTCCCTAATGATCTGAAATTTTCTATAGCATATGTTATTTTCGGATTAATTGGGATCTTTTTTGGTGAAGATTGGTTCATTATTGTCCCTAGTTGCAAATGTTTTTCCTGGAATCGGGAATCATTCTATTTATATCTTCACTACCATAGATTTTTGGGGTATTGTGCAGAAGTTAGAAACGGACAGAACAAATATTGCTACCATCACTTCAAATATAACGTTTAACTCAAAACCACTTTCGGAGGCGACTTAACGATGTTTGTCCGTCAATCTGGCTGGTTGATTGTCTGTATACGTTGTGAGCAAAATTCAGGTCGCAATTTTAGAGATATCTTGATGAAATTTATCACGTGTCGCTCCAGAACGATGCCTATTGAAATTGGTGATGAGGGGTTAATTGTTTCACCCAGCTCCAAAATATCACATATCACTTAAGAATAAGAATTGGTAAAATCAGGATAAACGTTATCAAAAATTGATGTGCGAAATTTTACGAACAAATTTTTTTAAACGCAAAAAAAACACATATATATTAGTACCATAATGAACGAGGGTCATGCATTAATTTATAACCAACAATGTGGTATAAACCCCACTATAAAATAGTGGGATTTCATCTAATTTAATTTCTTATCTGTTTTTCTAATGGATCCAATATAAGAGCTTAAATCCAATATATTTGTTGGTATATTAACAATAATTGGCCATATTACCATAAATATAAGACAAAATCGATTGAAGTTTCACATGGGTAGATCCATAATTTCTTCTAGCTCCCATATATCCTTCAAGAAAAAAATCCCTTCAAAAAAACCATTTGATACTAAATAATTATTGAAATGAATTAATTGAAAAATATTTAAAGACTAATTTATGTAAAATTTTAATACTCCCCAAAAAGCAATGTGTCATAGAGGTCTCAGTTTTAATTACAATTATCTGATATATAAAATAAAACTAAAAAATATTATGGTATAACTACTTTTTGTAGTTCTTACATAGCATAATTCCTCCCGGAGTTTTGATTTAAGCTTATAAAAATCTTAAAATGGACCAAATATATTGAAATTTACCACAATTACTTTTCTAACAGTAATGAATATTTTTAATTAATCTGACGAATATAGGTTGGATATAGATTCATATAGGGCTCCTTCCTGTAATAGCATTCTAAGCTTATGATACACTTAAATATGGATCGATTCTATTATATATTATCTATGTAAAAAATGTGACAAATATAAGTCCATATTTGGTTATAAGACCTATATAAGGTCCCTAACCATTATAAAGTTTAAACCTAATAATACTCTTAAATGTGGACCGATTCAATTGAAATTCATAATTTTTGTCTAACTGTCTTGAATATGTCTAACTATTTTCACGAATAAAGGTACATATTCTAAATAATTGGGCCGCATTTCGATTAAATACATCAATGGGTCTATTCCTTTTAATCCGTAAAAATGTCTCTTAAATGTAAGAAGTGGAGAGTATATAGGCTTTGGCCAAGAATAAAGCATTCTTATTTGAAGTTAATTTGAATTAAGTAACTCTTGATTCCCAAATAAGAAAAAATTACTGAAATTTTCAATCAATTCTTACATCTTCAACTATGCTATTTATTAACTTTTCTTACGCACTGTATATATGTACCTCAACTTAAGAATGGAAAGTAAAATTGTCCGATTATCTTGAGTTAAAATTTTCATTCATTCGAAAGATAAATGTGAGAATAAAACAATTTACGTCTAATTTGGAAAATAACATTAATTCTTCATTAAGATAAATGAAAAGAAAAACAAGGAAAACTTCTGTCTCGATTTCAAAAATACTCTTTTAAGGAAATTTATTGCTAAAGAGAAATTTTTGATCACCTTAATGTGACATTAATGACTTTTATGTGACCAAGAACAATAACAACAACAACAATGAGTAATACATATTTGAACACACACGTTGTGTATGAAAATCACCAAAAATTGTAATTGAGAGTCAATCGAGTGACTTCTTCACTTTATAGGTTGTAGCAACAATTGTTGACCATTATTACGATTGTGTGTTTGTATACATACAATACATATATATACAACCACAAATATATATATATAAACACACAGAGAAGGACTTTTGTTTTATGGTGTTTTGTTTTAGGGGGAATAAAAGGTCTATAAAAACAATGAATGTTAAATAACATCCGGTGTTTTTAACCAAGATAACTTTTATGAAGGAGAGACATATTGTAAAGGAACATAAAATTTTCTTATCAGCCACATGAATCACCTTGAAAATATAATTAAACTTTTGGATCATAACTTCGCTTATTTTTATTAAAAATATTTAATCAATTTTAAATTGATTTCAGAACAGACAATATGAATTTAAGTGAAAAAATTAAATAATTTTCATAATACTGAGATTTATAAAATTTTAGCTGATTTTTGGAAGAGGGTGTTATATGAAGACTACTGGCAATTATGGTCTGATTCTTGAGAATTTGGTACATTGTTTTCTGTTTGTAGAATGTTTGAAGTATTATCATACCAATTTTTTTATATATGTACTTGTAGTTCTCTCAAAAAACTACATAATAGCTTTCACCAAAATATCTCTAAAATTGCGACCTATAGTTTGTATAAAATGAAATCTTTAAATTAGAAGAGCTACATATTTCTAAAAATTTGCGTCGTTTTGAGTTCAATGTGTCTTAAGAACTAATCAAGTTTTTGACCACTTCTATGAAAAAAAAAATCTGTCTTTCTTTTCTTATGATTTTTAATTTAAATGTGCACAAAATCTTATTTAAAGGATTTTCTAAAATTCCCATAAATTTGAAGAAAAATCCCAAAAATACAATTTTTATGTTTTTGGTCTATACCGTTTTGGAGATCTGGAAACAGTTTATTGGAGATCTGGAAACAGTTTTTAAATTTATTATTTTAAAACTGGGTGGAGATATTGGCTTCAATCTTTTTTATTTGAAAAAAAATTTGCAAGATCAGAATAATATTCACTGATTGAACTGATTCAACATTTTAAAATTAAAAAAATAAAAATCGAATGCATATAACTCAAATACTATAAGAAAAACATATTACATATTTACAGTTATTTTAAGGGCCTCATCTAGGGTTATCAGACAGTAATTTTTCTGGAATAGCATGAGTTATGAAAATTTGGTTTGAAATTAAAGAAATTGAATGTCGGAAGTACCTCAGTTTGCTTTACAGTGATTCCCAGCTCTAATGGGGTTCTTACTATCGAGGTTAGTATCCCACAAAATTATCCAGCAATGGAAAGATATTTCGACTCACAATTAACCAAGTAAAAATTGTGCCGATTAACGATCACACAAATTTTCATGCAAAAATCAATATTTCATATGAAACAAAAATTAATAAAAAGTTTTGATTCGATAAATAAAACTTCTAATGGTTCGATTCTCGATTACTAATATCTTCCCTTAAAAATCGATTTTTTTAATGAAACTTTCTTAATAACTTAATAAATTGGCATCAACATGGAACAAAAATGAGTCACGGTTTAGGATCAAATAAACGATATTTTATAAGAAAAACTAATTGAACTAAATGCGGAACGGGGCCTTATATGGGAACTAGAACTAAATATGGACATGTATTCGTAAAATAAGTTACAAATATTTAATTTTGCTGAATTTCAATAGAATTGGTCCATATTTAAGGGTATTATAATATTAAATCGATATTTCGGGAAGGGATCTTATGAGGGAGCTTTAAATCAATATAGACCTTTATTACTGAAATTAGTTATATATTTTTATATTAATTATATTTCAATGTATTTTAACATAGCTCTATTATATGGCCCAGATTACATTGGAGCTAGGTCGAACAAAGGTTAAATCATAATAAATTTTGGGGTTTATTTTTATAGCAAAAAGTGCGTGGTAAATCTTTAATTAATTAATTAATTAATTAATTAATTAATTAATAAGCTTTTTTCTAATAATCGGATGATTTTTGGTGTGATGTAGTAGATGTCTTCTATTATCCAATCTAAGGATACAATTTGGTTGATAATAGACCATTGCCTGGTTTTATCGAACATTTGGTCTGAGCGTGGTAATGTCTCCAAGAGATAGACGGACAAAGCTAAATCGACTCAGATTTTGATTTGATGCTATATATACTATATGAAGAATATTTTTTTTTGATGTTAGTCACGGTGTGATAAAGTTTCACTTTCATGACGTGTGTTTGTCATGACGTGTGTAAAGGTTATTTGTTGTTTGGGGAATATAAAATTCGAAAAAAAATCCTTAATAAATCAGTTTAAAAATCGACATCGAATAAAATTAGAAGAAATGAAGGGATCTACAGTAATCAATAAGTGCGATTTTCCAGTAATGGACAAACCCGATCCTTGCAATGCAATATTTTTGTAACCCTTTTGAAATATTTTTAATAGCATTCGATTGCTTTTAAATGTAAATCCAACTAGTTCATTTTTATTTCCCCGTAAATATTTCCATTTTATTGTTTCAGGTAGTAAAATAAAATGTAAAAAAATAATAAAAATAAAAATAAAAATTTTAAAAACACAAAAAAAATAAAGTGACTCTGAGCCATTAACTGATTTATTTGCTCTTTTTTGTTGCTGCCTTTGTATTATTGGTCATATTGGTTCGCTGCTTTGGTTTGAGTGTTTTCGATTTGGTTCTGGAACAAAAAATTGAAATAAAATAAAAAACGGACCAAAATAAAGAAAATCTTTAATTTATTGTTTTTTTCTTCTTTAACAAGTTGGAAAAAAGTGCATTAAATATTCTTTAAATACTAAATTCCAGCTTAAGGCGAATGATTTACTGAATATGAAATTCATATAAAAATAATAAAAATAATGGAATCGAATAAAATAATCGAATAATAGGAGGAGAATTGAATGGAATTGACCATAACAAAAGAATTTTTTAAAACAAAAAAACAAAATATTAAATAATAAATGAAAAATAAGTACAATATTGGCATTATATTGGTTGGATTAACATTAAATTGTTGTAAAAAGAAACTTGGGGGAATTGAAAGGTATTAAAAAATATTATTTATTAATACCCTACTTTAAAGAGAGCATTTGAGCTTATCGTTGGATACAAAGGAATTAAATTAATTTTCTCAATATTTTAAATAAGCGTCCAAATAGAAGAAAGAAGGGTTCTCGATTCTTCATCACTTGTATTTCTATACAAAAATCAATATTTCAAAATTAAAATTGCAAGTGTTTAGGACAATAACTTGTACTTAGGACAAATTTCATTGAGTTTTGCCAATTAGTGTGGATGTGTACATGCCAATAACAGACAGACATAAGGGCATAGTTTAAATTTTGATTTGATGCAAAAATATATATACTTATCTCATCACCACCACATTTGGTTGTTTTGGGCATAAATATAGGTCGAATTTGGAAAAATCAGTTAACATTACAAAAAATCCTATAAATTAATATTTCAGAATAGTATAAGTACGGTATAGGTTACTTAAAAACTATTTTTATAACTGAAAGGGGTGTAACAACTTTTAACTACATTTTTATAGCAAAAATCGATATTTTTAAAAATTAAGGTTTAAAAAATTTTAAATATTTATTTTAAATTATTACAAAATTGTGTCATTAGTTCTGTAGCTTGAAATTTGCGCCAAGATCGGTCCAAAAAATTTAAATTTTTTTGAAGCCAAATAACTTCTTAATTATAAAGATAACTAACTTTGAAAATCGGTTAAGATATAAGACATATTTATATGTGTATAACATTTTATATGAAACTTCGAAAAATTCAAAATTCCTAATAATTCATGCGATATGTTATGTGATTTAATATTCTTGAAGTTTCCTATTATTTTTTATCATGCCATAGCTTTTAATAAGCTTTAAACACATTTCGGGGAAAAGGCATTAAATGAATTAGTTAATTCCTGCTGACATCTTACTTGGGTCCATATATTATTGATCACGATATGTTACAAAAAAAACTTCCGATTGATTCCACTGCTTTTCAGCGGTAGGTATGATAGCTGCTTCAAATCAATCAGTACCTGACAAAAAGGAAAGGAAGAAGCGAATTCAGATTTATACGATATTGCTTACAACTGTAACTGAAAAACCTTGTCTTCCTTTAGATAAGACCCATAAGCATGGGCTCCCTAAACACAATATTTAATTATAATTGAAACTAGAAGACTAACCTGCTTTCTATCAAAAGCGAAAAACTGCTCAGTCTTAGGCCAAATAACACTTTAATTCAGTTAACTATCTGATCTATTCTATTCTGTATAACTTCTTAAAGCTCCTTATAAAGCATGAATGAATCATACCATCTTCTGTAACCAGGATTCAAATCAGACAAACCAAACTTTTAGTTTTAAGATGTCGATCCATTTGTGATGAGAATTAAGTACTGTTAGAATATAAATGAATACAAGTGTCTTGGGTTTCTTAAAACTTAAACCTATTTTCTGAAAAGGGACACTATATCAAACTACGGACCGATATTTTTCAAATAAGTAATGTTTACTATGTAATTGGTATATAATTAGGAGTTTTTTAAGTTTAAACTCCAATGATCATTTATATTTTGAAGTGAAGATCGATATATCATATGGATAATCTAAAAACATTTAAAATCATTGAAAGAGGATCTATTTTAATGATTTTTTTGTGATCCATATAAAAGTCCATTAAGTACTCCGCAAATTCCATTTAATTCAACACCATCTGTTAATAATTTAAGAACATTTTCTCTTTATATGAAAACATATTGACGATTTTTAAACTTTAAAATTTTTAAAAACTAAATTTTCAAGTTTTTCTTTCCATTTTTTGTCTTCTATGACATTTTAATGGCCAAAGACACATCTGTAAGTTATTTCATACGATTACAAAGAATTTCTTTATCAAAATTTTTATAAAGACTCTGACTTACTGGTTGATTTTAGACAGAATGTCGCAACATCAAAAAAAAAAAAAAAGTGAACAGAAAATATGAACCATTTCATGACGTCAAACTTAAAACAAACTTGTTGGATATAAGAAAACGGTCGGTCATCGTCATCTTGACATTGTCGTTATTATTGTTGTAACTAAGTTTCAACAAATAATATGTTTGTTTGTTATATGAATTTATTCCCTCAATGTAGGTTTTTCGTTGTCATATAAAGAACATGAAATGATGGCTCATCAAAGGTAATCACCAGTAAACAGAAATGTGAAACATACAATAATGTTGCAACTGATATGAATGTGGTGGGTAGAAAACAATTAACTTTTAAATGAACTGTAATTGGTGGTAAGTATATCAAATGTCTATGCTGTCAGTCATCATTAACGGTAGCGAAATTATGGTTCAAAACAAATGTAATTATGTGAAATGGAGTGAAAATATAGATTTCAAAAATTGTATGAGAAATTTTCATATATACACACTTACACACATATAGAAACTAACTCATGTAGTCTAACTAAGAGAATTATTTTAAAAAATAACCTCCGCTATCATAAGTGGTGAATGGGGTTTATGTTTATAAAAGTCCTTAAGATTTTAACAAATTTGGTTAGAAATAATTCTCATGATATTTAAGATAAAGTAAAACTTTGGTAAAATTAAAAAAAAAAAAATAAAGCAAAAATGTATATTTGAAATTTTATGACGTTGGTCTATTAAATCTTCAAGCTCCCAAATAATCCCACCCAGAAATAATTTTAAAGCGCATAAATTTCACACAAGTGTCTTAATTTCTTCCACTTATACTTCAAATGTGTTGAGGGAATTGCATTGTCGGGCTTGACCGACTTTAAAGTTCTTAATTGTTTTTTAAAAAGATGAGCACCCCGTTTAGTTAAAGGCCCAGTCGGTGGTCCCCCAAATTTGACCACCTCGGCTAAGTTGATTTTTAAACTCTTCCATAAAAATCCTTTATAAATTGTTTATATCATTAGATTATCTCCAAAAGTTTCAGAGATATTTGAGTCGAAATAAGTGTTAAATTTATCTTTACCATGATTTATAACTCTATTTCGGTTAGCTTAATACTTAAATACGTTCTATTTTAAAGTTTTTATAATAAGTAAACCCCGGTACAAGGACCTCATCGGTAATGCACAAGCCGATGAGTCAGAGAAATATGTAGGAACTATATTTTAAGAAACTTTCTCCAATGGGCAGAATAAAGATGGTCTGAACTAGGCATTTGCAAAGTCTTTAAGGAAATGCGGTCTGCCTTCAATCAGAAACGTTCGAGACAACTCCTAAACCATAGTCGCAGGGATGTGTCTATGTTGGTTTCAACAATCACGGGTCACTGCGTATTAGGAAGGCATACAAGTAGACTTGGATTGCCCTTTAATAAATATTGTCAAAACTAGAAAAAATTGACTTCCTATGTGAATGCGCGACATTGGTAATCAAAAGGAATATTTTCCTGGGCAATTATAAACTCTTTTTGTTAAGTATCGCAGATCAAATGTAACGACCTACTTAGATACCTCACAAAGACGGGATGAATATAATACTTCTAACTAGAGAGAGAGACGTAACCTAGAAACTTATTATCTTACATGTTGTATGGTAATGTCAAAACGGGGACATTATGACTTAAACATGGGACAAAATCTGCTTACAAGGCCTCTCCATAGTTGGATAAGTACTCAAATAACAAAACTGGAACCTTTCTTTTAAATAACTTTAATATGAACCTTATTCTGAACCTGTGATCACGTTTCTGCCCCAAGCTCATCCGAATATAGTTCTCACGTATTCCCATTAAGATTTCTTCATATGAAAAAACAATAATTTTATCGGTGCAATATTGCTACCTTTTTGTAAAAATCACCGAAGTTCAATTTTGTTTCAAAGTTTTAACTTCATTTTAATATAACTTTTTTGAAATATCATATAATAAGACTATACGAGAGTCGTGAGTTATAAAACCAATCTTAACAGGCTGCTTCTCTTCTACTTACTATATAAACTTTTTCGATTTATTCGAAAAATTATTTCATGGACTACTTACGGGTGCCTTAAGTTTGTCACCTCATGCCTGCGTCTATACTTTCATAACCTTATAAGTTAAAAATGCATTTAATAATATTTTATTCTGATAATATTTTATAACTTTGTTGTTCTTTAAGCCGCATTTCAAAAAATCGGGAATAAAAAAAGTTGATTGTCAATATAATCTTTTAACAATTGTATTGACTGCCGCTGAGGTTGCTGCCTCATTTCTTACATATCATATATGGATCTTAAGACTCTTCTTCTTCTTCTTTGTTCCCATGTTTTTGTTGCTCAGCATACAAACCACAACAATCGTTTTGTGAATGACAAAAGAATCGATTTTGTTCTAAACAAGATTTTCTTTATTTCTTTTCTCTTTTTTTTGTTTTGATGAACAATTTAATTGGTTTTATATTTTATCAATACAATACAATTTCAAAATGTCAGCTGAAAAGTTTTTTAAATAAAAATAAAAATTATGATTAAAAAAACTACAAATTATGTTTTTAAAATAAAAAAGAATTATGAAAAATTTACTTTAAGTTCGGCTTAAATATGAAAATTAAATTTTTAAATTTTTGGGATCTTTTGTTAAATTCAATTAATTAAAAAAACATAAAATATGAAATATTTTTAGTTCATTGAACATAAAAATATCAATAATTTCTAAGAAACTTGATTTTGAGAAATCCCCAATTTTGGTATAACATGATGCACTGTGGTGCCAAAATGACGTTTTAGAGATATTTAAATAAAACAAGTAAGATTGGTACTTTCGGCTGTACCAATTTTAAATGCACTCCACCATATACATTATGTAAAAATTTTGCTTGAGATGAAGGTATTATGTCAGATAACTAATTATTCGTTCATTAGCTTAAGCGCCGATTCCGGAAAGAGTCCCTGTAAAACTACCGTAAAATATGGTAACATATTTTTAGAATTACCAATATATATTTGAACCATATTTCGTAAACATTTACATAAATATCCAAATTTCGAGGCTGTTTTAAGAACACTTTAAGCCTAGAACACTCTTCCGAGAAGTGGGATTAAAAAAAGGGAGTCATAACCAAATTTGTTCCAATAATTGTTAAATAAGTTTTAATAATGTCAGTTAAAAAATTTATTAATTTCAAATTTCAATAAGGGTTTATAAGGGTTTCATATAAATTATGTTCCGAGAAGGGTAATTTTATGGAATCTAGGACAATTAATGGCTCCAGCAGAACCTAGTTTCTTTAGGTATATAATTACCTCGAAATAGATAAATAAATGTAGGAAATTTTCGGACATTTTCTTTAAAATTATTACTTAAATGCAAACTTTTTGTGGGGAGTATCAAAATTTTTCACATTTTATGCTAATAACGTATATTTAACGAAAATTACAGTTTTTTCAGACATCAGTCTTCACTCTTTTAAAATAATATAGATGGATTACAATAGGAAACTCCTTAGGGCAACAACAAACAATTGGCAATGTTTCATTGGATTTCGGCAATTGTTCTGTGCGTGAGAATGTTAATAACATACAGACGGACTTAGATAAGTGGACTCAGATTTTGATTTGATGCAAAATTATACATACAGAAAATTTCGTGAAAATCAAAGTGTCCACGATTTTTTAATAATTTGTAATTTTTGTATCGTTAGATATATTTGAAGGACATTTAACATAGTTAGAGCTGAGGTATTTTCGAGACGGACAGATTCCCGGATCGACACAGTTGGTGATTCTAAGTCGATCGGTACAAAATAATATTCGTTGGCAAACAAACATAACCTCCTTTGAAAGGCAATTCGTCAAAATTAACACGAAGGCTCCCCTCCTGTAACTTTTATTGATATATTCCATTAAACATCATTTTGGAACCACTGTGCATTGTTCATGTGTAAGTAAAACATAAAAGTAAATAAAAATAATGAAAAATCTTGTTTTTCTCGTACTTTAATCTCATAATTGAGGGTCTTGTAACGAATAAAAGAATTTGTTATGCACCCATGACAGACAATATATTTACTTGTACTCTCATACATACTTAAATACATTGTGCTTCTGTATGAGTATGTTTTTTATTTGTTACTTATTTTCCTTTAAGGAATTTTAAGTTGTCTGAAACTATGGTGAAAATATAAACAGCAGGAAAAACAAATTTCATATATATTTTTTGTCTTTTATTCTTTTACTCCAAAACATACATAGATTTGTGTACTTTTTTCTTTGTATGTATAGAGTAATAATAACACCCTCAGGTGAGCACACTTGATCCAAATACATACTTAACAGTTCTTCTTTCTGTTTTAAAAAGAGAAATTCTCAACTTGTGGTTTATGTTGATCTTTCTAGAGAAATTATATATGTCTAAGTGAAAAAATATTAAAAGGGAGCGTAAATATGACAATATGTTAACACCCTATAATTGCAAGAGTGATTTATAACTAGATTTGCACAGTTTCCGTCTTCTAAAATTTATGATAATAAGCACTTTTGAAAATTTTCGTTGCATTACGGATTTGTAAATTTTTTTTAAACTGCTTCCCGATTATAAAATCGAATGATTTGAATCTTTGTATAACATGGTTTCCGAAATATTCGGTAATCGAAGAATTGAATTTATGGTCATAAAATGCTAACTTACAATTTCTAGGAAAGAGTGTTCATCTATTTGATTCTTATACTTATCTAAGTCGACAACCAACTATCCACAAATTATGAACATTTTTGATTTAAATTAACTCAGGGAGTGTGAGACTCATTCCCTGAATCTTCCCCTCAGTTTTTTGCTTCGTGGTGGTTTAACCACGAACATATTATAATCATGCTAAGTGTATAACCATTAATATGATGTATGAGATGTGAAATACTTTCGAGATGAAGTAACCGATTTTTCTCTGCATGTAGATTTGAACTTTGTTATACCGGATAAGATCAGAGGAAGAGGAACTATCATTTAAATTAAATATGAATCTTCAATAATTTCTTCTAGATCACAATACTTTTGAAACCATCGAAGTTTTATATTCAGATCTGAAGTCAGACGACTAAAGGCAAAGTATTTTACTTGTCGGAATACATTTTCTATTTTTGGTAGATAGTTGATATTATGCTGGTAAGATATCTCATGAGATTGTAGTTGAGATATATTTACGCGAAATCATTTGCTGATCGAGGCCTTTAATTATTGAAACTTACACCACCACAAGTAGTAAAGAGGTTATTCTAACATTAAAAGATGTGTCGATTAAGCTATGTCCGACTGTTGAAAACATTCGACATCCACAATAATGTACTGAGTTCGATGAAATTAGTCCTAGATGTTTACTTTAGTTTTCTTCTCATTTAAACTATAAAGATCGATAAATTCCTTACATACGTTTTATTATTAGTATTAGTTTTCTTTGGATCAAGTTACATTTGAAGGTTAATCTGTTTAAGATGAGTGATCAGAAAAATGTCGGTACTAACAATATCTAATATTTTCAACAAACCCCATCAAACTGCTTCTAATTATATGACAGACAGTATCGGGAGAACTTGTCCATTGATAGATAAACTGATTTAAAGTTAAATGTAATGCAGATTTAAAAACATACAAGGCTCACAAAGTTCCTGAAATTTAGAGGCCAAAAATAGAACACAGAAATTGTTAAGAAAAGTCAAGTTTTTTCGAAAAGTATTCTTGATGCATAATTGATGACGAAACTTATGTTCTGGGAGATTTCTTGCAAGTTTCTGGTCCAAAATTTGATGGCAATTTTCTGTAAATTGTATCAATAATTTCCATTAAGTGAAAAATGAAACTAAAAGTTTAGTGGTTTTGTTTTTATTAATAATATTAATATAAATATAGAATTTTTCGATTTAACTCCTTATTGCCAATTTAGGGAATATCGTTTCACATTTTGATTTATCTCCCATATAAGGACCCTCCTTAGAAAACGTATTTAAAAAATTTATAATTGTTTTTTTAATAGTCTTTTCTATACAAAGCTGTTTACATTAATATCAGTCCAAATTTGGTATATATCAAATAAAAGCAATATATATCTATCTATTTAACAACTTATCCTGCATAAAGTCCTAGAAAAACCCAAGAATATTTATCCCCAAATATTAACCTTTCATTCTATTTTTCTTTACATTCTTCACTTTTTGCCATAGCTACTGCTGTCGCTTCATTAAAGATCCAACAAAAATAAGCAAAGAAAAATATTCGAATAAAAAAGTAGGAGTAACATTTGTTGAACTCATAAATAAAAGATCAATGGTTTAATGCATGAAATGTGTTACAAATTTTCTTTATTTTTTCCTCAATATATTTTTGCTGTTGCGCTGCTGTTGTTTTATTTTCTTTCGCCTCAGTTAACCAATTTTATTTATGTTCTTAATTTGAACTCGATCTTGATCATGAAAGAACATTATGATCATTGTACTGAAGACATATGTTTGTTGAACCTCAAGACAATTAACACTGATCCAGCCCTTTTTTTTTGAAAAAATTTTATATCATAAATATGTTATAAATATAATTATTTATATATTTATATATAATTATATAAACAGCTTCAAGTGAATTAATGAGTGATCTTGGCGTGAGTAAAAGTGTCATGGTTTAAGTAGCTTCCGTTTGGTGTTTTTTTGTACAAAAAGTATTGAAAGTGATGAGAGTTTGAAGAATTTTAAATTTGCAATCATTGGAAATTTTGAAATTAAAAAAACTTTTGTTGTTGTAACAGTACAGTTTCTCTAAGTTATTAAAAGATACATTATCTATGACTACTGATCTTATTCAAATAATAATTTCTTTAAGCACTTATCTCTTTTAATAAGCCTGAGGTTATGGTTCAGAGGCAGCTGTACGCAAGTGTTAAGTTCAATATTTTATCAATAATTACAGTAATACAGCTAACTTAAATCCGATATTTGATTCTATTTTGCTTCTTGTATGGAGTTCTTGGGTCAAGCTTGAATCAGTCCTAACGGACGCAATGAAGAAATGGATAATCATAGCAATGTCAACATATTTGATGTTCATCTAGATCAGAAATATTGAGATTTAAAATTCTGACATTCCAACGCATCACAGACTTGCCAGAGATCAATGATATTAAATTACGAAGATTCATTATTAAGACCACAAACTGAATTCGCATTGTTTATGATCGTAAAGGGGACAGGTACGTTTCGATACCGAGAGAAAAGTTATATCTGATCATCCTGCATGAGCACCACAAACTGTGATGAAGGTTTCGTCGACATGATAATTGATCTTGTGACCAAATGTTGATTTAACGTTTGTGAAAATTGCTGGGTTTATAGGAAATTAACTTCAGATTGGAATATTTTAATAGATATCTGTCAGGAGTATTTTATAGTATCATTAAATGGGAATATATAAGCCATATTCTATTTCATCATATGATAGACTCTCCATCCATGCCAAAATCAAAACCCATATGGAAGAAAGAACACAATAGTCAATGTTAATGTATGAGTCGTTTTTAATTCAAAAATCGTGAATCACCCTTCCGGCCCAGATACATAATATTTTCTTGGCAACGGTTTTAATTTCATCAAATATACTTTCTGATCTTTATATGACTTCCAATTTCATTGTAGGGTATAAAAACTCTAAGAAACCAACATATGACTCACTTAACACATTATTTAACTTGTTGATTAATAACGAAATTGCATTTTGAAAATTGAGCTTGAAACCCCAACTTTGTTTTTCGTTATTATTTCTTTTGGAAATTTTCATTATTGTGCTCCTCTATAATCACTGAAAATAGAAACACCCACAGAGTGGCGTAAATTATTTTACAAGAACTTGATAAATAAAAATTCTTAAGACAAAATACTGCAAAATGTGAAGTATTAAAAATTACTTTGTTTTCAATAAACTTCTACTCAGTGCAAAAAAAACTTGCAACACTTGCAATTGTGCAACCCACAACAAGTACCAATATGAAAATATATGTGAATATGTAAGTATGTGACAAGGTTGCTATAGGAGTTGTAGAAAAGTTCTTCATTCTGTGTAAGTATGTGTTAATTTCGTGTGAGTATGTGTATGAGAGCGTGTAAGTGTGTAATTTTATACCAAAAACCTACCATCAATATCAAAGTCAGTAACATCCTACTTGGCGTAGTTGCAACAATATAATCAATTAAGTCTTAATTTCATGTCTTTTTCACATGCCACACGATAGCAACATAATACACATGTTTTTCTACTATATGTTGTTTTTGTTTTCGTCTTTTTTTTTTGGAGTTGGAGCTGAACGAGTGATACATTCTGGAAACATATTCATGCACTGCACAATGGGGCAGGAGAAAAGTTTATTAGATTTTTTCTGTGGTAGTTAATTTGAAAACTATGGGAAATTATGGATCGACCTTCGTCAATTTAAAACAACGATTCCCTTTTTATATCCCCATCATTGGTAATGGGAGTATTATGAGCGTGCATATGTTTGTAACAGGTAGCAAATAGTCCTGCCAACTCTTTTAAGACTACTGTCGACTCCGAATCACTTCTTGAGTCGATTTAAGCATGTTCGAACGTACGTCCGTCCGGCTGGCTGTCCATGTAAAGCTTGTTCGCAAAGTATAGATTTTTGAAGATATTTTAATGAAATTTGGCAAGAACTATTATTTTAACTCAAGGATCGGTCCATTATTTCAGATAGGCCCCATATAAATGTCCCCCATGAAAGGGGTTTTTAGTCCATAAAATTCTTAAATGTTAAAATGTTTTAACCAAATTTTGCGAAAGTAAGTCGTATTATTTTCTAAAAAGATGTGCTATATTATACGAGGATCGATCCATTATTTCTCATGGGTCTCATACTACCACCCTTCCGAATATCACTTTCAAACCTATAAATCGCACAAAAAGGTGGGTTTTGTAAAAATATTTTGTCAAATTAAGATAAATTTAAACAAAATCGCTTTGCGAAATTAAACGAGGGTCGGTAGATAATTTTGTCTAATTCCCATATAACCCTCCAAAAAAACACATAAGCATAAGAAAGAAAAGTTAATTATACGAGGGTCGTTCATAATTTTTTCGCAGCAAAAATTTACAACCAACAAGTTGGTTTAGGGTGTTACGTAGTTGGGCTTGATCGACTATAACATCTTTATTTTTTATAAATACAATAACAGGCATAGAGCTTGGGAGACTATATATGTTTTTTAAACAGATATTGCTGCGCACAAAAAAATGATGGAAGTCCTTCCTCCAAGCATTCCCTTCGAAAAGTGCTGATTCTTGTCTTTGTTCACGTAAAGTCTTAAACACTCTACAGAACGCAATTTTTGATATATCAGAAATTTGTTGTTTATGATAGTTAGTAAATAACCTGAACGCTTCGCCACTTTTAATTGTAAAAATTAATATTATTTCAATTATTCCTTTTTTCCAATGAATTTGTCTCACAGTTGCAACGATTGCGATAAAATTTGAAAACTCTCGCTCTATAAAGATATCATAGGGAAAAATTAGGGCAGGATAATAAAAACTACCGATGATGGGTCAAATAATTCTGGTAGCTCCTATGCAAATATACTTTCGGAATGGAATTTAAAGTTTATAAATTTAGTTGATATGAAACTTTTTGAATTAAATTTTGCACAATAAAATTTTGCATTATACACGAGATAATTTCAAGAAGATCGGCTCAGAAATGAATGTGGCTTTTTGCGAAATCAATTTAAAGTGCTTGAAATATACATATTTCGAAAATATTTCGTCCAACTGACATTTAACTATAAATTTCTGGAATATCGAAAGTGCGGTTCTAATGGATCTCATTCTCTAAAAATCACCTCATAGAAACACAGTGTTGAAATTTACTTCATTTGGAAATAAATCTTTAAACCATAAGAGAAATATAAAAAATCAAGAGCGTATATTAAAAATTTATATATTTTTGACATTACTATAACTATTTTTCTAGTAACGGGATGAATAAATTATAGTTACTATATTTTTAAATAAAAATTATTTCGACGTTGTCTCAGAAATAGAATGGACATTGAAAATACTCTTGTTCAGTTCGTTCCATGAGAATCATAGGTATCATCCGTTATAGTGTAGCAGATAAGATGTCAATCTTTACTCCTTGTCGTGTCCAACTATTAAATAGATTATAAAATTTTGAATATAATTCGAATTTATAAATATGAAAGCTTCAGTTATCTCAAGAATCAATAAATCTACTGACTATTTCAAGTGTCATCAATATGGATTTACATTATTGTTCATAAACCGTAAGTTGCGTATTGATGTATATTTAGTCTTTCAATATTAGATACATCGTACTGTAGCTCCCTTCATAAAAGTTACTTAAGTTCATTATTTCACTACGACAGTGTTAGATTTGATTATCAGATGTGTCTATTATTTATCCCAAAATATTTGATTCTCTCCCATTGTAAATTCTTATGTTGAGGTGCATGTTATTTTCAACCAAAGTTTATAAATGTTTATAGGTATGTATGAGAATTCATATGTGTGTATGTACAAAAGGAGCGTCAAGTAATTTCAAGGAACAATAACAACAACAACAACAATAGCAAAGACATCAGTAACAACAACAATGAAACTACAAATTATCACATTGTGTAAAGAAAAGTTTAAATTGTGCCTTTGACAGTTAAAACCCGATACACATTTGTATTTATATTGCAACATACTTGCACTGTGGGTTGCACCGCATACTTACACACAGACACACATACGCCTATAAATACAAATAGGCACTCTTAGTAAATTGTTGAGAATTTTTGGTATAAAAAATAGTTTGAGAAAAAAATAAAGAAAATTCTTTGAAAATGACAAAACCACAGAAACCCGTAATAAAAATTAGACACAGAGAAAATGACAAGAGGATCAATCAACGATACGAACTTTTATTTATTTTTATGGAACAAAAATGAACAAAATTGCAATGTATAGCAATGAATTGTGTGCGTGTGTGTATTTTCGGCAAAGGATATAATGCCAATGACAAATATATGAATGTGATGACACAACAGGTAACTATGGATTTTGATATTTTAGTGGAAAAATGAAAAGGAATGAAACTCATTGATGTTATGTTGAAACATTTGATTTGCAATTGTTGTCAAATTACTCTTCTAAGGATAATGAGTATGAGTATTTCTAATTTATTTATTGTTGAAATGATAATTATGTTTTATATAATTAATTAATTCACATAACAATTACAATTAAGATAGTGTTAGTTATCAAACTAAATTTTAACTTCAGCAATTGAAATTAAACTCTGAATCGATGTACATATGTTGGTCTGTTTTTCAGTGTTTTTATTATATAAGCTGCACAGTGGGTCTAAAATGACTTTTTGGGAATAATTCTGTAATTGAGAATGGTAAGAGATTTTTATAGTTGATTTGGAGGATTCAAAATTGTGAATGTTAAATTTTATTAAAATACCTCCAACGATTTGAAAGTAACATAATAAATTTTAAAGATATTGGTTATATTGGTTAGTATGCTTTGGACTTACAAACAGATTATTGAATATTCCCAAAATTTTCTAAGTGTGATTCCGATATATCCAGAATTAAATAAACTTTGTTCAATATTTTTTTACCAGGGGAGGGATAATTATATTATTGATTATTAATATCGACATCTATATAAATATACAGACAGATATCTACAATCTAGTTACATTTACTTTTATATTGAATTGTTCTTCTAAAAAATATTGAGCCTACAAATATGGGGTATCCCAAATAGACACTAAATATTGTTTGTCGAATACCGAATTTAGTTTCCATCACTTTTAGCAGAACTCTTTTACTGATGTTGTTTGTATTATGATTAGATAGAGAAATACTACCATAAGGTTCCCATATTTAGGTCTAAATAACTTTCTTTTGGACCGCTTAACTGTAAAATATGTTGAGAAGTAGAGCTTAACAGAATGTTACCAGAGTTTAATAATTTTGTTACAATCACTTAAAAACAGTTGTTTAGCTGGTCTAGAGAGTCTAGACCAGCTATTGAATTTTTGTATAAAACTTATGCCACAAACGTTTAAACCTTTTTTTCCAACGAATTTTCTTTTTAACTGCTTTACTGGAAAAAATGTAAGACCGATAGAACCAAGAGGACAGATATCAAACCTTTAAAGGGAATTCAAATGAAAGTTTACCCCTCTTTCGCTTACAAAGGGAAAATGACGGGGGGGAGGTTAATCCCAATACAAAGCTATGGTTAATTATAGATTACAGGAATTAATATATGAAGAGTTAAGTAGAGGAGAGATATGTTTTACCCTAAGAGATATATAATTTGGATCCAATCACTTCCATACAGAAATGTTATTTGGCGGGGTATGAAGGCATATGACAGAGAAGCATGCCAGGTATTCGCTAGTAAGATTTTTTAAAACTTTAATTTAAACCAATTTTTCAAGATTTAAAAAAGTTAACTATTTTTATAGACAAAAAAAAACAATTTCGTTTCTGTATCTTTTTGGGAATCCAAAAAAGTCAAGAAAGTGCATTGTTCAGAAATGCGCATCAAATTTAATTAGACAGGTAACCATAGTGAAACATAGTGAACGTCCACAAAACAATTCAACTGAATAAAGTATACAAAGGAAAATGGAAAAAAATAAAATAAAAACTTGATAAAATTGAAAATAAAAAATGTATAAAAATCAAGTGATTATTTGTGTTTAAGAGTTGACATTAAGATAGTGAAAATGTCATTTAAACAGACACAAATCTAAAAATGTCTTAAGTTAAAAAAACGTTTAAAAGGGATTTCTTTTCATTTTAATTAATTGTTTAAACTATTTTAAAAGAATAAATAACGGTATTTTTATTATAACGATAAGAAATTAATGATTAAAATAAATTTAGTTTTCTTGTAAAATCAGAAGGTTATGAGGGATAATGAAATAGATAAATTTGCTATAAATTTATCATGATTAAAGCTTTAATTTTATTTTAAATTTAAGATCACTGAAAACTATTTAATTTATAATTTCGATTCTTCGATTCTTCTTTTTCGAATTTCTTAAATATTTTGCAATTGTCCAGAGTGTGTTTTAAAATAATTAAAAAGTTAAAAACTGAAATTAAGACACTTATACGACATCATTGTGAGCAGTCATTGCCGTAAAACAGACATATTTACTGATACTTAAACAAAAACTAATGAACCAAATTAATGCAGAGTATAGAAAAACTCGAAGCAAAATCTTTATTTTCAAATGATTTTGAGAAGAGTAATTTTGCGAAGACTAAAAGATTAAAACTCTTTTCGATAAAAATTTTTATCTTTATTTTTCGATCTTGCTCATTGCAAAATAGGAAAAAACTTATTTTATTCTCCTTTCAGTTAAGAGTAAATAATGATAAGTTTTTTAAATTGCTTTAAAAATGCGAAACGGTTAAAAGAAAATAAAATGTGTGCTTGTTCATACAGAGGTTTTATTTTTTTAAATAGACCCTTTTTCAAAAAGAGATAAAAAATAAAACTCTTTTTAAAAATAAAATTAAACTCTTTGGAAGATCCGATCTTAACAAGAATAATAAAAAGAGTCGAAAATCTTTCCTTGAATACATGATTTTGAAAAAAACTTAACGTTTATAATGAAAATCTGTAACAGAGAGCAAGGCAGACGGACATCCAGTCATAAAGGAATTAAAAAAAATACATAAGGAAATTTTTACCTGTCAAGAACGACAATAATAGAACCTACACTATATGGAGGATATTGAATGGAATTTATTTTGTAGCGCACAGAAAATATATTGCTACCACATTTTTTCGGAAAAATCTCTAACTTTTGATCGAATGGACGTTTATGTATAATAATTTTACCTTCCTTTGCTATTATTTATGTAAATTTCATGCGATTCCATCAAAGCTGATCCAAAAAAGTTGCCACGTTGTGAACACTATATAAGTGACAATTTTAGAGACAAGATACAATTGGTATACAGAATTTTTGGGCCAACGATGAATAAAATTTCTAATAATTGGTCCAATATTTCAGAAAGCTCCCATACTAATGTTAACTTGAAATGGAGGTTTAAGATCATAAAACACATATTTCAAATTGGCACACAGAAATTTGACCAAATTTAAATTGCACATTTCAAAAATGTATATAAAAAATCACACCTCCTCCTGTCGCATTTCCTTATGTTAATACGATAAACTCACTACTTAATACCAAAAAATCTGGTCTCCATATAAATTAGCCTTATGTTGATCTTTTTAGGAGTGGACTTTTTTACTCTTATCTTTCAGAGGTTATTGTTGATTAATGCAGAAGTTGTGGAAAGTAGCAGGAAGAGGAGATGATTGGGCATTTCGTTTATCATTGCCTTTTACATGCCGTCATAAGAAATGTTACTTTTATAATAAAAAACATATTTATATTATTAGTATTGGGTTTCAATTGTTACCGCCATGCTCCTATCCTCCAACAACAACTTTTCTTGTCATTTTGAAAAAAATTAATTGCAATTGTTATGTAGATCATTGCTCACTCCCCCTGGTCCTATCGAAAACATTGTTGTATTTGTCGAAGTTGCGTACAGGTACTTATATAAAACATCCGCCAAGTGCTACGTCAAGAATAAATCATAATTGGAAGAACCGTTAATTTAAATAAATATGTAAAATGTTGATGCCCACGAAAATATTACACTCTATATGAGTGGCAATTTTAAAGATGATTATCTGAAATATATATACTTCTGACAAAATAGGTCTGTAGTATGTCATACTGAGAGAATTGAATTCTTTGAGATTGAGAACTATGTCATGTTGATGATGTGGCGGTTACTGAAACTGGCAATTTTCTGGGTACTTCAATTTGATTTCAGACTACTCAGCGACCACAATTGGAATAGAGGTTAAGCGTTAGTCTGGAAAAAACTAAACTTCTACTCTTAACTAAGTAATACATGGACTCTTACTATTCCAATACCTAGTCTCAATGGCTTTGTGCTTACCCGTTATCTTGGTGTTGTTCTTGACCACATATTGTGTGGCGGAAACAATAGAAAAGACCACCAATTAGGGTATATTTGATTGGGTCCCACTCGACGTTTGTGTCTTGAGCACTATGCCTACCAAGGTACTTATGTTGTTGTTACAAGGGGTTCCGGCATCACCATTATATCATCGATTAGGCTTAGAGTTACAGGTGTATAGACAAGAGCAAAATGTGGTCATTCATCCACTTTAGGACAAACAGGGAGATGCCAATTTTCACAGCATCAAAAGTATCATTAAGTATGGTTCCAAGTTCCGAGATATTGTAAGTTGTGGATTATTCTTTCGCATTTAGAAGAATCTTTCTTATTCAAATTGGCAGACCACTGAAGTACTCTTCATACAGTGATCTTGGCATTTAACTCAACTTAGATGGGACTCTAGTGCCAAAACCCTAGTACAAAAACAATCGTTGATCTGTTGATATAACAGAAAAACATATTTAAATATGTTTTTCTGTTATATAATCAATAACTATGAAATACTTCTTTATACGAAATAACAAACTTTATATACTTTCAATCGCCATTTGTGTTGGTGGAGGGCATTAAAAACGTCCATATGTCTGTTGGTCACAGTAAACTTGCAACAAATTCTTTTGCATCAAAAAATAAAACAACAACAAATAACAATCAGCTTGAAACATGTTAAACACGGATAAAAACATAAAATACACTTTAAGAATCAAGAAAGAACGAAAAAACAGAAAAAATAATTGCAATTGAATAAAGATACACAAGAGGGGAGAATGCTAGAAATACCGAATGCACAACAAAGTTGAAAAGAACAATTATACAAAACAACTGCAATAGCAACAGCAGCAGCAACAAACCGACAACATTTTCGTTTAACAAAAAGTTTAAACTCCAAAAACTAGAACCGGAATTGAAAAAAAAACCAATGGCCTCTTTTAGTGGCCAATGTCAATGTCAAGAATTGTTTTTATTTGCTTTTATCTACCACTACTAAAGCAACAATTTATGCTATATAACAAAAACAATAACAATATAGTAATGGTTGCATTGAAAGCAATAACAACAAAAGAAATTGTGCATGTTGCAAACAATTGAACTAACGTATGATTACAATAATGATGATGATGATGAAGCCGATGTCGACTGGTATGTTGTAACATTTATTTCATTCCTTTATTCATTATTCTATACTGAACTTAGTTTAATTTGCTACTCGTTCATAACCCTACAGTTCTCGAGACTAATTTTGATATATCTAATCGGTTAGGGTATTATTAAGGTGATCAATCACATGTTTCAAAAATTACAAATAGTGGCCAGTTATTCAGATCCAAGGACCGTGCTCCAAAAACATTTAACTTTGGTTCGTTATCGCTGATACCGCTGTGTTGACCTAAAAAACAGTCAAGTGAATCGATTGCTATTTAGTTGTATGCGTGATTTGGGCTCATTATAGCTGATCCTGTTGTGTTTTTCTACAGAATTGTCAAGTATTTTAATCTGTACCATTTCATATAGTTTATCCTCAAAACTTGTCCTAAAGCATGTCAGTGAAAGTACAAGGAAGTGGTTGGGGCATACATCACAGAGAGTCGCACCTCGCCTGTAACTAGTCTGTCTCTAATTACTTTATCGGCACAGTAATTGGGACTGGGAGTATAAATATAACCGGCATTCAGTCCTAATCATTGATGTCACATAAACTTCATATATAGGTCTGATAGTCTTATTGATGCTAGTAAAGATCCTGATGCTTCAGATACTTCATACTTGAGTTGTCCGCCTTTTGTGATGACAGAAATCTCCGCTTGTAACATCACAATCATACTTAAACCTAAAAGAGAACCTAATATCCAAATTCTCCGCTAAGAAGCTGAGCTACTCTTCCACTTTGCGTGGAGTCATACGAATCATTTTCCAGAGTGGTTCTTTTGATATCGGAGACTATAAAAGGGCATAATTTGATATGAGTTACAGAAATATATAGCCATAATGGCCTCGTCCGACCTCATCCGGGCAGTATCACTCTGTGATAGTTTCTGTGATAGTATTCTTCCAGTAAAGTTAACACTATAAAAATGTCAATGTCATGTAGCAAAAAGTGTACTCCCTAATGTAATAAATCGGTTTTTATCGCATTAACTGTAAGGAAGAGTATATCCACATATATGCCATAGAGTTAGTTATTGTGATTATTTTTTGTCTAGCAGAAATAATCGGTTTGGTTGTGTTTGTATTTCTACTATTCATGGTAATACCATTGTTAACCACTACATTAGTATTAGTAAATTAAAGCTTAGGTGTGTTGGGGTACAACTCATGCATGTGAATATCTATTAATACTCCAAAAAGTGCAGAGCTGCAAAGTTGTTTAATAAATTAATAGGTTTACAAATTAAACAACTCAGTATCTGTAGGATCTCAAATCTTAAAACAATATTTATTTTAATAATTTTTAATTGCTCGTCCAAAAATACATTTTACTGGGAATATTCTACAATTTCGGTTAAACGGTTGTTGAAAGTTATCGATTTTTATTTCACTATGAAAAACGAGAGGAGTTGAAAATTTTTGAAAAATAAATGCTCATTTAAGGTCACTCAATTAACCATAAGCTTCCATAAGCTTATTGTAAGCCGTTGGAAGTTGAGGGCAATTTTGTATGTCTTATTGCTACTGGAGATGAGAAATGTATACACTGACATAACCCTAATTGCACAGGGTCTCTTTAACGATTAAAACTGCTGTAGTATTAGACTTAAGTCTCAGATTAAACTTCAAAAGTTGGTATCCACCATTTTCGATACTAGACTGTCTGGATATTGGTTAATCCTATCTGCACCCCTCTTCATTTAACAACTAGACCATAATAGAAGACTAAGAGTTCCGCTGCAAAGACTTCTTCATCTGCAATGTATAGTTATTGTTAAAGGAGGGAATTATCTTCAAGGACTCCAAGTCCCATGACGATTACTCACAAAAGCCTTCATATAGTAATAGAAAAACACTGTAAGTTTTGGTCAAAGCTTATTTCAAACTCATATTAATTAAAGCCATTACGAAGCATATTAAAAACGATCTAATGACGTCAACTAAAGACTTCATTATATCCATTCCGAATATTTTTTAAACTTGCACCAATTTGAAATTTTTAACTAAATCTACGAGTCTCTTTCACAATAAAATAAATTAATCAAATAACAATAAAAATATATCCATTGTAGATCAAGTAGTATTAACCACTTCCAAACGAATAAGAAAAAGTGAACAGAAACAGAAACCTTCACACAAATTCACCTTCATACCAAAATTTGTAAAGAAAAATAAAAATATAAAACAAACCGAAACCAAAGCAATCAACGAGCCCACAAATAAATACTCATGAAAGTATTCATTCCTACACACGTTGAACGTCATGTGTATGTGTTGTGTTTGTGTATAAGTAAGTTAGCGCGATATGAAGCCCAGGAAAATAAAATGAAAAAATAATTTTCATATTGTTTGCGAAGATTCAATAAAGGAAATTGAAATTCGATTTGGAATTGTGCTATTAAATTGAACACAATATTGCACTCAACGATTGAACAACAAAACAGCAACAACAGCAACAATAATAGCAACGACAACATCAGCACAGATGTACAATACTAACAAACAACCGAATCAGCCATGGAACGAGCAAAACTATAATACAAACATTACAACTCTTCATTCGTACAAAAGCTATAACTGGTGAGCAGTAGAAAAAGAAGAAGAAGAAGAAAAATATCATAAAAATAAAAACTTATAAACACCACAAGGAATTGATGCATGCTTGCATTTTTACTAGGGTTTGCAAGTTAAAGCAATAGTAAGCCACCAAGTATTGAATCATCAGTATCATTCCAAAAACACATTCATTCATTCATTCATTCATTCATTCAGTTATTCAATGGCAATAAAAACATTGACAACACCAAGAAAAAGTTAGAGATGAAGAAAAACAACAACAATAATGAAAATTACATTACCGCAGCAGCTCTAGTTGAGGTTTAAGAAGTTTTTCTTACCATTTCCATTCCTGTTTGGTTTCATTTTGTTTCGACATTTTGTGATTTCCCCTCTACTTCACCGTTCAATTTTTATTTTATTTTCATTTCAATGGCATGTCGAAGCAATAATAATGATTGTGTGATTAAACACTATTTCCAATTTGAATGCATTTTCGATTACTTCATGAACAGGAATAACTTACTTCAACTGTGTGAATTTCACTTTTGTTTTATCTTCAAGAGGGCTACTGAATACTTTAAAATGAAGCAGTTCTGTAAACTTTATTTTGATTAAAATTAAATAACACTTAAGATGCCTAACATTAATGTGAGCTCCTGCTCACGTGAAGTGTAGTGCCATTAGCTCCCGTGATAACTCAGCTTAATCTCTAGACAGGTTTTAAGTACCCAATACAATTTATAAAGTTTAAAAGCGTACTGTCGTATCGGTGGAAATGCTAGAGATGTTTCTTATTTGAGTTTACTCTTAAGCACCTGGGATTTCAAAGAGAGCATCTACCATATTTTTAGTCTGTCAATAGTGAAAACCGCAACCAGTCTGAATGATGTATAGTATGGCTAACAACTAAGTAAGACTTTTTCAAGCTTAATTTGAATGGATTTTAACATATCAGGTGGTTTTTATCCTACTCACTTGAGTCCCAGGGCAAACTTTGATAGTTATTTTCTTCCACTTCTGATTCCATTCTTTCCATCTGCCTCCCCTTTAAGTTAAGAAGCTAAAGCCATTTCAAAGATGACACAACAAATTACTGAATCAATTTCAAAATTCTCCTTTTCGAGTAATAATACATACATTGATCGCAATTTTACTACGTGTCAACTTATTATCATGCGGGAAAGACCAATTGCAATTTAAGCCCTTCAAACAGGCAGTTAAAAATCAATTCCAAATGTAAAATTCAATTTTTAAAATAATGAAAGCGACTAAAAATATCAAATTTATTATTAGGTGATGGTTGATATTGTTACAATCTGAACAATATGTCATGAGGACTTAATTAAGAAGCACTATCACCGAGACCCGAAAGGAGGAAGGTATTAAAGAAAACGAACATTCCAGAATCCACAACAACTACATTCAGACCATTTACATCCAAAGCCACTAAGATATCTTCTGGTTAACCTAAGCAACTGGCTTGTGGCAAGTAATCTGAAACGAGTAATTTTACTGTAACCGAAATGGCTTTACTATTCATATTACCCATGCTTATTACTAAAGATATACTTGAACTTCGGAGTATAAAGGATTAAGTAAGAAGTTCATTTAAGATGCAATCATCCAAATTCTGGCATTACCACTAATGATTGGTCCGATATATCAATGTTAAATGATCTCCCATACATGACATTCTCTCAATAGATTGAAAGGGACTTCTTGGAAAATTTCTATCATGTTATCATAATCGTTCTCGTAGTAGGAAAGGACCTCCTAAATTGACGTTAGTAACTTTCTGATTTCTTACATGAAATTCTCAGATCTCCCTTGGATTGCTCATAGCTTTGCTTTGGTTAATGTTGGAAGTGGAAAAGTGATAATGATTTGTTAAGAAATACTGTTAAAACTCCTCTGGCACTATTAAAAAAACTGGGAAAAATAAATCATATGAATCGAAAGTTCATCTTATATTTTAATGTATAATTTAGCAGATGATGTAGGTTCTAGTAGGAACGATGACTACTTACTACTACTAGTAGGTTCCTCCAGTTTGAACAGTTAAACAACGTTGGGTGGATTGTCATTCTAAAAGCTTTCGCTTTAAGGATGACTGTCCTGCTTGGTTGTATCGTAGTTCCTTATCAGAAAATTATATATCTGGATTTTAGAAATGTAGAGTCTCTCTGAAACATCAGTTACATATATATTCTAATTTATCTCTTCAGTCTGTTGACTTTGGATGAATTAATACTCAAAAATTCTCGTTTTAGAAATAACAGTTCATTTGCATAAAAATTTGAGATGTTAATCTGAATTGCTGCATCCTAGTACATTAATGGGGTAAAATTGGTTCTATAATCAAAGCATGTAGTTTTTTTTGTCCTTTAGACCAAGGAAATATTATTCCATTTTCAATTACTCTTGCAAATGGTGTTAAACATAAAGATTTTCCTAGTTTCTATAGTTATTTCTTTCCGTCCCCCTCATATTGTAATTCTTCCAGTGTTTTGTGGTGGTGACAATATGGTAAAAGTTTACTCATTCATTTATCGGTCTAATGATTTTCACTGATGCATTTCCCTGCACGAGTACATGTAGGTTTATAAACACTCCACATACAGCAAACATATGTGTACTGAAGCTAAAGGAAAATTAAATGAAGACTGAAAAAAGCGTGGAAAATTTGAAAAAGAAAAAGAAAAATCGTAGAAAAATATACACATCAACACCGTGAAAAGGAAAAAAATACTTATATTTGTTCACTAAATGTTTTCCAAAAACGAAGAGAAAAAGAAAAATTGTGATTGTTTGTATATCGAATATATAGTTTCGTACACCTACAAGTTGGTCTTTTGGGTGTCTTTTATGGGTTTGTTATACAACTAACACGATAAGTTTATTTTTTCACTTAGAAGGTTTTTTCCACATTAAAAAGAAAATCTTTAGGAAAAACATTGAGTATAAAGAAAAGTGTTGTGAAAAATAATAAGTAACAAGAAAAGTGTGGAGAATAATGGAAAGGAAATGCTAGACATTTTCCTTAGTGTTTGTATAGGAGTTATAATAAGTACGTGTATGTTATGCCACATTGAAGTTGCAACAAACCGTAATATAAAATATTCAAGGTTTCTACCAAAAGAAAAAAAGAAGAACAAGAATATATGGAAAAACTGGGATGGGAAGAAGTAAGTTGTTTGCGGGAGTTACATGATCTTAATTTGTTGATTTATTATGATTTGAAGATCCAAATATAACATTAACTAGAGCATTTTGAACGTTTTCCTTTTAAACTTTTAAAAATGAATTAGTCTTCGGATATCCAAATAACATTGGAATATTTGATAGAACGGGAAGAAAATCTATAAACTGAGATATCAGATACCAGAATGTAATTTCAACTGTCAAATCAATAGTGCTGTCGTTTTCAAATGTGTATTTATGTGATTTGGCAGAATATGAATTATGGAAATTCTGGAAGAAATGTTATTAGTTCTTTAAAAATCATACAGGATGTCCAGATTGGTAGTTCAATGTAAAAAGGATCTGCACGTATTATTCTAGTAACCAAAATGATGCTAAAGACTAATCAATCAAATGCTAAATCCATCAGACTTAGTGTATAAGAGAGGGAGAATAGTCTGGACTTAATTAAACTTTCGCTAGTTAGCGAAAGTTTTATTAAATCTACAGATATACTTAAAATTATACCTTTTCTGATAACATTTCCCTCCCTTTCAAAGCGTGAACCAGTTTCATTTCCATGTCCAGTTCTAATTTATCGAAGACATTAAAATCACTCAGTTTGCATTTCCGACATCCTGAATTTTAGTGGAGTTTCATGCTTACAGTTGAGTTTAGTGTCAATATATTTACAGTTCGGTAGGGAGACCAATTCCTGCACATTAATGAATGCTCTGTATAGTGGGAAGCAGTGAGACCGGATGAATATGTTTGACAAGACACAACTGTGTACTTCTTTGGGTACATCTGGTTAAAAAGCTCCACTTGTTGGTAAGATGGGTAAAAAAATATCTTTTTACTCAATATTCCACCTTCTTCCTTTAGAGAAGGATGTAATGGAATAGCTACGTTTTTACCGAGACAAACTTGACGCAAATCCAATCTTTACTGACATTTTTGGTGCAATTTTTGTCTAGTAGATGGCGATATCAGAAATTCCTAAAGATTACCTAATGAGAATAGTGCGGTATAATCATGGAGTTTACACCGTCTCATACGCTTTTTGCAGAACATGGATTGCCATCTTTTCTAAATTTTATCAGTCGGTTTCTAAAAGAAATCTGAGTATCAAAAGGATGATTTCAAAGAAGATATTTTGTGATGTAGGGAGGATTCCAAAATCAAACTCTGGAAAGGCAGGGAAAGGATTACAAAACTCCAAGAAATAGTATGTTGTGCGCAGGACAGCAATTCTTAAAGGGGCTAGAGACTCTAACATCTATTGCACTGTAATTGCTTTCAATATTATTCTAAGGAAAGTGAGGGTAAAAAGTTCAGGAACGGAACAGAACTAATATGTTCTTTGTTTTCTCTCTGTGTTAGCTGTCACCTTTTATATATATATTATGGGTTCGTTTCCCACTATAATATAATACAATCTGGTAACAAAGGAATCACAGTGAGCAATTTCTTGCTATACAGTTCTAGCGTTGTTTATTGTCTTTCTTCAGAAAGTGTAACCGTTTCCGTTGGATTTTGGTTTCCTCATCATTTATTAGTTCCAGACATTTCAATGTGGAGCAGAATCTATTTCTTTTGGAAATAATCTGTAACTTTTGAATGAATCGATGGATTTCATGAAATTTAACATAATGTTAGCAAAGTAGTGCAAAGTCATGCACTCATGGATTTGCATGGTGCATTTCATGCAAATCCATCAAACTGATCGAAAGTTACAGATTTATTTCCAATGAATTCATTTCGTTCTGACTGCATATTTTTTCAATAGCCTGACTTTTAATGTAGTCGATCGAAGCGTTCTTTCATTCCTTGGAGCTTATGATTAATTTTTACACTGATATCACCAGAGGCTGAGTTCTAATATAATCACGTAAGAGATGGAGGCTGATATTTGTGATATTTTTTATTGTTAGACAAAAAACTTGGTCTACTCTGCATTTCTATGAAAAGAGAAACAAAAATAAACTCTCGAAACAAATCAAAGGTATAAAGTTGTCTTAAGGGATTTCTCTTGGCAAATTCCAATGCATTTATTTGCTGCTGCTTTATGTTCTTATTGTTGTTGTCGAAGTAGACGTCGTCATTGTAATGTTTGAGATGTAATCATATGTAAGTAGTTGGATATAATTCTTTTTCTTCCTTTTTTTATTATTTACCATTGATACCAAAATTCTCTCACTAATACAAACAAAAACTATACTCACACACACATACACAATATAATATTGGACAATTTTATAGCTTTTTGAAGGGAGTTTGATTGTGACAACAACATTTAGCTTTTCTACTAACTATTTATATATATGAAAATGAATCTGTGTTTGTTTGTTTTTTTGGGACTTATAAGCCGATTTTGCTGAAATTTTCACATAATGTTCCCCATATATATCTGAAAGTAAAAAAGACTATAAAAAATTTCGATAGGACCAGGGATAAAAGCACCCTCCATTCAAAGCAAATATTGATTATCGGAAATCTTAAGAAATATAAAAGCGAGAATTTTTACTTTTGTTTCAATCACTTCTTCAATGAACTGTTTTAATGGACAAAATGTGGGGCGGATAGATCCAGAGGGAAATACAAAACAAATTTTCATCATCAGATATAAAGAAATAAAGAGTTAAAACAGCGAGACTTTTCCAATTTGGATCCAATAGTTTTTTCATCATATGATCAGGGGAAGAGGTAACTTCCATACAAAGAGAATGTTGATAGTCGAATATCAAAAGAACCACTACATCGATAATTTTCAAATTTTTCCCAATAATCTTTTCAAGTAACAGTTTTAATGGACAGAATAAAGGGCGGATAGGATCAAATATCCAAAAAAACTATAACAATAGTTCTCAAATTCGACTCCAATAACATTATCAAGAATTTGTTTTACTGATCAAAGTATAGGATGAGTAGGATCAAAGGGAAAGGTACTCCCATAAAAAACAAACATCAATTGTTGAATGTATAAAAACTGTAAAAGTGGGAGTATTCCAATTGGTTACAATTATTTTCCCAATGATCTATTTTACTGGACACAATGTAGGACGGACAGGACCTGGGGGAGGAATACTCCCCATACAAAGGTAATATAGATATAAAGGGCAGTCTGAGAAGATTTTTGACTAAGGAGAATTTTTGTCGAGATCTCTGACTTAGGAGAATTTTTATGCAGCAAAGCGTAGCGGATAAAAGCTTCTTACAAATATAATAAACCAAACCTTCGAAGAAATGAAAATAGTAGATGAGTGCTCAGAATAAATGTGTGATTTTAATAGTAACTTTTAACTACTTATTTGCCGTATTAAAAGAGATTTTCAGTTGAATTTTAGTATTATATTCGTTTTTATCCTGAATTACTTAGTGATTAATCTTGTGTGATGTGGTCTATTGATTTCACAAAAAAAGATTTACCTTCAATTTTCTCTAAGTTTCTTTACTTATGGAAGAAAATTGGAAAAAAAAGCAAAAGAAAAGAAGATTACTTTTTCTCTTTTATTTATAGAAATGGGAAATGAAAGAGAAAAATTGTGAAAATATAATGGAAAGTTTAGAAAAAAGTTAGAATTTTAATGTATTAAAAAATTACTTTAATAAATTTTCCTTTTGGTTTCAAATGAATGAATAAAGGAGAGTTTAAGAATCAAAAAATAAAATAAAATAATAAAATAAATTAATATAATTAATTGTTAAGAAATCTAAAATCGACCTTAATAATTTTTAAAAAATTCTATTTCAATTGAATTAAAGTTGCAATCAAAGTCAAAGTGAATCAAAAGGAGTATAAGTTTTTCAAAACCTATCAAGGGTTAAAGCTAGACTTGACAAAGACTTAAAATATTATTTGTGAGTTACAGTAATAATCCTCATATTAAGTTATCGGATCGTTGTAGAAAAGATGAAACCAAAAAGTATTCCTCACATAGGTCTTCGCAAATTATGAAGATATCGGCTCGCTTAGGTAAATGTAAGAATTGAAGTTTGAAAAGAAGAGAGATAAAAGGAAGTAGTAAGTCTGTTAGTTTTGGAGGGTAGTATCCTGCGCACATATCACATGGGTTGAGAAAAGTAAAAAATATTGTTGTGGTAAACAGAACAGTTCGTAACAGGTTACACCACCGACTGCGTATAAGCTATGTCTAATTAGCCTATAAAAGGAAAGAGAAATGTTATCGCAAGTTTAAATCAAAGCAAAGATCACCCTCTCCCAGAAACTCTCCCAGTACTGAAAAAGCAAACAGGAATTGAAATACTCTGTCCTCCTCTATGTCATTATGTTAGGTTATGCAGAAGCCAATTTAGGCAAGTTTCATTCTCCTAACATGCAGTGTCGGGTCAATATCTTAATCTATCCTCTGATGAAAGTAAGAAGTTGATTGGTAGTACTGAAGTTCGAGGTCTAGTTGATACAAACATTTCGATGTATAACTTTGTATAGTCTTATACAAATGCTAACCTTAATGTAAGTCAAATTTGTCGTCTAGCTCTATTCTTCGACTAGCCAATCCATCTGCAATATAATTCCAGTTCCTTTGCTATATACAGGAATCTATTTAAGCCCAACTCTCGAATGTCACGCAATCTTGTTCAAAGATACATGACATTGGGTTATTTACATAGAATTTGTGTAGAAATCTCTTAAGCTCCTAACGGCCTGTCTAATGTTCGTAAAAATTCTGCCATTTCCGGATACCTGATAACATTTAAAACAGTTGGCAATCTTCTTATGGTCTGAAGGATGCTTCTAGTGTATTTAAAAAACCGATATTTTCAGAAAACCGGGTTTCGAGTTATTTGTAAAATAAGATTTTCAAAAAACCGGTTTCGAATACGGTTTTATGTTAAAAAAACGGGTTTTGCTTAAATTTTATAAATTTATTAAAAAAAACAATTATTATTTAATAGAAATCTAGAGTTTAACCAATAAAAACATATATTGTGTAATAAACTTTACATGAAATGAAGTAAAAATAATGATTCCTTATCAAAAAGATTTTATGTATTTACTCAATCATGGCGGAATATACAAAAATGAAGCTGATAAAATTGGTGAACATTTTAAAAGTTCCTTCCCTTAAAACCGGTTAACCGATTGAAAAAAAACCTGCATATTAAATAATTCGAAAATGGAAATTTTTCGACTGGTTGGTTTTTCCTTAATGCAAAAAAACCGGTTAACCGGTTTCCGGTCTCGGTTTTTGAATACACTGAATGCTTTACGCCTACTCTTCTACAGCGTTAGAGACCAACCTTGTAAAGGTGAGTTATGTTCCTTAAGATAATATTCAGAAGTCTCAAGCCAAAAATTGCAGTAAACTTAACATAAAATTATATAATCTTTGGTGGTAAAAATATATATAAACTTTTTTGATACTGGTATATATTCAACCATTTATATTTATTAACAAATTGACAAAGTTTTATTAACCCGCAATAAATCACTATAAATAGTATATAATTATAGTTTATTAAAAAATATGCCTCTGTTGCCTTAAATTATATTTTTTCATGGCTCTTTACTCTGCATCCATCTCGTATAAGATAGATCTTTTGATATGACAGTTATTTTATGATTTTATTTAATTATGATTTTTTGCTTTTTTGTTTAACCCTACACCATTGTAGGTGGTTCGAGTATTATGTGTTTGTGCAGAATTTTTAGCGGATAAAAAACATTTTGAGTTGAGGTAATGATCCGCCCAACTGGTTGTCTGTCCATGTAAACTTTGTGAACAAAATGCAGGCCACAATTTTAAATATAAATTGATGGAACTTGGCCCAAATACTATGTCTATTGAAATTGGTGATGATGGGTTCATTATTTCACACAAATGTTGGTCCCAGAATGAGTTTTTAAGATCATAAAAGTCCTAAATTCATAATAATTTTAACACAAATAATTCTTATAATATTTTAAAATAACCTACCAATTTATACTAGTATCGGTCCATTACTTCTCATAGGTCCCATACAAATGCACTTTAAGCATTAATTAGAAAATACATGTAACCGAGTTTCGTTAATTACTTCTTGGTCGATAAAATTTATAATAAACAATGTGGTGTAAGTGTAGGATATTTAAAAAGTCGAGCTTGACCGACTATAATGTTTTACTCGTTTCATTGTTCAATCTTTATTATAACATAACTCTTGATATAAGTATTCATTCATGATAAATAAATATATATATTGAGATTGTATATTGATACATGTGTATATAAATAATGAATGTATTCTCCAGAAAATTGCCAGTTTATCATATTAATAACGTAATTAATATACAAATAAATACTTTTTTTATGAATTCTTGTGTTCATCCATAAAAACATATTGTCAGTAAATGATGGCAACACAAAAGCCATGAAGCTTGCAACCAGTAGTAGCTAGTAGGACAGACGGATAGACAGACAAGCTGACCATCACCAGTGAACATTGAATAAATATTTACATAAAAAATAAATTTGCAAAATTGGTATAATTTTACTTTATTTATGAAAAAAGTTATTATATTTTTTCTTAAATTGAGTTGTTGCATGAATGAAGAAACTGGTTGCACATGCGCCACAAAACTAATTTAGTTTCGGAAATTGTTCATTAGTGATCGATTTTAAATGGTTTTTAATATTTTGTTTAGGTAGATTATTCTTTATTTTTTTATAGTGGAAAAAATGGAAAAAAAATAATTTAATTTATATTGAAAATAGTTCTATATATCCGGATATAATCGAAGCATTATTAATCATTGTGTCAATTTTCAAAAAATAATCTATCATTTTCTCTAAATAGTGTTTATATGTTAAATTATAAACACACAGTGTTGTAATACCTTCTATAAGTCGAGTTCGTGAAAGTCCATTTATTGTAGACAAGATCTGATTTTCATATTATCGGCTAATAAATATGTCCATTTCTTACAAACAAATCTGCTGTAGTTAAAACCCCAAAGACTACGCTTTGTAAATTTTTACTTAGGACTTTAAAGTGATTTTTAAAAATGGGTTTGTGTTGGAAATTTGGCATGTGTATTTGGAATTTTAACAAAATTTTTTTTCAGACAAAATTTGACAGAATTCAATAAGATTTAGCACAATTATTTTTTAATCGATCATGATGGAGGGCATTAAAGAATCGGCATAGTGTATCGTTTTTAATATTAACTTAGAAAAAACTTTAAAACATCGTATCAGGGAGGGCAATTGAAGGGAATTTTTCACACCAGAAAAAGGGCAAAAAGGATTTTTTTTACACCAAGTGGAAGGATTTTTTCGTAGATTGTATCTGGCAACACTGGATTTGGACTGATACAAGTATTTCTTGTGCTGTATATAATTCAAATTAAAATACCGAACGTGACAAAATTAAACAGGTTTCGTCCTTGGGCAAAAATAATAATATATTCAAAATTTTACAATATAACTCAAAAATTGCGATCTGTAAAGTGTTTACAACTTTATGGACAACCAGCCAGACGTACATCGTTAAATCAATTGAAGATGAAAGACAGACAGGATGGCAACACATCGAATTTTGATTTGAGAAATAGGACAATGTCTATTGAAATAGGTGATGAGGGATCTAAATATTTCACATAGTCCATACAAATATCTCTCCCGGCATAGGGTTTTAATTCATGAAATATAAAGCGATTTTAACGAAATTTGGCAAAAATAAGTCTACTAGTTTTATACGTTGGTTTTGTAATAAGAATCGATCAAATATGATAAACATAAGCAAAAATTAATGTGTGAAATTTTACGAAGGTCGGCCCATAAATTCTTCTAGCCCCCAAAATACTTTTTAAATGATTATTATTTATCCTATTTAATTACGCCATATTTTATTTGAGTTCTCATATGGTATAAAATTTTATAAGTTGTTTGAAGACTTTTCTCCTTTACTGTAAATTCTTTTTAACCAAATTTAGAACTTTCACCTTGCTAACCAACAACGCAATATTCCTTTTCCTATTCTTCTCATAATACCATTTAATACACCTTAATATTAACATCAATTTGGGTCATAAAACAAGTGTATTGTGGAGTTTTATCAATTTCATATATTTTCATTTTGATGTTAAAAACTTGACAATTAAAGTAATTATTTTTATGGATTTTTTTAATATTCATTATATTTTTTTCTTAATTTTTATCGGTGAAGCCAAAGAAGACAAAGGAGTGAGATCGAAAAATTCATTTCATGTTAATAAAAACGGAACCACAGTTTGTAAGAAAAAATATGTTTGTAATTTTGATCACTAGAGATGATCAATACCTTTTACAAAAAACCTTCCGATAACGTTTTTATACTGCTTTCATTCAATTTGCTCGAACAGGTAGTCCATCCCAGTTTGAAATCTACTACTCTTTTGGATACTTTTTTGTGCTCTTAAATTCTCTCTTAACAATATCCCAATAACACTTAACTGGTCTTAGCTCCAGGAGGCTTTGCTTATCTTGGTACAAATACCACATTAATGATCCTGTACCACTCAATGGCTTTAGTAACATAGTGACAGTATATTTTTGTAAACATTTCTTTATGTAAATTTCGTTTTTTAGAGGCCGTTGTAACAATTGGTTGACTTCTTTTATCGCAACTACACATTGCTGTCCATACTTTTACTTTTTGGAAAATTGATTTTGGGTCCTTCAACATTCCCTCGAGCATTAACAACATAAAAGTTTTGACCAGGAAGTTGCGAAAATCTGCCAGATCATACGTTTCTTCATCCATTATGCAGTAAAAGTAATTTTTTAGACAACCTGACTTCAATATTCGAGCTCTGTTTTTGTCCTGAAAATTTTTACCAACGTTCATGTAATATTTTTTTTGAGTTTTGTAAATTTTTAAACCTGCATTAGTATTAAGTCCGAGAAATGAGTTAAACGGGCTGTTTTTCTACCGGATGCATTGTTAGCTCTTTTGAAAATACTTTCTGTTTTTTATAACCTCTACCACAAGTGCTAAAGAAGGTATATAAACTTTGTCATTCCATATGTGAAGCTAAGAAGGAATTATCTCAGGCCTATATGTCTTCTTGCATCAAACCAAAATCTGAGTCGATTTAGCCATGTCCATCTGTCTGTCATGCTCATATCCACAATAATTTACAGCGTTCAATGAAATTTGACCTGAGTATTTGTTATTGTCCTGGGAAGTTTTCTATTCAAAACCAGCAGAATTTGTTCAATTTATTAAAAGATATAGACCGATATCTGAGGCAACCTCTTAGTTCAAGCAAAGAGAGTATTGAAGTTTCGAGATTCTTTCTTTTTTGTCTTTTGAAACTACATTCCTGCTATCTGAAACAGGTTTTCTTTCAAGGGACAAGTTCTTCCGGAACTCTTTAATAACATTGGAAACAGTTTGATGGCCAACCTTTGAATGCTTTGCTAACCGTTTTTGTGACCAACTTGTGTTTTGTTAAAAATATTTAAGAATTTTAGTACGCACTAATTTCTGATCTGTTTGATATTTATCATGGTAACTGACAAGTTTTAAATTAAACCCTTTAACCCAAGAGGTTTTAGTAAAAAGCGTGTTTTTAGATTTTTTCGGTTTCACTCCTTATAACGAGAAAAAAAGAGAAAAATTAAAATTATTTGCAATACATTTTTGTGAACAAGATTTTTGTTTAAGACAGATGAGTGGACGGACAGACAGACTGATAAATGAATGTACCATAAATGTGTGTACTATAGCTTAAGGGTATCATTTGAGGACAATCTTACACTCACACACTTTAACACTTACATGCTTGGCAGAACAATGAAGTTATAATTGCACAGTGGGTAAAGTATTACATTATTTTGATATGAAATTTTGTTATTAATTTTATTACAGAAAAATTTTATTTTAACTTTTTCAGAATTTTTCTTTGACATTTGAAAACTTTTAATTGAATTTTAATTATTTTATTTCTTTTACGACCCCATTGTATTGCTCTTATCGCTTTGCTAATTTCAGGGTATTTTAACCAAAAAACCATTTATTAAACCAACCAACCGAACATTTATAGTTAACCAAATTTTACACTGTTGTTATGACAACTTATGTTTTAACATTTTTTTGTCTTTTGTCTGTGTTATGAGAAATTGATTGGCCAAAAACATGTGAATGTGTAAAGATGCAAGAAAATATTTTCAAAATAAATTTACTTGTAACTAAAATTATTAGGTTGGGGTAAAATTATTTTACAGTCATTAAATAATTTTATGAAAGTTTTGGATATTATAAATGGAACTCAGCATTTTGAATTCCATTAAGGAAATGGACCTGACATATTTCTTGCATCCGTTACAAGGAAATTCATGTCCCCTTTAAAAATCGGAAATAATTTAAATTAAAAAAAACTTCTATTTTTTCTATAATAAAAAAATAATGCTTTGAAATAAATCTGTTTAGTACTCAAATATCTCCTAGAAATTCGTATATTCAACTCATTTTTACCTATTTAGTAATCTGGGCGTATACTTAATAAATCTGTACTTAATATAAATTATACGCACCCATTAACTTAATCTTTTTCAAGAATTTTTTAAACTATTTAATTTTCTCTAAATATTTATTATGAAATTTATGAAAATTCCAGCTTTCACCCGTTCCGCTTTGATGCACAAAAATAGTACTCAGTTTTATATCTCGAACACAATTTCAAAAATCAAGACGTGTATTAAAAAAATTCATCTAAATTGGAATATTTCCATATCCGCTTTAATCTTTCCGTTCTATTTTTTTAGTAAACCGTTTCATAGTTAGGTGACACAATTTGAAATCTCTAGATGAATAGTATTCCTTTTTTTCATCCAAATTGAATGAACAGAATCTGCCCTAGTGGCCCTATCTGCCCTATATGTTCCACCACAGCAAATATTTAAGAAAGTGATTGGAACTAATTGTTTTTACGCCCACAGATCTATAACCTCTCCCTTGATCCTTTTCGTCATAAATTTTGTCCAATAAAATTGATTCTTTGGAAATTTGGGGTGGACTCTCACCTCGACAGTTCTTTATTTATTCGATATTTAATATTTGCTTTTTATCAGGGTTATCTCTTCCCCTGATCCTATCCATCTTATATTTTATTTAGTGTTCCTTGTGAACTAAATTTCAAAACTCTCGCTATAATTATAAGCAATGTATGCGGGTATGGTCCTACATTTTACTCAATATATTAGTATTTAGGATAATAAATGTTTACTTTGTATAGGAAGTACCTCTCCTCTGATCCCATTCGTCCTCTATTATGTCCAGTAAATTAGTTCCCTGATAGCTTGATTGGGATTGACTCTGAAAGCTCTAGTTGTTAAAATTCTTTAGATATTTGATAATTAATATTTGGTTTGTATGGGAGCTGACTCTCCTTCTGATCCAATTTATCCCATATTTTGTCCAGTAAGTTAGAGCCTTGAAAAAGTGATTGGGACCACATTTTAGAACTTTTGCTGCAATAGTTCTTTAAATATTCGATTATCAATAATGGATTTGTATGACGGCTTCCCATCTGTTCATATTGGAATTTTGAAGGTCTATAATTGTTTCGGAATATTGGGGAATGGGTCCAATAGATAATGACAGATTAAATAATTAATGTCTAACAGAAAAAAATTGAAGAACATAAAAACAAAATTTTTGAAAAATCTGTTCAAGGATGGAAATATCATCTAGAAAGTCGAAAATTCAATCCACTTTATAAACGCATACTTAATATAACAGATGTTACTTATACGCATCCATGAACTTCATACTTTTCAAAAATACAATAAATTATTTTAACTTTCTGCTAATTGATTATAAATCTATATAAGTAAATTAACGTGTAATAATTGGTAAGACCGACAATACAATATCCTATACTACACAGTTATGAATAATTATTTGAAGATATAAGAAATTATGGGCGGTTTGCAAAATGAGATGCCTCGGACATTCGTGTAAAAAATAATGATGAAAAAATTCTTGTGAATAGTCAGAGAAATATGACTGCTATAATCTGTGATGTCAGATGGAGGGTATTTTCCATTTTTTTTAGCAATTTTTAACCAATATTTCGCGAAAAATGGAGAGATTTTTTCTGTATATTTTTTATTAATTCCAATTAATTAAAACTTCTGCCGATTTAACTATGTTTGTCTGTCTGTTGTTGGCACGCTTACATCCTCAAAACTCAATAATATTTGGCCTAAGTAGTTTTTTGTTTAGAACCGACAAGATAGGTTCAGCAGAAAAAAATTATTGAACGAATTTAGAGACAACTTCTAAAGCTGAAGAATTTTACCAACAATTTTTACTAAACGGCTTATTGTATTTTCCTGACATTTGGTACGCTGCCTTCAGTGCGAAATATTACACACTAAAAATATTTTGGATATATTGCTGAAATTGTTATAGGAAATAGTGGCAAAATCTTATAAACAATGTAATCATGGCTCGTGTATCGTCTTACAAACAGAATTTTTAATATGTTCCCACAGTTATTTCTAAATCAATCGTAGATAAAATTTCTACTTATTTCGTTTGTACCTGATTAACTGCCTTTTTAAAATAAAAACTTAAAAAAGATCTAAAACGTTTTCTTGGGGAGGAAATGTGGAGAGATTTATGACACCAAAAAAGGGGAAAAAAGGATAAAGAGTTACGTTTCAGTAACAATATTTGGCAGTCAAAAGTATTCAATCACAACTGACATTGCGAATCTAACAGAATCATATGACTAGTCGGGAAACCAATACAGTGGATCGTAGAATTTCTCTAAAGACTTTAAGATGAACAGTACGACAATGTCATTCAAATCTGATGTGCAGATTTATCTTAGCACACCCGTCTACTTTTAACAAAAAAAATTACAACCATTGTTCGTATCATCAAAAATGTGCCAGTTATTTAATTACACAAGGCATCAATAATATATTACTAACGAAATTGAATAATTGAGAAAATAAATTATTCTTACATCAAATAAATGACCTTAAACACATCTTTCTAAGTATAAATATCGTTAACTTAAATTTAAGCGGCATAAACAAAAGTTTAAATAATTTAATGAAAAGGATTCGTAAGAAAATCGAGAAAATTTGATATTATTTTTGAAAGTTTTTAAAAAACTTTTGCAGAATAGTTTCTGAAATATAAAAAATTAAGATTTTTTTATATTTAATTTAATGATATATTCACAACAATTTGTAAATATATTTTCTACCCCAATATCTTTAATGTTCTTTGTATATAATATTTGTCTTAATAAAAATCCACCAGATTCCAAAATAGAGATTCGCGTAAATATTACACATATTCGTCGGTTATTGAGGTTTTTTCTTCTTTATATCAACAACATGAATCTGTTCAGTTCTTTTGGTAGGATGAACAAAGAGAAAATAACACTTACCTCAAAATTAACTCATATTCATATTCACTTATAGAAAACCTTAACAAATGAAAAACTATAACGGGTGAGTTGAAGTGAATAGTAATGGTATGCTACGATAAATTTTCATATCGTAATTAATTTTTACAAGAAATTTCGATTTTTTACTGAACATATTTTTATCATTTTGTGAACATTTTGCGAATAAATTTTGTTCATTTTGCGAATAAATTTTGTTCATTTTGTGCAAAAATTTTGTTTTTTTCTATGAAAATTTTGCTCATTTTTGTGATAAATTTTTCTATGAAAATTTTTATCATTTGTGTGAAAAAATTTTTCAATGAAAATGTTGTTCATTTTTATGAAAAAAATTTTCTATGAACGTTTGGCTCATTTTTATGAAAAGATTTTTCTATAAAAATTTTGCTCATTTTTATGAAAAGATTTTTCTATAAAAATTTTGCTCATTTTTATGAAAAAATTTTTCTATGAAAATTTTGTTCATTTTTATGAAAAAATTTTTCTATGAAAATTTCGTTCATTTTTGTGAAAATGTTTTGAAAATTTTGTTCATTTTGTAAGACAAATTTTTCTGTGAAAATTTTGTTCATTTTTATGTAAAAAATTTTCTATGAAATTTTGTTAATTTTTATGAAAAAATTTTTCTATGAAAATTTCGTTCATTTTTGTGAAAATGTTTTGAAAATTTTGTTCATTTTGTAAGACAAATTTTTCTATGAAAATTTTGTTAATTTTTATGTAAAAAATTTTCTATGAAAATTTTGTTCATTTTTATAAAAAAAAATTTTCTATGAATATTTTATTCATTTTTGTGAAAAAAAAATCTGGGAAAATTTTATTCATTTTTATGAAAATTTGTTTCATTTTTGTGAAAAATTTTTTCTATGAAAATTTTGTTCATTTTGTAAGACAATTTTTTCTATGAAAATTTTGTTCATTTTGTAAGACAAATTTTCCTGTGAAAATTTTGTTCATTTTGAAAGACAATTTTTTCTGTGAATATTTTGTTCATTTTGAAAGACAATTTTTTCTGTGAATATTTTGTTCATTTTGTGAGACAAATTTTTCTATGAAAATTTTGTTCATTTTGGGAACAAGTTTTTCTGTGAAAATTTTGTTCATTTTGTGAACAAGTTCTTCTATGAAAATTTTGTTCATTTTTTGAACAAGTTTTTCTATGAAAATTTTGTTCATTTTGTGAACAAGTACTTCTATGAAAATTTTGTTCATTTTGTGAACAAGTTCTTCTATGAAAATTTTGTTCATTTTGTGAACAAGTTCTTCTATGAAAATTTTGTTCATTTTATGAACAAGTTCTTCTATGAAGATTTTGTTCATTTTGTGAACAAGTTCTTCTATGAAAATTTTGTTCATTTTGTGAACAAGTTCTTCTATGAAAATTTTGTACATTTTGTGAACAAGTTCTTCTATGAAAATTTTGTTCATTTTGTGAACAAGTTCTTCTATGAAAATTTTGTTCATTTTGTGAACAAGTTCTTCTATGAAAATTTTGTTCATTTTGTGAATAAGTTCTTCTATGAAAATTTTGTTCATTTTGTGAGACAAATTTTTCTATGAAAATTTTGTTCATTTTGGGAACAAGTTTTTCTGTGAAAATTTTGTTCATTTTGTGAATAAGTTCTTCTATGAAAATTTTGTTCATTTTGTGAACAAGTTCTTCTATGAAAATTTTGTACATTTTGTGAACAAGTTCTTCTATGAAAATTTTGTACATTTTGTGAACAAGTTCTTCTATGAAAATTTTGTTCATTTTGTGAACAAGTTCTTCTATGAAAATTTGTTCATTTTGTGAACAAGTTCATCTATGAAAATTTTGTTCATTTTGTGAACAAGTTCTTCTATGAAAATTTTGTTCATTTTGTGAATAAGTTCTTCTATGAAAATTTTGTTAATTTTGTTAACAAGTTTTTCTATGAAAATTTTTCAATCAAAATTTTGTTTGAAAAAAATTTTTATTGAAAAATAAAAGTTTTACCTCAAATTGTATCAAAATTTGTTTCCAGATCATGTGTATAATAATCCATGATACTTCTCCTGTCCAAGTAGGGCATATAAATATTATTTATACAAGTTGCTTGTAGTTATTTGTGTTTTTCTCGCCACAACGAACACATGCCACACTTAATGATGACGATGACAACAACAGCACCATCTCGTGCAACAACATATACGATGTTGATAAAATTTACTTGAATTTCATTCAGCTGCAAGTGACATTGATGGCAACATCGTATACATGTTGTTGCAACGGCAACAACAATAACTTAAACCAACAACCACCTGAGAGGTAAACGATGACGTTACTGACGATGTCGAGGACAATGTTAATGGCAAATATGAAGAAAAATCGAAAAAAAACGAAATAAGAAACAGACGTGGAATATCGACCACCAACTTTTACCCTGGTTAAAGTCAACTAAAGAAATAGTGGAACACATTTCTTCTCTATTAAAACTTCAATATAAACATTTGAAATTTCAAACACACACACACATATATAACTATATAAAGAATATATATGGAAAGAAAAATAAACTGAGTTTTAACCGCATAAAATCAAAAATGAACTTACCACATACGCATACATTTATACCGCATACATCCCACACACACACATACTCATATATATTTATACATATATAATGTTATGCAAAACTACATAGAATATAGTTACCCAGAGTTACGAACTGATTGCAAGTCTGAGTATAAATTTTTTTGTTGTTTCTTATGCTTCTTTTGTTCTTTGCAAAACTGCCATAAACCACAAGATGTCTGAATTATGCTCTAGTAAATAAATTAGTATTTAAGTAACATTTATTTAAATCATACCCAGACCAGATATTAAATTTCTTTAACTCTAAACAAATAGTTTGCTATTGAAGATATTAAAGTTGAAAGGCGGCGTGTGCTGCAATAGAGGCATTGAATTACAGAATTGTCGGATCAAAATCTTCCAAATTCACTTTTAAATTTAAAGTGTAATAATGAACATGAAAATGATTACTTTTCAAAAAAGTGTATTAATTTAAAGAGTTGAGATTAAGTTTGGTTATTTAAATAGATCTAAAGGAAAGAGAAGAAATCAATGACAGAAAGATCATAAGAATGATTTTTGGCGAATAGAATTGATCATGAAAATACAGTGAACATCAAAAGAGTTATGAAAATCACTAATGCTTTTGCAAATATCGATATCTGATTGACGATTGATGGAAATATACAATGTGTAGGAAGCAAAATGGACCACCAGGACGTTAAGGAATAGTCAGTGATTAATCTTCAGACATAAGTAAGAACGATATCTATAAGAATGAGTTAACCACCGCCTGCTGTTTCATGAATGGTTTAGTGGAATCTGATAAATTAATGGGTCTGTCAAACTATTCCTTTTAAGGATGCTGTAGAATAGAGTACCTGCCGCATCTTTCTTTTGCTAATATCACTGACGTTGTGTAATTGTAACCTCTTTCAAAATAAGAACTCAACTCAAAGAATATAATCCCGAAACATAATCGTCAAGGAAGGAATCTAGTTCTATAGCAAAATTATTTAAGTTCGAAGAAACCACGATAGTTTCCGAATGACTTTTCTGAAAGGTTAAAACGGTGAGATGTGAGTTAAGGCGTAAGATATCGCCAGAAACAACGACAACATATTCGAAAGAGTCTATTATACACCTTGAGTATAATCAAGAGTTCAGCTGATAGTTTCCGTCTCTCTTGGTAAATTTAATAGGTTGGTACCTGAAGTAAAACTAATACATCAATTATACTACTGATCCAGTACAGTTTTAGTTCGATTCTAGTTCAGTTCTTCTTTAGTTCTGGTTCAGTTCTACTTCAGTTCTAGTTCAATTCTATACAATAATACAATTTCTAACTTCGGTTCCACTTTAGTGGAATTTTTTTACACAACACTTGTTATAACATTCAGAATCAATGACCTCTTTATTCATACTCGTTAGTTGAAATCCTCAAAAGTTTATTAAACTCTTATCAAATCTTAATTAACCATAAAGTTTAATTTTAAAACCTGCCAAATATTTTCAATGTCATGCCAACCACCATAACCATAACTAATTGCATCAAACGTTAAACTTCAGTTGCAACCCACGTATTGTGGGCCAAATATTTAATTTCTTCACAAAAATTTTTGCAATTAAAACAGGAATTTGTGAACATTGCAACATGTTGCATTTTATTTTAGTTTTTGTTTATTTTAGTTTAGTTAAGGCTGTCAAAAGATCACTTTTTTTAAAATACAAAATATTCACAAACCGATAACAAATAAAGTTCTTCTCTTCTTACTCTACATCCTCCACTAGATATTTCGAAACGTTGATTTAGTTACGAGTTGAAATATTGTAAAAAGAGGAAAAACTCTAAAAACAAAACATAAACTTTAAGAAAAGAAAATATTTAAAATTTAGTTTTATTTTGCTCTCCTCCTCTCTATTGCACGTTTTACTCGTGTGTCTTGTAATTTCCTGTTTATTTGACCACTTTTCAAACACTCTTGTTACTCCCTCCCTCCAATCTTCTTTAGGTTTGGAACTGACTGGTTGGTTGGATGGTTGGATGGTTGGCTATTTGCCGATGTATGTGTGCGTGTGTGAATATAGTCGAATGTTTTTGAATTGTTTTGAATCGAATGCAAACCAAATGCTTTATTGGCCATCGTCATTAGCTTTAACAGCATCATGATCTGCGATGTATGTTTAAGATGTTTATGGTCAGTTCTTAAAAGGAATTAGTTCTAGGTTTTTATAGGAATTTTATAGGAAAAAATTAAAGATGAATTCAAAAATGATATTATTCTTAATTTTATACAATCAGAATCAACTTTTCAATCCATCAATATTATCAAAATCCTTTGTGGTCCCTACAATCCGCCGACGAATTAATCATTTTACTTTTTCAATTTTGTATCTGTTTGTGTTTTATGTCGGTTTATATTTGTTGCATTCTTCAAAATCAACTTAAATTGCTGAATGTTATTTAGTTCATGTGTAGACAGTGTAAAATTGTTGCAACATCCATGTTTATTTGTTTGTATTTGTAACTTTCATTGTTGGATTCAACTCAATTCAATTCAATTGAATTAAAGAGCACTCATACACAGACATACATAACCAATTACATGTGTATGTTTAAAGTTATACAAGCAAAACTTTACTATTCAACCAATTTCTCTGTCTGTTTTCACGTCCGTCTGTCCTTCCGCACTTGTTTACAATTACATAAATACTTTGTATGTATGAGTTTAATAGGGCTGTTGGATTTTTACTAAGGATAAAGGATGCTGCTATTTCAGATAAGATGGGTTAAATGGTGAATATATGTTTTCTGAAATGTAAATCTTAAATACTTATTTCTTAAATAAAGAAGCAGCAGTACTTAACTAATTGTCATTTGAACTTTGATACCTATAGGTCCCTGAGGAATCTAATAGAAGACTTTCTAAAGTCTTCTTAATAAATTCAAAAGAAATCTGGAGTAGTGAAAGCTTATATATATTTTTTTTCGAAAAATTCTCCGACAATGTTAAACAATTTATAAGTCAAGAAGATGTTCAGCGATCAGTGATATTCCATTTAGCTCTATTTTCCTAAAATTTCTATGAATCCTAATCCGGTGAAAAATATTTGATATTCGATTTAAAAATTAAAAAAAAAACATAGCAAATCCGGCTATGCCGAATTTTTAATGGCCTCCCAATGTTCGGTTAAGAAATAAACGTGAAAACTACTGAAATTCCTCTTGCAGAAGAAAATCACTCCCCCGTTGCCATTATTGGTTCATCCATGCGTAAAAAATATTGTGCCCTATCCAAAGTACAACGATTTTAACTAAATGTTATATCACCGTAAAATTGACTAAGTTTCAAAATGGTTGGTCAAAATTTTCGGTTTTAAGAGGTTCTCTTACGCTTTACATCTTTTTTCTACTGTACCGATTAGCCGATTTTAAACAGGAAACTTCTTTCGAGGCAAGCTATCCACTATTTCAGTTCTAGTTCGGATAAAGTTTAATTTTATTTCAGATTTAGTTGATGTTTTGGATTGGATTCTAGTTCAGATTCCAGTTGTGGTTCTAGTTATGGTTATAATTCAGGTCCAAGTTCAAATTCATGTTGTAGTTCTGACTTCATTTCAGGTTCTAGTTCGGTTCAAGTTAATATTCGTGTTTAGGTTCTAGTTCTAGTTCAGGTTTTAGTTCAGTTCTAGTTTAAGTTCAAGTTCAGGTTCCAGTTCGATTCTAGTCTAGGTTCTAGTTCAGGTTTTAACTAAGTCAATCCGTGTATAACGCTAAAAGAAAATCATACCCAACAATCAAATCAAAATCTTAGTCGGTTAAGATTTGTCCATCTGCCTATTGTTGGCACGCTCTCATCCGGCCTGAGAATTTTTTTATAGTCCTGAAAGGGTTCAGTATATCAAAAGATATAGGCCGATATCAATGCATCCTGAACTTTTGTAAAACTGTCAGTTATATATCAAAAAAATCATTACCCTTCCAGATAAGACCAATATTGCTTTTGTATAGAAATAGTTATAGCGAAAACTATAACTTATTTTATGACTCATTAAGCGTTCTTGTATTATATATAAGAAAAGCTTATATACAAATACATTAGTATGGGAATGAGTGAGTGTGTATGTACGAAACATAAGGTTTACTTTACACGCATTTGTGGTGTAGGGTACCATAGCGTAGACGAATAAAGTATTTTTACTTGTGTTAATTTATTTCATGTACAACCCTAATATTTTTACCTCTGAATTACCTACTCCACTTGAACATTCATATTTTGCAAATTGCTCAGCATCTCCTTTGGTGATTTTTTTTTGTCCATTTCTAGTTGTTCATATGTGAATATTTTTTCTATGTCAGTCAATGGTCATTATTTGTATTAATATGAGTTTGATTTTTTGTTTTTGTTTTTTATTTTTTTGTAATTAAAACTTTTCTTCTTTATGATTTTATTATTATTTATACTCACAAAAGGTAAAACCCACTTCACGTTCAACAGATGATTATTACACGTAATTTATGTAACTAATATTCAATGTATTTTTTCACACACGGGTTTAGAAGTTTTAGTTCTAACAAAAACCGAAAAATAATGTATATATTTTTTAAAGTTCTTAATTTATCTTGTAGTATTTGCGAACATTATAAATCTAAAGGATTTGATATTTTCAGACCTGAGACTTTTCCAATCGTGTCAGTATGATAAATAAATTTCAATGTATATACAAACTAAATACAAACAAATGGATGAACTAATATTTGTACATGCAAGTAATCAACTAGGAAATTATTGGGGAAGGATGCCCTACATAAATTAATTAATTCCGAAAAATAATTTCTTGAGAAATTTGAAATAAAAAAATATATTTCAAATATCGGAATAAATGTCGTCACTTAAAAATTTTTAATTGAACCTATGTGGATCCTTCTCTTTTTGTTCATCTAACCATCCTCTGAAAAATTTTGCTTGCTTGATCTTTAGGTTTGCATTGGTTAATTCTTCTTATTTTTTGTCCAAGCTAAACATTGATTTCGATCACATGTTGTGCTTTTCATTCATAATTTCAAATCTGTTCAATGATTTATGACAAATATTCATACTTTTTTTTTCATAATGAGAGGAACGCAGTTATGGATTCGTTTCATTATTTTCTATTTTTCAATACATTTTTTTCTTCATTTTGCACTCTTGTAATTTTGCACTACATTGCGATTTCTTCAATATTCTTTAGATTTAAATTTGTTGTGTGTCTTTTTATGTAGTTCTTGCGGTAACAGTTTCAATTTCAAATACGTATTTTTATTTGTTATTTTTATGGAATAAAGAGTGAAATCAAAATATTCCTAACACACGTTTTTTATTAAATATTTTAACTCAAGTATTATTAGATATTTTTCTATCCTTCACCACCACATGTGGTGAAGAGTGTGTATTAGTTTGTCGTTCCGTGTGTCTTCATAATGTATATATATTATGGAATCAAATCAAAATTGGAGTTGATGACTCAGTCTGTCTGTCTGTCTGTTGTTACCACGCTCACATCCACAATAATTTACAGAGCTGGATGAAATTTGGCCTGAGTATTTGTTATAGTACTAAGAAGGTTCCATTCAAAACTATCAAAAACGTTTCAGTATATTAAATGATTCAAAGGAGGCTTGCATGGGAGCTATGAGAAATAATAAACCGATCCTCGTATAATCTGGCTCATTACTTTAGAATAATATGCTGCTTTATGTTGCTGATGATTGAGAGAATGTTGAAAATGTAATTAGGATCCAAAAGCAATCAAAAGTTCTTAAGAAGCTCTTGGCTTTATAAATACCGAATTTACAGTAAAAAATGTTTACAAAACAGGCTGCTTCCATTTATAAGACTTCACATTGCGTACATTTACTTTTGGTATGACTTGGCATCATGTCACTATAGGAAACATGACCTTGAAGGTTACAGCGACAATAATGTGGTATTTGTATCAAGAAGGGCTAATCCTTCAAACTGACCGGAGCCAAGGCCAGTGAAAAAATATTGTGATGTTGTTAAAGAGATTTGAATTGCACAAATAAAAAAGGTTGTTCATCAAAGGTAAAAACTGTAAGTTTAATGATTTCGTTCTTATTCACAAATATGTATGTTAAGATTTTCTCAATCTCACTTATTTTGTTTGTTGTTGTTTTTTTTTGTACTCTCTTCTTATTGTAAACGTTTAAAGAGCAAATTTTTGTAGGAACGTAAATTAAAAAAAAAAAAGAAAAAATAAGAAAAATAATGTTTATTGCGCCATATTGGTAACGATTTTACGATTTTTAGATTTATTGCATATAAATTAAAAAAATTTAACTTCTAATACTCTAATTGCGTGACTTGCAACAAAAATTTAAAACAACAAAAATATTATTTCTCTATGAACGTTTCATTTGTTTCGATCCAATTTTAAGCCAGAATCGTTTGTTTATAATTTTCGTTTTGTAGCATAAAATTTGTTGTTGCTTTTTGTTTGATCTGTTTTTGTTTTATTGACCACAAGAGGTTTGTTTATTAACTAATACCGTTAGGTTTTGATTTATTGAAAAATGATTGAATGTGTTGCAGTTGTTATTGTTATTGTTTTTGTTACAACATGAGTTTGAAGAATGTGCTGACTTGACTGAATAAACATTGAAATGTATGAGTTTTTGCAATCTTGAGTTTTTATTTGAACATTTGGAAAATCGTTGTGCCTTAAAAATTTGTGGAAAAAGTTATCCTGTTGCATTTACTTTACTTTAACTAAATATCGTGCAACAATGCAATAATATTTAGCAATAGAATGATGCAATTTATTGATTATTTAGTGATTTTGAAATTGAAATACAAGTATCTTATATCGGTCATTATATATTTAAGGCAAATATTACGATATTTTTAAAATCTTGACGATGCTCATTACAAAAAATCGTAAATCCACTGTAAATTATATTACTTTAGTACAGATCCATTTAGGCTCCGGTGAAGAAATTTTATTTAATGCAAAATTGTACTATAACTCACGATCTCTAAATCAATAAAAAGGAAATTTATCCTATAGAAAGGGAATATAGTGAAAATTCTTATAGAAAGGAATTGATCAAAAAATTCCTAAAGAATGAAAATGTATTTGTGTTTGTATGTAATATTAATTTGTTTGTACATTATAGACGCCTGGAAGGAATTTTTTTGGATAGGACCACGGGAAGAGGTACCCCCATAAAAGTAAATATTAATATTAGAATATCTAAATAATAACGACGTTCCTACTTTTTGTAGCAATGTAGCGGATAGGATAAGGAGAGCGGTAGCCCACATATAAAGCTGTAAGAAAGCTTCTTCCAAAATAAATGTGATGGAAATGTGATGTTTCACAGGGGGAGAGATACCCCCACATAAAGGCAAGATTAGTTTTCAAATATCTAAAGGACTATTAAGAGAGAGAGAGAGAGCACTTACATTTAGTCCCAATCACTTTCTAAACGAGCTGTTTTATATGATAAATGTAGGACATATGATATGGGGGAGATATACTCTTCATACAAAGACAAATCTAAAGAAATATTACAGCGAAAGTTTTAAAATTTGGTTCCAACCACTTTCCAAAGAACTGTTTTAATGGACAAAATATATGTCGGAAAGGATGAGGCGAAGAGTTACTCCACATACAAAGCAAATATTAATTATCGAATATCTTAAGAACTAAAAGAAAGAAAAGAAGTAAAAGTATCCGATTTAAATTGCTTTCCCAAGAAAAGGGTTTACGGAACGGATATGATCAGTGGGGAGAAAAAAAAACAAATATTATTTATCGAATTTGTAAAGAACTATGGAAGTGAAAGTAGCAAATTGTAATTTCAATTATTTTCCCAAGGAATAGTTTGTCCTGACAAAATAACGGACGAATGGGATCTGGACGAGAAGTTGATTCAATGCCATACAAATATCAATTATCGTTTTTCTGTATAACTATTACATCGAGAGTTAAACAATTTAGTCCTTAAAACACTCTTCTTTATTAGAAAAAACTTATAATGGACAGGGTCAAGTGGAGATGTAACCTCTCTTAAGAAAATATTAATAATACGTGAATAACTACGCAAAAATTTTCAAAATTCCCCCGTTGCATGAAATTTTTTACATTTATTGTAAATTTTTAAAAAATTTCCTGTAAAAAGGAAATTTGAAGAAAAAGTCATACAATAATTTGACAAAAATCCAAAATTTCCTATATAATAGTTCTTTTTGAATATATGGGTTTGATTTATGATCAAGTTTTTAATAGTCTCGAATAATTAAATAAAGACTATAATTACGATTTTCTCTAAGCTAATAATCGTTATTAAAAAGATTAAAATAATTATGTAAAATTAAGGAAATCCACATAAAAGTCAATTTATAAAAAAGAAACGTATTTAACGAGAAAAATCATTAAGCTGCCATAAAAACAGCAATAATAAAAGTTTTTAATGAAAATGTAAAAAAAAGAAACAAGTAATAATGCTATATACGGCTACGCCGAATCTCCAATATCCTCCACCATAAACGTGTCTGATTTAAATACTTTATATATCATACGTATACACTCACACATACAACCATAGACGCATACAATGTTTAAACGATTTTCTTTAATATAACACAGGAACACTTAATGAGTCATAAAAGTAGATACATTTTTAGCTATAAAATTCTTACTACTTAACCAATTTAGATTATTTTTTGAAATGATAATGATGAATATACAATCTAATTTTATAGCAAATCTTTTCCAATTTGTTGATTTATAATTGAAAAATTTACGAAAGTTTTTCCTTTGAAGTAAGAGGTTGCCTCAGATACCGGTCTTGATACCGACTTTGCTGTTTTTCAATAGGCAACTTTTCAGGACTATTACAAATACTTAGGCTCTGTCATTTATTGTGGATGTGGGCGTGCCAACAACAGACAGGCATACATGGCTAAATTAACTTAATTTCTATTTGCTGCAAGAATTTGTATACATTATGTGGTCTGAAATGATTTATTCTTATCGTTACAACGAAATGATAAAATTTATATATCCACTTCACCACTTGTGATGGCGGAGGGTATTAAAAGAAATAAAATAATTACAAACGCACTCAAGTATTTATGTGTTAAAAAAATATTTCTTTATAAAAAAGTAACAAATTACAGAATTAACTACTGTACAAGAGGAATCTTGGCTAATAAACGTATTAAAAGCTATTAAAACTGAATACTTTTCTTTGTTTTTACATTCGTTTGTATTAAAGAATTCTTACAAGAGAGTGAACAGTGGAGCAAAATGATAAAAAAATGGAAATAATGGAGAGAACATTTTATATCCTGTAAAAGATTTTATCATCTGCGAAAGAAAATAAAACTAACTTTTATCGAGACCTTTCTAAAATTGTATTCACCATATATATAATGCTACACTGATGCATATTCCTATAGAAGCAAATTTGAAATTTTTTTAATGAGAGATAACTTAACGGTACTTTTTTAAAGTAAAAAAGATTTTTTTTAGTTTTGCTCTTTTCCTCTTTTTATTGTAATTGTGAAAGCGCCAACAACATACACAAAGACAAGATAGATAGACACAGCTTAATCGACTCAGATTTTATTTTAATGCATGATATTATATATACATTTGAGGTCTGGGAAGATTCCTTCACGGAATGGCGCAGATAATATGTCTGCTTTAATACTTGCGATGATGGAGGGAGGGAGGGAGGGAGGGTATAAAAACAAGTCAGCTATGCCGAATCTTCAATACCCTTCACGAAAAATGCTAAAGAAAAAAATACATTATATTTCGTACATATACGGATATACATACTAAAATATACATTCAGAATGCATGATAGCTTTTCTTAAAAACAAAAAAGCTTTAATGAGTCATAAAATTACTTATATTTTTGGCTCAACTTTTTAAACCGATTTAACCGATAACGGTTCAACTGATTTCAATTATTTTTGCAATTTTAATAAAGTATATATTTATTGATATTATGGCAAAATTTTATTCTAATTTATTGATTTATAGTTTATAATTTTACAAAAGATCTTCGCTTTAATGTTGAGATTGAGTCGAATATCGGTCTGTATCTCTAAACATATTAAACCGATTTTGCTGGTTTTAAATAGGTGAGATATTAGTACAATGACAAATTCTCAGAACAAATCTTATTCAGCTCGTCAATTATAGCTGATGTGAGTGTGCCAATGACAGACAGACGGACACAGCTAAATCGACTCAGATGTTAATTCTATTCAAGAATATATGTTCATTATGGGTTCATAGATAATTTCTTCTTAGCGTTACATTGAAATGACAAAGCCTCTTCCCCATTTGTGGTGGTGGAGGGTTTAGGAATGATATACAAAGGAAGTTTTTAGTTAACAATATTTAAAGGGAAGTATTAGTTGATTTTATAAAAAGTATTATTTGATCACCAAATATTTTCTTCTTTGATTTAATTAAAAAAAAAAGTTATGCGAGTTTATAGAAATATGCTACAGTGTATACATTGTAAACTTAATGTGGAAGATATAAAAAATTATAAACGAACTATCGTAGAATTCGATTCTGATATTTTTCATTAAAACTTCAATTCTCTTTAAGGTTTGACCAAATATCACAGTTATATTTCTATTAATGCTTGAATCTGCCTCACTGTGGATCGTTTATACAACTTAAGGTACCTCTATAAATGCGTATATGCGGATATGAATAAGTGAACGCATGAATGTGAGAAACATATACCAATGTGTGTGTTTGAAGGTTATCAACGTCTATAACAAAAAAGTGCAATTGCCTCTGGAATAGAGAAATATGGAAGACAAATAGGTCGGCAGTTTTTTTCAAAGGAACGAGGATTCTTAACGTGTTCTCTTAAGTTTTTATTCACTGTGACACTCAAACTATAACTTTTCATTTGTTTTAAAATCCACCCTCGTTTATATCAAAAACATTTTTTAAATACATTTTTTATTATTTTTCTACTTGGTAAATTGTGGTTTGGCCCATAAAGACATAATAAGAGTAAGAATTACTGAACCTGGGCCAAAATAAAGGTGTATAATGATTGTTGTAATTAAGATAATTGCACTAAGATATTAAAATGTTTTTCTTGTTGTTGCTTTTATTACATTTCTTATGCTGCCTAACAAATTGAAAACCTATCGTGTCCACTGCTTGCAACAACGTTTTGTTGCAACATGGACAATTTAACCTCAAGTAAAAAAACTGCAGAAACAAAAAGAAGAAAAAAACAACAAAACTATAAAAATAAAAACTACAAAATGTAGAGCTGTCATCAGTAGGCTAACAGAGGAATAAAATGGCCAACAATACAATTTAGGTTAGGTCAAGTCAGCTCAAATTTACCTCCTTTGCCGTTGTCCTTATTGACGTTACTAAATTGAAACAAACAATAAAATAGGAAAACAAACTTAAATTATTTGAAATATGAAACAAAAGACAATGATGATGAGATAATTTTGTGATACAAAAGAATTGCTGTAAATTAGTTTTGTATTTAAATTAAAATATTTCATTCAGGTCACTTTAACGAATGTTGGTCGGTCATAAACAGATTTATATGTTGAAATTATTTACGTTTTTTAGAAAAAGATTATATTTAACCACAATATTGAGTTTCAAAAATGGGGAATTAAAGAGATCATATCAATACACTCCTACAGTGGTCTCAACACGCATTTTTGGAAATAATACTGTAACACACATTCTTGATGTGTTTTCCAATTGATTTGAAGAAGAACATATTTTTAGTGGGGTCGGGAGGTGGATCTTCAAAAGTTGGTCACCTCGGGTATGAGGATATTTTAAAAAATCGCTAGAATTTTATTTATGATTTGGTGAAAAAATATTTTTCTTAACCCTGATAATATTCCAACAAAAAAATACGCTTACACGCTTATTATTATAGTTAAGGAGTTATTTAGAACAAAGTAAAATTTTGAATCACTTTTTGACAGATCCTTTTAGTTTTTTTTGAATATTGTGGTTTCTATTCGGGTCCAAAAAATTCGAAAATATTGTCTGCGTTTTGTACATTATTCTAGCAAATTGTAAGTGCAAGAGGCGTATATCTATAAGGATGCAATAAAAAGTTATTTTGAAATAGAAATTTAAAAAAAAATGTGATTTTTTCTAAAAAGTGGTAAAAGTTGTTCACTTTAAAATCAACTATTTCCTTCAGGGTAACGTAAATGCACAAAACGCAATTCGAGTACATTTCCCCTTTAGCTCTTTTCATTAAAATAGCAAATTATAATTTCTTTTCTAGGTCACTGATTTAAATATAGCTAAAACTCATTTAATTACTGAAATAAATGATTTTCCTTTAATTAAAATTGATTTTTTTGAAAAAGAAGATTAAACTCCGTATGACTCCGTCTATACTACATTAAATCATTAGTTTCTAAAGTGGACTTAATTTTTTGCTAAGAGCCGATTTTAGAATACTGCTCAAAATATAAAACAGATATCCCTCTTTATGTTGTTCATATTTTTATTTTAATTTTCCTTATTTTCCATTAAATCAATTCAATAAATAGAAACCACAAATAATATTTATTCGAACATAATTTCAACAAATAAAACTGTTATTATGTCAAACAAATTCCAAACCAAATTTGAAAAGAATAAAATATAAAAAATAAAACAATAAATCTAAAAATCACATCAAAAAGCCATAAATTTGGATTTGTACAAATGATTTTTTTCCGATTTTATCGTTTATAGGGGCCAAATACTAATACATTTATGGTAACATTGTATTATACACACATACTTAGGCACATACTGGCACACTTTTTCTAGTTTATTAAAGAAAAAATTCATTAAATTCACACAAAAATTATGTCGCTCTATTTATTGTATTTTTTTCCCTTTTTTCAAATTTCACGTTTTTTATTTTAAAAATTTATAAAAAACCACTAATATTAAACAAATTATTAGGGATTAAATCATGTTGAGTTTTAATGTGAATTTAAGTATTATTTTCAGAAATTTATTGTAACTAAAGGAGGAATTTTTTAAAGGAAACAGGGTGACGGGAAATTAAGTTAACAGAAATAAAAATGATGCGTTTAAAAGCAGTGAATATCTATTGAATCAAAGTGAAAACAATTCAGATCTCCAGTCATAATGACGTGTTTTGCACTGCAAAATTTTAGGTATTGTAAGGGCGACGTAACAGAAAGTTACAAGTGGAATAATTTTTTATTATATAATATATATATTTAGTTATATCTGAATTAAGATTTATTTATATAGTAACAAGAACCCGTTGAGCTTTGTCGCCTCTGCTATGGCTTTATTAAAAACGAAAATGTAAAAAAAAATATTTCCTGTCTTTATTCAATATAAATTTTACCATTTCATTCATTTAAAGGGAATTTAAAGAATCGGGGCTTGAAATGAAAAATTAGTTTTATGGTGGCATATCATGCAAATTTTCCATAACATAAGTATGGAAGTGTTTTAAGGGTATTTTCATTCCTCCTCTTTGTTCAGAGTTACAATGCCACTACGAGACTTTAGGAAATTTAGGAAAATATTTAAAAAAAATCTTCAGTTTAAATAATAAAACTCCAGTATAAACATTGCGGTATATTAAATTTTTCATCACACTGTATCGAATCTTTATTGATTTTTAAGATTCCTTTCCAATTTAATGCACTTTTAACCTTAAGTCGAAAACAACATCTACGAGTTCTCTTTTTTTCATTTTACTTGTTGATAAATTCAATGTCGGTATTATTTCAGTAAAAGAGTAAATAAAATACAAATTAAGGAAAGAACATAAAATCAAATAAAATGTGTAATTTCTATACCCCCCGCATAGACATATAGATGGAATAAATTAACGAGTTAACAATGAATTAAAAAAAAATCCCAAAAGAAAACAAAAACAAAACAAAGAAATCAAAATCGATTTGATAATTTTAAGATTGATTTTGAGGATTTAACAACGACTACTACAACTACAACTACTTAATGTTGAAAGTAAACGTTTGTAATTTGTTGTTAAGGTAAATAATTTAATTGTTTGTTACAACATCTTGTAATTCTTACAACAAAATTTATTTATTTTCAACATTCACACTTAAGATACGTGTTGCAAGTTACATTTTTAAACAGGTAGCTAAAATGGTTAGAGATTTTTATTGAAATCTTTGTGTTATCACAGAGTTAAGTTCTTTTTAGATTTCGATATTCCTTAAGGTTTCTAAAAATCTGTGGAAATTTTAATGAATATTTTCCACAAATAATTTTAATCCTCTACAAATTAAATACGGAATTTATATTCCTGTTTAATTATTCCTCGTCTGATTCTTATTACTTTCAATTTAGACTCATTAATTTCCCAGCAATTTAATCTCAATATTCTGTGTGATAAATATTAAGATTTACATTTAGATATCATCAGAATAGACGGCACAGTGGGGCAGAATTAAACATGTTTCGAAAAAATCTAAAACAGGTAAGAATGTTTTTTTCGGCTGTGCCGAATCTTAAATGACCTTCACCATTTTCATTATGTACAAATTAGTATTGGTTAATGATATTCTACGAGAAAACTAATTATTCGTTCATCAGCCTAAAACCACCAATTACGGAAACAGACCTCTATAAAACTACAGCGAAATATAGCAACTTATCATCGAAAGTACCTGTAAATATTGGTATCGCGCTATACATTTTATTGACCGATGAACCAAATATGAACAGATAAGATTTATATACTAAAGTCAGTTTAACAAATAACTGTAAAAAAATTTAATTAAACTGGCTCAAATTTTAGAGTTTTATAAACTTCAAACCCGTTTCCGAGAAGACACCTAAAGTAGGAGCGCGATATTCGCCAAATTAGTAACATTAAAATATTAAAAATAATTAGAGAAATAATTGTGTGGAATTTCAGCTGAATTGATTCATGGTAAAAAGTCTTAAGCTTATTTTCGGACTCCTATAACTCCTATTTAAGGAGTTATAGAAAAAAGAAACAATTAGAAAAATAATAATGAGAATTTCAAATAAATTTCGTGCATATGCATATGAACGCAAAACTGTTTTCTGGGAAATGGCGTTATATGTTACCTATAGCAAAATATGGACCAATGTCATTCAAATTTATAAAATATATTCATGACATTAAGAAAAATAATTGTGTCGAATTTCAGTAGAATATTTAAGAATTTCATAAGCTTAAAACTGTTTACCGGGAATGAATCTTATATTAAAATAAGAAACATACATTAAAGATGTTTACTTTGAAGTTAAGTCAAAAAATTTTCCCGGCTCAATTTAGTTTCTATGGGTTTATAACTATGTAATAATAAATATATATGGGGAATTTACAAAAATTATCTTCAAAACTGATTTAGTACTTTTTTACTAATGAACCGATTTCGCCGATTTTAAGAGGAAACTTTTATAAGAAAAATGAGTAACACTTTAAATTCGAAATTGGTCAAATTTCATTTAGCGTGCAAACAACAGACACACAGACATTGCTGGTTCAAAATAGGAAACTGCTTAGGCCAACAGCAAACAATATGACCAAGTTTCATTGAATTCGGTAAATTATTCTAGTAGTTAGAATGTTACCACCAGACAAACAGGCGGACATAGCTAAATCGACTCAGATTTCAGTATATTCATCTGTATGTTTATTAGGTGACAATATTTTTTATACGTGCTGGCGGACATGAGAGTGTACGGGAAAATCGGTTTTGATATCTAAACTATTTCAGTAAAAAAATATTAAAAAAAATTGATTAAAATTTTATTTAAATTCGTAAATATATTTTTGAACTAATGAATAGATTTCTGTTTTGAGTCTTCTTTAGTTTGCTAAATGCAATGAGCCATATCGATTTAATAGGAAAAATATTATAGAACAGAATCGGACACAGCCTAAAAAATCGAATTAAATTTTGTCAACATAATACCACCTCCCTGTGCCCTATGCCAAGAGTTATTAGCCATATTTTCATTTAGCTCCCATATGAGACCCCTTTCCGAGATAATAAACAAATTCCTTATATATGAACCAGTTTGATTCGAAATTGTTACGAATAAATGTTTGCCAGTTCAATGTGTAATATTTTGGCTTCTATTTACGTCACCTTCCAGGAAAGGAGTTTAGTGAAAATTTGTACAGTTATTTTTTAATATATGTATCTAGTTACGGGGCTATATTCGGTTGTAACTTTTTCGGAATAAGGTTATGGGTCAAAAAGGCTCATATTTCACTTCAGTTTATATATGTAACTTGTTGAAATAAAAATGTTTTATACTGACACAAATCTTAAAATTCAAATCTTATTGTGGTGTAGAATATTAGATTATCGATCTAAACAGATTAAACCACCTTTTGTTATATTTAAAGTATCATTATTTGACGCCTCACAATCTGTTCGGATATTTAAAAACATTTCAGAAAAAAAATTATAAATCGATTTCCATTTTTTTAATTTTTCTGCCCCACTGTTTCCATGTAAAATAATTGTAGACCAACAAGTATCGTTAGCATTAAGTGAAACCCCATAAAATTTTTATAACAATTGAAAGTTAAATTATCGCAAAACAAAATGTGTAAATCAATTTTTATTTATTACAATTTCCTGACTTGATGACTGACTTTCTATTGATTTAAGGGAAACTTTTCTAATAAATTTAATTAAATTTATTATACAAAATATTGAATAACTTAGAATCTGAGTTTGTTAAGAGTTTAATGGCATTAAAGATTTTTATGGTTTGATTTAATTAAATTTATGATTATCATCAATGGGAATCATAAATCGAATAAATATGTAAAGTAATCTAAATTTAAGGAAAATAATATAAAAGGAAGATATTAAGAAGAATATAATATAAGGAGATTTAAGGGAATCATTTTATGAATAAAACATTTAAATTCGAAGAAATTATTCAAAAACTTGCAAATATGTAATTGACAAATTTTGTCTAGCTATGCCCGTCTGTCTAGTGTCAAGATATGACATTCGAAGACTAGACACTCAATAGAAAGCAATTTAGGCTTCTGGCGTTGATTATAACTGGACATTGTGTTATAGGAGCCCATGCGAGTATAATGAAGAATTAGATAAAATTACGGTTTTTCCGTGCCGTATTTGGAACCTATACTCTTGAGCAAGGTAACCTTTGTAATTTAAATCTAAGGTCGCTACTTTCTTTCCTTTTAGGCATTGGCTGGTTTGGTGAAACTAATATGCAAAGCAATGTATAACAGTCGCATCAGTCAAATATTTTGTAAGGGTACCACAAAGCCATCAGCTGTACATGAACCCAAGTGGGGTGTTTGGCGGACAATGCCTTCGGAGCTTGCTAGCTAACTGTATGAAATTATTTCCAGTTTAAGAACTAATTTTAGTGACTGAATAAATCTTTATAATTATATTTCAATTAAGAATAATTAATTTAAAAAAAATATTTGTATTAATTTCATTGACTTGGAATTAATATCTTCCACATATTATATACCTGAGTATATGCAACACATTTACGTAAATCTAGTATTTCTTTCATTCACTTGGTTTACCTTTCGACTTAAAACGCGTCTGCTATTGCAGATATGGTATATTAGTCCTCACCTTCAAATAGTCTTTTCGCATAAAAGTCTTAATTTTTTTTAAAGTCCTAATATTTGTTTATTTTTTATATTTATTTCGAGATATGAAGAAATAGAAGAAGAAAATTATATACGAGATTTTAATTCGAAAAATAGTTTTATTTCATTTAGGTGCCAGTTTAATGTTCAAATGGTTCATTCATATAAATTTGAATTTAGCTGAATAATACCGTGATTTTACAAAAATCAATGCACATCTCTATATGTTAACTACATTTCCATTCATATATACTATATGGATATAACAATTTATTAATGTAGATATAAGTGTTTTTTAGCTTAAGGTGTTTGTATTAAGGTTGTACATTATTAGGAGATTGTTTTTTATTTCGTAGATATGATTAAAATTAAGGACTTAGTACAGTCAACTTAACACTACCAATATCGAGTAGGGTGATTTAACGGTTCGAATAATTAATTGAAAGAATTCGGATATGTCAAATATTTAATACCCTCTAGCATATTATATTTGAAAATAATTGTTCTTATCCAAAATGTGGTATTCTATAATATTTTGGTACTATTGCTTCATCCATATGTCTAATATCATTAAATATTCTGTAACAATTTCAGGATATGCGATAATTAAAATTAGCAAAAATTGCCCTATACACAAATTTTATAGTCCACAATAATGTGTTCCTGTATTAGTAACAGAAATGTGCGATATAAAATGGTTCGTTAGTAAGGGGAATAACACTCCCTGATACATTTTATACCGTTTTCTACTAAATACAATATCAGGCTACTGAACTTCATGAAATTTTAATAAGTCATAATTAATGTTAAAATTTTTCAGACGTTGTCTCAGGTATCGGTCTATAAGTTTTATCTACTGAACTTATTTTAAATTGAACACTTAGTAGGACAATAACAAATACTTGCGTCAAACTGGCTGCTAACAGCAGATAAATTGACTCAGATTTTGGTTTGATGCAAGTGTGTGTATTTATGTCAATGAATATGGAAGCTACAATATATCGACGGATCTGCTTGAAATTCAGCATGTAAATTGTGATTAATACAAAATTTATTTGCACCAAATTTTATTAATATAACGAATCCGACAGCGACCCTTGAGGTTATTGTAAATTACCCACCTTGGTACATTCAAACTAAACAGTTAGCTAAGAGCTAATAAATGTTAATTACAGTGATTATCTTCTTGGGATAAGGAGGAGTCAATAAATAAGGTCATTTAACTTAATTCCTGGTCACTGTATCCTTGGTAAGCATATGGTAAGATTGCGTATTTAAGAAGACGACACATGTATATGGTGCGGGTATACTATTAAGGACAGTTTTAATTTTTTGTGCAAATCCTTCTCGCTTTTCTTATAGAAGAATTAAAATATTTGGATCTTATTTTCTTTCTCTCGCTGACATCATTGATTGTAATCCATGGCTATTATTGAACTCAATGCAGAAACGCGTAGACAACTTAGATGGCAAAGTGGATGAGAGATAAGGGAATCATAATAGACCACAAGGCCTCTATGGATAACGGTAAACTTTTTATATATCCTTAAAACTTTACCTAAGGACGATGTGTATTGAAATTTGTGATGGTGGTTCCTTTCCATTGTTCCCTCGAAATGTTGTTTTAAGCACAAAAATTTTAACGAAATTTGACAAAAATAAGTCTTATAATATTCAAAAACGATATGCCACGAGGGTCGGTCGATTTTTTCGTTGGTCTTCTACAACCTTTTTCGGAATGTCAATTAATAAAGCTTAAATCTTCAATATAATTTGGTATTGTAAACTTATTACTGAAATAAAGATAAACATAAACAAAAGCCGAAGTTCGACATTTACAAGGGCCGGTTCATGATCCAAAGAAAATGCTTTTAAAATATATAAATTTTAAATTAATGTTTGTATCATAATAAATCTAATCAGATTTTGATTTTATAGAAGATTATGTATATTTAACAGGTCTAAACTATTTATTTCAGATATTCTAACATGGGATCACATAAAAATATATGAAAAAACTGTACCACTTTAATGTTTCAATCTGTATGTTGATATAAATACCAACATAGTTCTTACCATGAACTACAGACACATACATATATTTATAGCATATCGATATACAAATATATTCACTAAAAGTATAAAGTATAATTATTCAACAAATAACCACTGGCTGTATTAAGTTGTAGTTGCAGTTGCAGCTTCTACTACGGATACATTTGCTATATTTGCTGCTATTACGAATCTCATTCAATGCTAAATGATTTTAATGATATCAGCTCCATTAACACTATTTCTTTCCGAACACTTACACATTTGCACTTTTGTATACACTTCTATTAAAACACATATGCACACATACACATTTTGAGAATATAACGACTGTATGAAATATATGAACATCAGATTTCAAGTGAATTTCAATATTTTCTCAGTAGTTTACTTATTAATTGGAATAGCGAAAAATCGACAAAAAAAAGATAAGAACTGAGAAAAATCAAAAAAAAAAAATCTTTATGTTTTAATTAGGAGGGGTGTTTGGAAAAATCGTGATACGATTTATATGATTTGCATATGAAATTTTATATTCAAATTGAAATTTTTAGTTTAACCCACGAAGGCAGATGGAATAATGATACGTAATTTTATTTTAACGATAAAAATTTTAATTAAAAACAAGTAAGAATACTTTATTCAGCTATGCCGAATCTTCAGTACCCTCCACCATAAATGCGTATGAAGTTAATACGTTATGTTACGTAAATATACACTCACTTATACACTCACAATATATCAAAGTTTTTCTTTAATATAATACAGGAACACTTAATGAGTCATAACATTAGTTATATTTTTGAATATAAATATTTTTCTATATAATTTTTCGATTTGTAATTGACAATTTTACGTAAGTTCTTTACTTGATCTTAGAGATTGTACAGATATCGGTGTATATCTTTTAATATTCTGAACCAATTTTGTTGGTTTAAAATGGGCAATAACAAATACTCAGCTCTGACAATTATTGTAATTGTGTAGGTGCCAACACCAGACAGACGAACGTAGCTACATTATGGGGTCTAAGACAATTCGATCTTTGCGTTACGCATGGATTGACAAAGTTAAAATACCCTTTTAACCACTTGTGGTGGTGTAGGGTATAACAACTTTTGATTTAGTGATATCGATTATGTTGTGTTTTTAAGATATTGATATTAATCTGAGGAATGTTGGAACATTAAATCTAATCAGTTTCAAATAAATTTTAATGTTTCAACAAATCGGAAAAATATTTAATAGCAAAATAGATAAAAATAAATTTAAATTCGAATGTTTTGTTTGGCAACACCGAACCTTCGATCCACTTCACATATATTTGAGTGCTAGGCGAATGTTTAAATCCATTCGCTTTTTTAAGTAAAATCTATGAAAAGACTTCTCCAATATTTTGAAATTGAGTCAGACATAAGTTTATAAATTTTTACCAATTGAACAGATTTTTAATTGAAGTTGTTTCTGGACAATGTTTTGTTAAATCGATTATCATTTTGATTTGATTCAGAATATATATGGTAATTAATATTTGCTTTGTTTTGGAAGTTACCTCTTCTCCTTACATTTTTCCAGTCAAACAGTTTCTTGTCAAAGCGTCTGATACAAAATTTATCGCATTTTTATTTGTTTAGATACATCGCGATTAATAAGTTTTTATATGGGGGTACCTCTCCCCCTGATCCTACTTCTTTACATGGAGAAAAAAGAATTGCCAAATATAACAGTCCAGTCAGTTTAAATACTTAGGTGTTATACTTAAAAGACAATTTAAATAGAGGCAATATTTGGGGGGAACACAGATGCTGCTTAATATGCGGAAGGACCATTGCATCTAAATGGAACCTCAATTCTAGAATCACACATTTGCTAACCTAATTCGGTCTATAATAAGATATTAGATATTAGATATTATAATTAGATATTAGAATATAGTGGATCCTAGAAAAGGTTCAGAAAATGTGCTGCTTGGGAATAAGTGGTGCTATGAGGATGACGTACCAAATTCAAACTATAGGAAAATGGATCAATAGGAGACACAATTCAAATCATCAACACATTATTGATGGCGTGCGATTTGTCAGTGTGTATTCTAAGATTGGCACAAAAAGATTTTTAAAACTACACCGACAGCCATAGGCGTCTATAAACGATTTCTCGACAGAGTACTAGATTAAGTAGAATAAGACAAAGTTGTAAGAAGAACAAAGTTACAAAGAATTATGTGAAACACTGATATGGTTGGTAGAATTAAAATGATATTATGGGGTGGCCCAGAGAAAAGGACCTATACTGTACATTCCACTCTACGGCAACGTCTTAACCGAATAGGTGTCAACGACTACATCGCATGTAGTGCATGTAGGAAAAACACCGGAACGAAGGAACATTACAAGTATTTGTCACAAAGATCCCAAAAATTAATGAGTGATTATAATTTCCTTTAGTCACTTACAACTTGTACATGTTTATTTTTCACAGACAGTTACTGCACAGACAGTTAGTGCATCATAATATTTTTTCCTTCATTTAAGTTTAAAGCAAGAAGTACCACCATTGAAACATTGTTGTATCCTATTTAAATAATAAAGAAACTGAACAGTCGAAAAAGTATTTTAATACCCGCAACCATAAAAATATTATTTAAATGAGGACCGTTTGAAAAGATACATAAAATACAAATTGGTTCCAAATTATAATTTAAGTCCTTAACCTTTCAATTACCTAAAGCCTCGTCATTTGAAATCTAAGTAAACGAGAAGAATCAAAGTCCAAATCTCGTGCCTTTAGCTTCAGGAGTTCTGAGATTTTTTATAGTTTTCAGGTCTTTATTAAGAACCAGCTTAGTATTCATCTAATCCAGATGGCCATGATAATTTAAATTTAAGTTTTTTAGATCCCACATTATATTTCCTAAATATTATTAACTTTATTATTTTTAAACTTTCAAGTAATTTCTATACATTTTTTTTAAATCCACTTCATTTCTTATTTCCACATTGTGAACTTTAAACGCTGTTTTCCATGCATTACAATGCATTTTGAAAAGTGCAAAAATATTCACAAAGTTTTTCCCTCTTCATAAAATTTAAAATATTGAGTTAAAAACATTTATGGGAAAAAAATTCAAACAAACATGACCCCAATAGTTGCACTCTTTTTATGGTCAATTCACAATTATTTCCATAATATTTTCTACCATACAAGAGAAGAAAAAACAACAACAACATCAGATTAATATCAATTTCCTTACGCCAGCTTAGGAATATTTTATATAAATATGGATATAGATTAAGGAGGTGCCGTTGGGGGAGGAGAAATATCGTATTTCTTTTTAATGGAAGGTATACAATATTGATTATGTCTATACTGTACCCCTGATTAGTCACGGAAAATCCATTTAATAGCACCAGCGTAATGTGATCTAACGTCTATTTTGTTTTATTGTCTTAAGGAAACAATCTACAACCACAGTTTTTGCAATGGTTTGGATGTTCTTATTAACTGGACAATAGAATAAGACCTGGGAGTTAATTCTTAAAGAAGTTAAATAACGACAACTGCGAAATTCCCTCTTTGGATAATCCAGAATAGTTGGGCATAATTCTTTACTCGATGTTATCATGGATAAGGTAAGATTTTGCACAAGTAGTCGTAGCCAGCTACATCTGTGGAATGATATTCGATGAAAACTGGGTACTTTGCCTCGTCCTATGGATGTACTCAGCTATAGTATGTACATTTTCACTAAAATATCGTAAACTGAAACAAAGAGGTTGTAATATGTAGTACATCATCTTTAGGAAATGCAGAGTCTCACCATATATAAGTTTAGACAGACAGTTTTTAGATAAAGGCCATTTAGATCCTACATAACTGTTCGATTCTCTGCTGAGGTTGGCAAAACTTGCAATTTGTAGATTGATCTTAACAAAATTCAGATCCAAAAATAATTTTTGAACTATTGGTCTAGATCCATTGGGGCCATGAACAGCTCCAACACCGCTTATCTGAGAAGAGCATTACTTCCGTAATAATTCATAACAAAACAGCTCGGATCTCTTCTACTTTTTAAATTTTCTTTATTTATATCATCTACTTTGAAACCCATTGCAATAACCCACAGTACTGCTACTTATGGTTTACCCTAATAATCAAGCCTGTCAGTTTGAATATCTCAATAAAACCATATGCGTGTGTTTGTGTGTTCTCAAAAATACACATCCATATTTACTATTATAATTGAAAAGTTTACCAAGGTATACTTATGTTGTGGTCATATTATTCTATTCCAAAAGCAAGAAAAGAAAAAGAAAAAAATACAGAAAATAGAGAAAATAATAATCTTATAACAAAATCATAAATTTATTTTTCAAACATAGACATTTAGTACATAAGCTTACGAACAAAGTACTCATTCACACACACATACACTTATACTCACTCATATAAACATATTTAATAGGTTGGATCTTATGCGAATTTATGCCTAAAACAAACCTTTACCAAAAAAAAACCCCAACTAAAAATTGTTGAAGAGAGGAAGAGAGACCATATTTACCATTACGAAAGGAACTCAACACAATAGAATAATGTTTACCTCAGGTTTTCATTCTTACTTTTTACCTATTTTGCTTATTTTTTCATAGAATAGAAATAAAAAAGAGGAATAAATACTTTATAGTACTTATCAAACTGTAACGATCTTCTTCTTCTTCTTGTAGTATGTCAAAATTTAGGTCAACGACTTCATAGTAAATAAAAAAAAACTGCAAAGTGTGGTGAATGTTTTACTTACAGAACGTTTCATTTCCAATATTTATTTTAATTTTTTTAACACGGAAAATATTATGAAAAAAGTTTAGGAAATGGGAAATTTTGACAAGAAAAAAATTGAAAATTTCCCATAAAAAGGAAATTAATTGTTTATCGAAAATAATTTATTGAAAATTTTTAATTAAAAGGAAATTTATTGAAAATATCATATAAAAAAGAAATATTTTGAAAATTTCCCAAAAAATTAAAATTTAAAAAAAATGATATTTATTGAAAATTTCTTAAAACAAGGAAATTTATTGAATATAATACCTAAAAAAAGGAAATTTATTGAGAATTTTCTAAAAAGAAGGAAATTTATTGAAAATTTCCTAAAAAGAAGGGAAATTATTAAAATTTCTTTAGAAAAAGAAATTTATTGAAAATTTCCTAAAAAAAGGAAATTTATAAAAAAATTCCTAAAAAGAAAAACTATTGAAATTTTTCTATACAAAATTTTTCTCTTAAAAGAACATTTGTAGTAAATTTTCTCATAGACAAATATTTGTTTAATTTTTTATTGGTTTTGTTTTCTCTTAAACGAAACATTTTTTGTTAATTTTCTTTTAAGCGAAATTTTGTTATAAATTTGATCCTAAACGAAAGTCTTTCATATATTTTCTTAAAAACAATGATTTGAATATTTCGTAAATTTCTCTAAAACTGAAATTTGTTTCAAAGTTTCTCTTAAATGAAACTGTGTCTTACAATTTCTTTTAAACACAAATTTTCGAAAATTTTGAAAAAAAACCACTTTTGCTGTAAAATTGTTTATTAATGAACTTTTATTTAAACGTAGCTTTCCGTAAAGTTATCTCTGAAGAGAAGAAAGATCGTAAATTTTCTCTTAGTGGAAAAATTGTTTGAAAATTTTGTCGTAGGTAAAAGTTTAAGACAATTTTTTTTAATTTTTTTTTGTTAATTTTTTCTTTAATGAAAATTTACCATAAATTTCCTCATAAAATAATTTTCGGTTAAAAAAGATTTTCACAAATCTCCTCTTAAACAGAAATTTATAAAGACAATTTTCCGCAAAGAAGGCTTATGGCAAATTTTCTTTTAAGCAGAAATTCGTTATAAATTATCTAACTTTTCCCTTAAATGGTAATGTTTTTTAATTTCTCTTTAAAATTTATTGTTAATTTTTACAGACGACAACTTTTTGTAAATTTTCTCTTATCAGAAATTTTTTGTTAATTTTCTTTAAAACATATTTTATTTTATTCATTGTCAGTTTTCTCTTTATCTTCATGCAATCAAAATTAAATCATCAACAATCTCTGAAATAAATTTCTCTCTTAAATACACTCTTAAACAAATATCAATTCCAAATTTTCTCTTTAAAAATATTGTCTCTTGAATTCTCTCTTCATCAATTTTCGCATTCAAGGAATATTATCCCTTTTTCTTGACTTTAAAAACTCATAAATACAGACATGAATATAACTGAAGCCCCTCGTTTTATATGTTTGAATCTGTATCCTTTAAGTACCAGCAATTCTTTATGATTTCATGTAGAAAATTTCTAATAAACTCAAGTCAAATTTAAATCTTCTTATTTAGAAACAACTACAACGAAAACAACAACAACAACAACGCTGAGAGTGAAACTAAACGAATGAAATAAAATCCTTCACTTCAAAATGCATTTGTGCAGTTAAAGCACTTGACACCTGGACATGAACGAGAAGTATTAGATCTGCAGCAATGTGATGATTTTGTTTGGCAAAACTTTACCGAAAGGCAGGAGGTAAACAAATTGTTATGGAAAGAGACGAAAGGAGAGAAAAAGAGAAATTATTGAAGGGATAGAAAAAGGGTTTTTTTCTAAAACAATTTTAGAATTTATTTTTTATTATTTTATTTGTTCACGAGGTTTATTTTGAAAAATAAAATAAATAAATATAAATGTTTTTTAAAGGGAGAAAGCAAAAAGATAAGAGATAAACATGGGAGAGATGAGATAAAAAAACAAGTTATAATGCTATATCAGACTATACCGAATCTTTAATACCCTCCACCTCTTACATTATCCACAAAATTAGCTTGAGTTGAAGATATTACACCAAAAAACTTATTCATTCATCAGCTTAAAGCCTCTTATGAAACTGTAGTGAAATATGGCAACATATTTTTGTTTTAATTTAACAGTATTAAAAATATTAAGTTAAGTTAAAGAAATTAGATATTATATTTATGGAAAATAGCTAGAAAAATAATAGAGCTGAATTTCAATAGAAATTTCTTACTACTTGTAAAAGTCCAAAACTAATTTCCGGGAACACGTGGACCGGAAAATTAATAATATACATTAAAGATAGTAAGAAAAATAATTATAGCGAACTTCAATACAGTTGGGGTTTATATAAGCGTTTTATAAGCTCGAATCCGTTTTCGGGAAGGGGCATTTTATGAGAGCAATAACAAAATATGGACCGATATGATTAACATATAACCAAGGTAAGGAAATTAATTGTGCCAAATTTTAATAGAGTCGGTTCATATTTAAGAGTTTTATAAGCTATAAACCATATTCCGGGTTGGGGCCTTAAATGAGAGCATTTTTTACCAACGAACCGATATAGCTGGTTTTAAATAAGAAACTGTATAGAACAATAAGAAACAATTAGATAAATTTCATTGAATTCGGATAATTATTCTAGACGTGAGAAAGTTTCCAACAGATAGACAGACAGACAGACAGACGGACGGACTCAGATTTCGATTTGATGCAAGAATATATACATTATAGGGTCTGGGATGATTCCTTCTTAGCGTTACATACGGAATGATAAAGTTAATAAACCATCTTCAACACTTGTGGTAGTGGAGGGTATAAAAATGACGATAATAGCACGCAAACATACACATTTATATCATAATAAAATGATTCTCTTTTCTCTTTTTATTTTATTTGTTGTATTTTGTAACGTTCTCCTTATGTTGTTGATGATAATGTGGTTGTTGTTTTTGGTTTATTTTTCCTGTAACTGGAGGGCAATTGAAAGTCATGCAGTTTTTCCTTTTTTTCTCGATATTATAATTTTTCTTAATGTTTCAAATGATTTTTGGTTGTTTGGTGAACTGGTTGCATGTTCGTTAATGGTTGATTTGATGGTTCGCTTAGTTGGTTTATATTTGTCTGTCTGTATATATGTCTGTCTTTGTATCTCCCTCTGGAATAGAATCAAATTAATGTGTTTAACAATGAAATGTAAAATTTAAAAAGGGTGATTATCACCCGAACCCGTTGAAGACTGTGAAAATTTTTCGTTTTAAAAAAATACAGGACACAATGATAAACAGGATAATAAACCATGTGATGCAATGTGATGCATAATGGTTAAGACAAAAAGGGACAAATTGTTGTACATTTTTGTCACTTTTTTTAATGTGCGAAGATAGTCGGAAAAATCGATTTTATAGAAATGACCTTGAATATAGTGTGACTTCGCACAGTGGCACTAAAACGTTTCTTTTTAAATAATTCTGTAATTTAGGAATTTTTTAATATTTTTTAATAAAATATTACAGGATAATATATGAGGTGTTTTCAATTAATTTGGAAGTAATCAACTTCCTTGGGAGGAATTCTGCAGCTCAGAGCACAATAATTTAAGTCCAGTTTTTAAAAAAATATTTTTACTGCATAATGAATGACGAAACGTATGATCTGACAGATTTTTTCTACTTTCTGGTCAAGCAGTTTATGTCGTTGATTTCGAGGGTATGTTGATAAAAAGTTTAGGGCCCAAAAGCAATCAGTATTTCCCAAAATGTTCTTGGTATGACAAGCAATATGCAGTAGCGAAAAGGAATGTACTTAGTTGTTACAACCGGCTCCATAAATACTGAAATTTATATCAAGAAAGCTTTACAAAGTAGGCTTCATCCATTAATAAAACTTATTTTTGGTCTTTGAGTGGCACAAGTACAATAATAGTATTTGTATCAAGAAAGGCAAACCCTCTAAACTGCACGAATCAAAATCCAGTGGAGAGATATTGAGCTCTTGTTAAAAGGGAATTGAAGAGCACAAACGTAGATGGACTACCTGGTCGTGTAAAGTGATATAAAAACGTTAATGGAAGGGTTTTCGAAAAAGGTTCACAATTTGATCACTAGTGATACAATCAATCAATAATATAACTGTTCGTTTAGTGGTTTCGTTTTAATTGTCATATGTATGTTATAAACTTTTCGATCGCATTCCTTAGTTTAAAACTCTTCTTTGAGAAGGGAAGCTATAATATATAGTAATATATTAAAGACTGATAGATATAAAAATTGAAAATCTTTTTCCTGGAGGAGCTTAATCGGGAGCTATATGAAAATCGGCCAACAACCAACATACGTCAAATTACTAACATATGTTCAATACATTTAGATAAAAAGACCTTCTCATTCGACTCCTTCCATTGCACAATAAATAAAAAATATCATGATCATGATGATGTCCATGCTTTTCTAAATACATATGTATTAGTTAACTGACAAACTACATATACATCTCTACTTGGCATACCATGACATATTGGTATTATATAGTGTTGGCTGAGTGACTGACTGACTGACTGTGTTTTTGGTTTGGGTGTTAATGATAATTACAATGATGTTTAAGAAAGAAATATCAACAAAAATAACAACAACAAACAAACAAGAAAAGAAAAAAATAGATGACAATGATAAAGCACATCATGTATTAAACAACAAAAATATTAAAACAAATACAACAACTCATAAAAACATACACAAAAACAAACATACGAATACATACACATTTACTCAAGATTTAGATTGTTAAAGTGCTGAAAATAAAGAGTAAGAAAACAGAGCAGTGACACAGCAAAATCACACACATACATTCACTTAAATATCTATCGATAACGATAAGTAAATGAAATATTCGAAAAATATTGAAAGAAATTGAAGAAATGCACATGACATACCGACACACAGATACAGATAGTGAAAGAATGCGAGAGACACGTCGTTGAAGGGCACATAGAGAACATGCAATAAGAATTGGACAGACTTATGACAGAGAAGAAGACAATTATCCTGGGGTCACTTATAAAGGTTTACTTTTTTGTGTTGTTTTGTTTTGAAACCCCATTGTTTCTGTTGACATCATTTAGAATACACAGTAGTGTGCATGTAAATAGCGGTAGAGGTAATTGTGGATTTTAGTTCTTTTCTAGCAAGATAAATATTTTCGTCCCTCTGATGGTTCTATTATAAAACTGATCAATCTGTTCCTGCAGGAAGTAATTGGGATGGAATCTTAATATTCTTAATTAAATAGTTCCTTTAATATTCAATAATTAACAATAATCCTACGTCCTACATTTTCTCCAAAAAACTGTTCCTTGAGGAAGTGATTGGAATGAAATCTTAATTACTCTGACTTCAATAGTTCTTCCCCTGATCTCATCCGTCCTACATTTTGTCCAGTAAAATAGTTCCTTAAGAACATACCAAAGTTCCAGTAAAAATTCAAATGCACTTTGGCATTTGAAAATGATGTCAATGAAAGCAGATATGAGATTGTATACCAGACGAAGGCATGAAGTAGATCATGTGTAATAACACTCTCAGGAAATGAAACGGATAACTATTTAAATCAGCTTGGAACCACCTTCATATTACCTTTTCTATGGTAAGCAAAATATATTTCATTTTCTTTCTAAACTTCTTTCCATTTCAAACGATTTTCATGGAATAGCCAAGATCTTAAGCTCCCTCTATTTCTTTACCTCTCTCCTTCTTTTGCACATAGATAGAGGGTTTTCTATGTGCAACTTTAATTGATAATTCAGAAAATTCAACTTAGCATGCTAAAAGATTAAGTAGCAGAATATTTGTTAGTTCTCTTTGAAATAAAGGGTTCTAAGAAATTGCACTCAGAATATTATCCTACCTTTCATTATGCCCACAACTGTTATTACGTTACACAATTCTACTCACTTTCTATTAACCCTATGAATACCTTTTTTCTATTCTCATTAACATTTTTCATGAAGCATCACAACCAATCTCTCATGGGATGACCACAAAAGTCTATAGGAATTTCAGGAAAACACACAAAAACAAAGTATTGTTTTCGAAAGAGATTTCTTTTCATTTAGTTATCTTGACAAGACAAAACAAAAAGATTTTTTTTTGAAAATTTTCACTCAACAAATTGTATGACATCAAACCTAAACAAAAACTAACGACAACATGATTAAACCACATGTAAGATGAGCAAAGAAAAATCTACGTTTAACTTTTAATGTTCCCTTTTCGAGAAAAAAGGAGATTCTTAGTTTTTATTTAAAAACCGCAAAAAGTATTAATCCATGTGGCGAAAGAAAAACCATGTTCCTCCTTGTGTTACTGTTAGCAACACACAAAAAGTCAGGTGTATTAAAGAGATGAAAAAAGAAAACAAAAGAGAGATTGTTGTTGAGTGTATAAAAACAATCAGTGATTCTACCCTCCTAAATGCTTAAGTAACATTTAATCTCTTTTGCCAAAAAGGTCAGACAATAAGCGCCACATACTTGCATAGAGTATGTTTCGATTGGAAAATATAAAAAACAGGTGTGTAATAAAAGGGTTAAGGAGATCTTGGAGAAAACACTTGTGTAGGAAAGTGGATGTACTTAGGGAATTTTAAAGAAATTATATAGGAACTTCATTTTGTTTTCAAATAGAAACTTGAAGAAGGAGAGTTTCATCGATCATATCAAAAAACTTTTCCAATTAGCTATGATGTAAGATGTGGTAGTCACCACTGCATTGATTCGATAATATATGTCAAGCTTCCCATAATCGTGATACTTCGTATTAAGGTGAAGTCTCATATCGGAGGATAAAGCAGTTTCTCGAAGTCCCATATCATAATAAAACTGTTCTAATTGAAGTACTTTTCCTGCGGATTAAAATTAGCTTCGTATTATTACACGCAGTGGTCGGTGGTATATTAGAATGAGTTGCATAGTATTCATTCAGTAGTAAAAAAAAGACTCAGATTTCGATCCGTAAGAAATTGAAGAAAGTTCATCTACACATTAGTTAAAATGCGGAAGATTAAAAAGGAGCAAAACCTTCCTACAATAACAAAAACTTTACCAGCCTGACAATAAACAGCACAAAGTAATTCAACCGACAAGAACTCTTTATAATGAGAAAGAAAAAAAATAATATTTTTAATTTGCTAAAAAAATAAATGTCCTTATATCAGTCATAGGAAGAAAGGACAACCTTCTAGGAGTAACGATAAAATGTACTAGATAAAATTCTAGGTCTGTACACTTGATATTAAGGACAGAACTATTGAAGATAGAACCATTTACAGACATTAGACCTTAAATATTGGAAGCAGGAGTATACCTATTTTAGTTTTACATCTATAGATCATTATCACAATGATAATGACTAGTTCAAACTAGTGAAGAAATTAATACCAACAAAAGTGGCGATATTTGGAACCACTATGGAAAGAGGATCGAAAGGGTATAAATATGATGAAATTAGACGAATTATTGAAATGACAGTCAAAAGTGATAGATCATCAAAATCAAATTGTTGCCTTTTACAGTAAAAAGCATTATTCGTCAATATCGCTAACTCGAAAATATTTCGCTTGTTATACAGTTAATGCGAAAATTATTTAAGAAGAAGTTCGATCTAACAAATGATTAAAAAGGAAATTAGTTTTTTTTTTTAAAGAAATTCTAGGTAAACAAGACCAAACTAAACTAGAACTAGAAGAACCACTCGGATCCGTAAACTATGAGACAAGAAATAAGCTTAAAGATGCTTAAAGGCAATAGTTGAACCCAACCAAATTTAATTAACGTTCTTATTTATAAAATCTTTAAATTAAGTCAGTCTCTGTTTCACCATAACATTTCTAAATTATCCATAAATTAGCAAACATCTCATGGAAATCACTTTTAATCTTTCCTGATCTACAATTCTAAATCAGTATCAGTATCCTCTTTAAATTTACTACACACTAACGCTTCTGTGTACATCGACTTAAACTTTTACACATAGACAACAGTAGTTAGCAAGTTCATACATTTGTATTAAAACATGAATGTCTGACTACTAATAGGAGAGTTTATAATGGATAAGAGAGTGGATGTTTACAGGCGCACTTTCACTGTTGACTGGTCATCTTAAATCCCCCTACTTAAATAGGGCACTACAAACGAATACATTAATACTCCAACATCTATGAAACTATAAAACAAAACCCAAAAAAGAAATAGAGAACTTCATGAACACCTTAATAAGTCCAGAGTACTTAAGGTTGACACTCATACAAACACAAAACCGAAATCATAGAAACCTACAGATACTAATACTAATACAAATACATTTATTTATGTACACATATAAAAAACCATAAGAATGTACATATGTGTATACAGATAAGAGCATGTATTGCTGTTAACCGCAACATGTAATTCACATGCCACCATTACCACTACAACTACAACTACAACAATAGACAATATTTTAAACGCTCGAGTTAAGAGTTAAAAGGTGCAAGTCACTACGTTTCTATACATGTTTTTTGTTTGCTTCGAGCATTAAGATATTTAAAACTCGTTGATTGTTGGTGAAAATGTCGAAATTGCGGAAAGAAGGACTCAAAAAATCATGTTTGAAAAAATATCAAATCATTTCTAATGTTAGATTTTGGTAGATGAATCAGAACAAAAGCAGTAACAATAAACGTTTGGAAGGTTAAACGGGTGTTTTATGTGAATATTAAAGGCAAGAAAAAATGGAATTGATTGCTACCTAAAACATTTTCTTCCGTATCATGTAATTTGTGTCTAACAGATTCATTTGCCCTCACAACATTTAGTGAAACAACATGAAATTCATTGTAGAGGAACACATATCATTCATCGTATAACCTAACATTTTCCTGTGGTTAGTTACCCTTTGGCATTATGAATCATTATTGCCAAGAATGCGTCAACAGAGATGCCAGATATTTTTACTGCTTACGAGATGTACTTTCTAAACCAAAAAAAGTTGCTCTATCGAAAAAAGTAACTGATTTTAAAGTGAACTAAAAATTAATGAGATTTGAACTAGAACTAGAACTAGAACTAAACTTAAACTGAACTGGAACTGAACTAGAACTAAACTGGAACTGAACTAAAAGCGAGCTAGATTTCAATTTCAATTGATAATACTGACCAAAATATTTACACGTTAAAATTGTTTATTTGAACATGTGGTCTTGACTTCTGCTTTCCCGGAAAATGTTTGAACTTATAAGTTCGTCTTTAGCGTATTCAAAACCTCTCAACGCTCACTGATGCTCAGATAGTTACTTTGTGTATTCCCGATATAGATTTAACGTGTTTATCTTGGTATTTTCGTGTGTTTTCCGCACGGGCAATCGGCAAACGCTTCAAGTTAATGATGGGTTTTAAGATGCTTTCATAGATCTCGTCTGACACCTTGTTTAGCCGATTCCGAATCTTCGAAATTTTCAATGGACTTGAAGACAGATTGATATGAAATTTTCTTGTGGACGTTATTTCCTTTACATTATTGTGTACCGTGATAGTAATTTACCGACGATTAAGTGATAATTACAAAACTATAGAACATATCATCCATCTCCGGTGAAACTAATTTTAATTTGTCAAACTTCGTTACCGCAAATTTATTTTGGTTCCGATCAAAATTTTGTTCTTGGTTTTAAGAACTTGATGTTTCGTTCTGTGATTAAAGGAAAACCTGTATCCATATTCAGAATGTGGCAATACTTAGAGAGTAACCGATTCTTCACTTTTTAACTCACTTTGAAATCAGCAGTGTGGGGAGGAGCTTATGTTAAAAACAATATGTTCCATTTCTTAATGAAAGAGACGTCCACCTGGATATTTTGAAAAATTTCTTTTAAATAAAACTTTCTTTCAAATATTTTTCATGAATTCGAATAAATCACAAATCATTTCGTAAAATTTACATGAAAATTTTAATTAAAAACTTCTCTTAAATTAATTACAAATTCCTTCTTATTAGCAACGAATTAACTTCAATGGAATCTGGCAATATAAAACGTTAAAAATCCAAAAATACAAATAAACTAATCCATACATACACACTCAAACATTCATTCACGAATTAAAAGAGAAAAAAATCACGCCGTTTTAGAAATTATACAAATAAAGCAACAACATCATATGGAGAATGGAAAACAATTGCAACAACAATAATAAAGATACATGTTCATAATCAATGAACATTGGTTTTGTTTTTATGAACCCAGTTTGGACCTAAAATGCTAAAATGTGTTGCGGTTTATTTTGGTTGCGATTCGATTCATGTTTTATTAAGATGCAGTAATGATGATGTTGTTAGTGTTGTTATTGTTGTTACTGCAAACACACATAGATAATTATGATGAGATACAAATGTATCCATTCTCATTTATATTTAAAGGCAACATTGATTTGAGTGGTGAGTTTTTTAAGAAATGAAAACATATTGCTTGCAACATGTTGCTAAACTAAATTACTCATGTTTATGTTTATTTTTGTTATTTTTTCTGAGTTGATTTTTATAAATTTTTAAGAGAACATGATTGTCGGTGTGTGTGTATGTTGACTTGATTTTTTGTTTACTGTTGTTTACAACATCTGCATTTGATTGATTGTTGTTGGTTGTTGTAGTTTTTTTGTTGAACTCATACAATATATTTTTTTTTTTCATTATGACAAACATTCATCACACACTCTCACACACATTCACTCATTCATTCAATATTTTACTCCAACACTTCCTGTTTGACACTATTTGTAAGTTTTTCTTAAAATTTACTCCTTTTTTTCTGTTTTTTCTTTGTTGACAAATATTTAAATGACAAAACTGACTTTGGTTTGTTGTTTTTGTATTTTGCTTAACGTTACAAAATTTTGAAAAAGGATAATAATTTTTTATAGTTTTATATTTCTTTCATTTGGTGCGTTAGTGCTTTTTGTACATTTAAACTTATGATTGTTAATTAATCTATTGAGGTTAAGTTATGTTTTATTATTCATTTACAACAATTTGTTGTAGTTGGAAATAGTTTGGTTGCATATAATAATGCGCCATATCGTATGTGTTTTGATAAGTTGTGATAAATTGACTGAGTATTTATAAGAGGATTAAAAGGATAAAGTTTTTTGGCGAAACCCTCTTGAAAGAGTCAAATATATCATGTGTTTTCCTTTTCCGTTTGAGCGGAGAAGAGTTTTCGAAGAAAGATATTAATGAATATTAAAATTCTGATAAATTTAAATTATAAATATGATGAGTAAAAACGGAGGAATTTAATCATTGGGAGGGAGAATTTTCACCGTAATGAAATTTAATAAATATTTATAAAAAATTTTCAAATGCAGTTTAATTTCATCTCTAGTTCAGTTCTAGCTCAGTTTTAGCTCAGTTTTAGCTCAGTTTTAGCTCAGTTTTAGTAAAGTTCTAAATCGATTTAAATTCATGTAAATTTATTCACATTTAAATATTTTGTTACACGGTGTAATTATTTCTTAACTTTCAGTCTGACATTATAATCGATCTCCTAACATATTATTTATTTTTAGCAGCACCAGCATTTCAGCTCTTTTAATTCCAATTCAAATACGTCTTACATCAGAGAAACTACTGAAAAGAAGAATTTCTAAAAAGATGTTATTTCTATTTTACATAAATCCTATTTACCATAATAAATCCTTCTTATGGCTGTCTAAAGGCATTAATATTCCTGCACACTGCAGTTGGAACATTGATGAGGTAGGAGCAAATTTTTATACTAAAATTATACAATGGGTAAGAATTGATTTTTTTTCATGGCTGGATGGTCAAGTTTAAATAATATTGGACTTTACGTAATAGAAAAGAAATCCAATTGATATTTAAGTTCTGATTATAGTCCAGATTATAGTTTAGTTTATAAGGAAGTCTATAGTTTAGCAGTCTATAATTTAGGTTAAACTTCAGTCAATTGTAATTAAGTCTTTAGGCCCAACTATAATTTGGTATATTATTTCGACTATAATTTGGTCTATAATTCTGACTATACTTTCGACTATAGACCAGTCCATAGATTAATATATAGTCAGGTCCGTGTTTAAGTCTATAGTGTAGATTTAAGCTTCAACTACATCGAGGTAATAGCTCAAACTATTGTGCACACTATAGCTATTTCTGGTTAGTCTATAGATCAAACAATAGTTTAGATGTAAGTCAGTAGTATAGTTAAATATAGATAGGAATACTTCTACAATATAAAGCTTAGTCCATAGTCAAGAAAAAAAATCACGAGTTAATTTTTTTACGTAGGAGCAACATGTAGTCCAATCAACTTTGTTCATACCAATAAAAAAAATTCTACTGAAATACACCCAATAAGAAAATAAGAAACACTGTCCCATTATGCAATTTTTGGCTTTAGATAAAGGCCAAAACAAAAATAAAACACATGCAACATGCGTGTTGCATGATGCACATTTTGTTTTTGTTTGATAGTCCGCTAGTTAGTAGACAATAAAAGAAATTCAACACACAACAAACGAACGAACAAAAACAAACAAACAAGCAACATACACTCAAACATGCTCACAAATACGATTCAGAACTCACCACTCTTGTTCAGACAAACGACTGACAACAAGCAGCAGTAGGAATGGAAACAACAACACACACGAACACACGACAACCAACGATTATTATTCAAACATGTGAAAACAAGTTTTATTTAGTTGTTTACAAACAGAGCAAATGAACGGTTGTCTAACGTATGAGTAACGGATAAATTAATAACAGAATTTGGGAAAAGGAAAAAAAGCTAAACAAAATTTTAAAGCGAAAAAAAAACAAAAACAAAGTAAACATAAGAAAAGTTTTCGAAAATAAAACAAAAAAATATTTGAAAAGTGATTTGAAATTAATTAAAAAAATTTTTAAATTGAAATTAAAATAAAAACGAAATTTATTCGCAAACCAAACGCGTTTCCTGTCTTTCTAATAAAAATAAATCATTTTGCTCTTTTTTTCTTCTTTTATGCTCAAAATCGTGCTACTTAAAAGCGCCTTTTAAAACAGTTTTTTTGAACGGTGGTTGAGAGTGTGTGTGTGTTTATGTATCATTATTGTTGTTATTGTTATATATGCAACACTAATTACCGCATGTCGCGTCCGTGTACAATTTCGTGTTTTTATGTTCATTTTTAAATACGCATGAGGATTCCGGTGATTATTGTACGAGAAAAAAATATTTAATTTCTTTTGGTGTTTGTGAATTTTACTAAAAAAAAAACAAGAACAAGAACATAAACAAAAACTACTACAACGACAGAGGATGACAAAGAACAAGAGTATGATGCTGTAGCACTTGGTTTATGTTGCATTGCACGCGTTTTCACAAATAATATTCCTAGACATTTGCATTTGGTGTGTTGGTCTAGCTGTCTGTCTGTCTTACTGTCTGTCATTTTTTCGGTTTGCTTGAATAAATGTATGAATGAATGTCTGAGCGTGTTAGTGACTGAGTGAAATGAAAGAGTTTAAATGTATTAGTGCGTCTAAAGGATTAATTTGCAACATGATAACATTTGTACACCCTTCATTAAGACAAATGATAAATAAGGTTATATTAGGTTTAATATGACCTGTGTTACATTAATAAAAATCTTCTTTGAGCCGATTTATTAGTTTCCGTCAATCTATGTCTTCGAGACTTTCTCAGAACCCTACAAAGGATTTAAACTTAGGGAAATTTTCCACTCTGCTTAACAGTTTTCCTAAGCACTAACGATCATTGCAGGATTAATAAAAAAGTTTAATACCGATAATTGAGACAAATTTGGGCCTCCATAAAGTGATATGACACTTGAGAAATATTTATACAGTTTTCGATGAACTAAGCCGAAATGTAAATGGAGAAATTGGTGCATTATTAAAGTATTTTAAACTGATATCTTTGATATCTTTACAAAATATATCGATAATAATAATGTCATCTATGATTATTTCATTATAGTGTATAAGTATTAAAATCTGACTCGATTTAGCAATTTCTGTCTGTTCATATACCATTGCTTGCTTTAGGGTATATTTCCTTGTATTTGATAAAACATCTAGATTACATTCAGATTTTTAGTTAGAATGTTCTAAACTCTTTGCAGATCATCGATACCTGATTAAAAGTTATAGACCGATAACTGATACAAACACAAAATTAAAAAAAAATAGTTTGAAAAGGTTGTTTTTTGGGTAAAATATATAAATATACTTTTTATATTTACGGTTGCTTAAAATCTAAATCTGAACCGATTAAGCAATATACTTCTGCTTATCATACCTTATCTGTATTAGGAATATTTTTCAAATTAAAGAAAATATAATTTGATTTTTTATTAAAACTTTTATAGACAACAACAATTATAATTATGCGACGATAAGTATTTGTACAAACGCTTTGTTTTAGAAACGATATTGATCCGGGAAGGTGAACATATTAAGTGTATAAAATCCAAGGCAAAAAATTGGATGTGTTATTCAGGGCATTAAAATTTCGTGAAAATTATATACTTTTTTGGACTAAATTAAATGGAAATTATATTCAACTTGTGCTATTTTAGATTCCTTATATCCGACTATATTCTCAATTGATTTTAATTCTATTTGTTTCTCTATAGTGTTCATTTAAAATGCAATAAAATTTCCATTTGTCAATACAATTACAACAAGTTTGTAATATTTGTTTGTTTGTTTGTCTGCCAGTCTACTATAAAGCTATGAAAAATCCTTTATACACACCCATACAAACATGCCTTTAAGCCCAGAGATTTAAAACACTTTTACACATACATATGCATCTATGTATACGCGTTAACTAACGTAAATAAAATTTAAATAAATGTTATGTTTTTCTCTTCTCAACCAAAAAAAAAAAAAAAACAAATGTCGGAAAAATAAGGTTCCAAAATATGTATATATAGATGTATTTTGCAATAGCCCCAAAACAACATTAATATCATCATCATCATTGGAAACTTACAACTTGCTACATAAGCAGCAGAAACAGCAGCAACAATAACAACAATAATAAATAATAATATCACAAGCAACAGTCAGAGCTTTAAGGAATTAATTCCTTGTAAGCCTCACCAAAAAACAGACAGGCAGACCTTTACATTTTTGCCTTCTTAAATTCTATTTAAAGTAAATTAAGACAAATGTTATTTTTTCATTCGATGTATTCTACCAAAGAAAAAAATGTATTAATAACGAAATACTGGTTTCAACTTAACCCATTAGGGAGCGGTAAAACCTTTTGGCATCGGGAGCAACAATATTTAATAATTAAATTTTTAAAGTGATTTTGAGTTCAATACAATCATAATTATTGCCTTCGAGGTGAAACAATAATCTGAATCGTAAGGTGAAGAAAATGACTATGAACATCTCAGAATATTGCGAACATCATCACTAAATATTTTTTCATCAAGTTAAACTTAGAAAAAGTAATAGATCTGCAAAACGTAATCCTTAGCTGGTAGAAAAATTGGAAGTGATATGTTATCTAGGATTTGAAAATGATACCAAAAAATTCTGACCAAAAATTCATTTAACAGTCAGTAAAGGGTTAATTGAGTTATTAATGAAATATTAAAATTGTTGCCACGGGTTTTTTAAATAATATATCGTTAAATAATCTTCAGTAAAATTTTAAAGAGAGAGAAAGATAGAGGGAGAACATTAAAAAAAAAAAAAACTTTAAAACATTTAAACAAAATTTGATTTATTTCCTAAAAAATTTAAAGAGATTTTATGAAATCGGATATTGATCTCAGTGTAGATTTTGAAATAAAAATGTTAATATAATTTGTAAAATTACACCAAAAGTGCAAGTCCTGCCCTCAAAGACATTTTAAATTCTTTATAGCCGAACCGAATTGGTCATCAGAAAAATAACAAACAGATCAAACAACAAGTTAAAAAATGTACTACCAACCATTCAACCAACTTAAAATAATTCCAATTATTTATGGTCCTGCAAACCCGATCTCTAAAAACTTAGCCCATATTTTAGAAATTCCTACATTTTACTTTGAAAATTCCCTCACACAAAATGTTTCCAGGTGGAGCATAAGTTCCTAATGTCTATTAAAACTTCAGGTGATTAGCATGGATCTGCCCTTGAGCCGGCTGAACCTTTTAAAAGTGTAGATTGAAGTCATTATTTACAATTCTTTTAAATAATGCCTCAGAAATGTTTAATTGTTGTTCACAAAATCAGTGAAGGCTTTAAGTTGTGTAGCAAGCAATATCGAGGTTTTTTGAAGAATGAATTGGACAAAAATTTGTCCATGATTTCCTACATAGCAGGACGATCACCCAATAAAAAAACACATGCATTTTGATTTAAACGTCCAAAGTCTTTAACAATCTTATAGCGTTGCTCAAATTAGTAGATCAATCCATAGTTGAATTTGCTAAACACTAAAACGCTGAGAACGAAACATGAGTTTAATTAAAGACTGACAATTGTCATCGGTTTGTCCCACTTTCTATTAGTAAAACTCAAAATTAATTCTTTTTCTTTGAGTATATTTTAGGATGAAAGTCATTTATATTCAAAAGGAATATTTTTAATCAAAACGCTTCAAATGCTGGGACAACTCAGAGTACCTTTATGAGTCGATTTAAAAAATTCGGTACTTCTGGCTACTAACATAAAAATATAGATCACAATTCGAGAGATATTTGCTCCAGCTTAGTTCTGATCGAATCACTTCGTCTTGCGGGAATACGTTTTCAAGCTAAGAAACTATGTAAAAATTCATAGTATATAAAACTGTCTTTTACCAATATCGGATCAGATTAGCACTTCAATGGACTTCGCAATTTGAAAGCATGTCCAACATTCATCTATATTGTGATATAGATGTCATATAATGCAAAGAAGAAAAATCGGTTCAGCGCATTAAAAAATTAAAGACCGATATCTAAGGCTACTTTAAACATTCGACAAAGAACTTTTAAATTTTTCATTGAACAAAATTTACCAAAAATTATTAAAATCGGATCAGTTGAAGAAAAATTATAGGCATAAATGTGAGAAATTTTATGACCCCTCAATATAAGTTTATCGGCCATGAGATACAATTTGTATTTATTAAGGTATGAGTGTGCGCGCAGATGTATCAGAGTATTTATTTACGGCTTAATATGATTGAACATTATTAAAAAGGAGTTAAAGAGTATGAAAGATTCGGCACAGCCAAATATAATTAGCAGTCTTACATATTTTGTCATATAAGTCCTTATAGATCAGACATTAGAAAACTTAGTAAATAAAAATAATAATATTGAACGTCTTATAATCCCCATATAAGTTCCATATCGAAAAATGTGTAAAGCAGTAATAAGTCTGTCATAAGATCCTTTCCGAAAGTTCTTTTGAATGAATCCATAGTTCTTTTGGACTGAAAAAACTAGAATTGCCCTGACAGAGAAACAAATGTCACGTGTCCTGTGATCCTTTTGGACGACAAGTTCATAACTTAGTTCATAACAGAACTTATTGCACCATTCCGATCTTAATTGTACCACAACGACTCTTGTAACCCGCAGAAGATTCTGTTAATTATCTGCAATGGGCGGTCGGGGACCTCTAAGTATGACATTCGTTATTTAGTTGGTATTTGTTTAAGCAAAATTCTTTATATTTATAGAACGAACTGTAATGTTTGAGTTGAGAGAACTTGTTTAATGAAATTCTTCAAATTTCTCTTAAATTGTAATATGTTCTCTTTATCTGTAGAGAGTTTGAAAAAACTTAAAGTTTAATAATTTAATTAAATACTTTAAAGTCCTGTGTAAAATGTTTATCATCATTACCATAGTTAAATATAGTTCTTTAATCCAAAAGGATATTTCTTTTCGAATTCTTGTACTTGTTGTTGTTGCTCTGCAACATCAAGAGCAAAATATTTACAAATATATGTGTAATATTCTTTTTTGTAAATATTACTGTTGTTGTTGAGAAATCCTTATGGATAAACATTTGCCTGATAGATATATACAACTGATAGACGGTAGACTATAAGACGGACATTTGGACAGACTGTAAGCATACACGTGCATTTAATGTTTTTTTGGTTTTTTGCATTCTGGGGTTGTCGTTTGGAAACCACCCTTGACATTCCCTTTTAGTTATTTAAAAAAAAAAACATTTGTTGTTTTTGTTGTTGCATTCTATAAACTCAAACCTTAATGTTTTTTTTTTTTGTTCTTCAGCATCTTCCTTTTTTAGTTGTTTTGTAATTCAACGCTGGTATTAAAAAAAACAGCAGATCTGCTGCAAAAATATTTTGATGTTGTTGTTCTTGTTGTTTTTGTTATGGTCCACAACAAAAGGATTAAAATTGCCAAAGTGTTGAGCAACGAAAAGACAAAATATATATGTATGTTTGTATATAGAGTGATACAGACAGAAGGATTGTTGGATAAAAATAGAAATTTCTGCATTTTTGTTGTTATTGTTGTTGTTGTGTTGCAATAACGCACGCAAGAAATTAAATGCATTGCTGCACAAATGTAATCAATATGAATGCCAGATATTTGTAAAAAAGTATATATTTAAATTAAAATAAATAACCAGGTTCAAATCCAATTATTCAACAGGGAGAAATGAATTCAAATTAAAATAATCACACACTCACAAAAATAAAATAAAAAAACGGTGAAATTTGTTTAAGTGGAAAAAAATCAAAAGAATTTTTATGAAATAATAAAAAATATTGAAATATGAAATCAACAGAAAAAAAGGAAAAAGCCTTCAATTGAAAAATAAATAAATAAGTTTTGAATAAAATAAAAAATTAAAAAATATTTTAAATTGTGAAATTTGGAAAATAAAAAAATTGAATAAAATTGCGAATTAAAAAAATTGTAATTGTAAAATTTTGAAAATAAATATTGAACAAAATTTGGAATTAGAAAACAAGTAATTTCATATTGCGAAATTAAAATAATAATAATAATTTTGCAATTTATTTTGTGATAAAAAATAAAATTGAATAAAAATAAAAAGGAAAAATTATGAAATTAAAAATTCTTTTTTTAAATAAATTTGAAAAAAATATAAAATAATATAATTATGAGATTTAAAAAAAGTGAAATTGACTGAAAATAAAGTGGAAAAATTATAAAATAAAAAAAAAATAACAAAAATTTTGAAAAAAAAAAATTGTGAAATTTTTGAATAAAAAATTAACAAAATTTAGAATTAAAAAACTGATTTTGAATAAAATTTGCAATTTGAGAAAAAAAAATTTCATAATAAAAATTACGCATATTAATTTCGAATCGAGAAATTTTTAAAATATATATTTTCGAAAAGTTTTGGATTTTGAATAAAAATTAAACAAAACTTTTTTTTGAAAAAATAAATTTATTAAATAATTTGATATTATTTAAAAAAAAAACTCAATTAATATTTGAATACGAAAGAATTTTGAAAAAAAATTTCGATTTGTGAAAATTTTAAAATAAAAAATTTTGCAATATTTGAATATAAACAAGTAAGATTGATATAGCCGGTCAAACCTGACTATGTAATACCCTACACCACAATGTTGATTCTAAATGAAAAAGTAATGAAAGACCCACGTATAATTGTTTTATTGATTTATTCTTAAGTGTGCAGTTATTATGAAACTAATATTTTTGTGAAATTTGAGCGTTTAAAATTAATTTTTGTAGCGAGCTGCAAGAAATTCGGTACTGACCCTCGTACAATTTTAGACATTGATTTTTGTTTATATTTATCTTAATTGGACCAAATATTAAATAATATTATTTAAAGTGATATTTAGATGGGGATATGTATGGGACCTAAAGAAGCCACAGACCGACCCTCATATAAATAGGCATATCAATTTTAAATATCATTAAATTTATTTATATCGAATTTTGTTAAAATCGCTTTATATTTTGGACTTTCACAATCTTAAAATCTTATTCGAAAAGTACATTTGTGTGGGAAGTATGTGAAATATTAGACCGAACGTGGCCAATTTCAATAGACTTCATCTTTGGGCAAAAATAAAATATGTACCAATTTCAGCAAGATATCTCAAAAATTGCAAACTGTAGTGTGTTAACAACGTTTACATGGACAGACAGACGGACGGATATCGTTAAACTGACTCAATTAATAATTCTAAGTCGAAGGGTATAAACAAACGTACAAACGTAGTATTGGGGTATACTACATCACCTCCTACGGTGATGTAGGGTATAAAAATTATATTAAACATGTAAGAACCTCCATAAATCCGTGTGAATTAAAAAATACACACTCACAGATATATCAAAAATATAGAACACTTAGTGTGTCATTAAATTAGTTACATTTTTGGATATAACTTTTTTTCTACTGAACCGACTTCGATAATTTTTGAAATAAAAATCAACTACATATAATTTAATATTATGAGAATATTTTGCATTATAATTTGTCGATTAATAATAAATATTTTTTTGCTTGAAATTAGAGGTTGTCGTCGATATGGGTCTATATCTACCAATATACTAAACCGATTTTATTCATTTTATATAGGAATCTTTTCAAGATTAAAATAAATACTCAGGCCAAGTTTCATCGAGCCTCTTATAAACGGACAGATAGATTGACGGACTAGCTTAGTCGACTTAGATATTAATTTGATGCCAGAATATGTATACATAATGGGGTCTGAAATAATTCCTTCTTGGCGTTACACACGGAATGACAAAGCTAATATACCCTCTTTACCATTTGTGGTGGTGGAGGTTATAATAACTCCGAAAACAAAAAAAAATTAATTGAGCAGGGCAAAAATTTTAGAAAAATAAATAATTTGGAATTTTTTGAAATTAAAAAAAATCGAATTGTGAAATAAAAAATTTAAACAGTTTTTTATTTTTGTTTAATATAGAATTCGTAAACTTCTTGGATATAAAAAATATATAAAATTGAATACAAGGATGAATAAAATACAACAGAAATTTATACAAAATAAAAATTATTTAATATAAAAATTATTAATTATTAAAAATAGATTTAAAAATTAATAAAAAATAAAAAACAGAAAAATATAAAAACATAAAGATCATTAAAGAAATTAAAAAAATTAAATTCTAAATTAATTTTGAAATAAAAATATAATTAATTAATTAAAAAAAATTCAAAAATATTAAAGAAAACATGATGTAACGACCTTTTAATGCAAAATAATAAAATTAATACGTTTAATATCCTGATTAGAAAAATACTCACTCAATTAAACTGTTAATCAATTTTAATCCCTAAACAATTAATTAAAAGAAAAGGCGAAAAAATTCGCTCTAGAATTGAAAAAAGCTAAAAATCACTTTAATCGTCAACTTTTAACTGGTTAATTACAATTTTTTGCCCCAAAAAAAATCAACCATATTTCAACTGAAATTTGTTAAACATTTGGGTTTAAAAGAAAAGGAAAAAACAAAAACGTGTCCTGCTACAAATTATCTTGCAACACGCAACATTCAAAACCCATCAACACCACGAAAAAAAACAAAATTATCAACAACAAATAATCATTAACCAGCTGAGAACTAACAAAAATTACTTCAACTTGCAACATCAACAACATTTTTTAGCCGAAGGCTATTTTTTCCATTTCATTTTAATCGTGCAACAAATTTAAATAAATTTATTTCCATATTTTTACCTGCAAAATAATTGTTAAAAAAATAAATTCAACAAAAAAATCATAACAGAAGTTTCGTAAAAAAATATTGAAAAAAATGTTTTTGTATTGAAACTAACAAACAGACAAACGAACAAAAAGTGAAATAAAATTTATTAAAACCAACAAGTGATTTATGGTTATAACAAGGAAAACTGTGGTCTTGGTTATTGTTTAATTAATGTAAAATATATTAATAAAATAATTATAAAAAAATATGTATTAAATAAATAAATATAAAACCATCGACACTCAATACAAAATAATTTAAATAATCAACATTACGAATTCACCATGAAAAAAGGAATAATGAATGAATGAATGAATGAATGAATGAATGAATGTATGAATAAATGGATGGCATATGTTAATTAAATAAATAAAGGTAAGTTAAGTATAAAACAATTATTATAAATATAAACAATATTTATTAAACAAATTATAGCAAAAAAGTCCATAATAATTATATGCCAATTGTACAAATTTGTCAATTTTTACGGATCCCTAGAAAAAGAGAATGTAAATTTTAAATCCAAACAGACGGAAGGACGGACAGCAGAACATATTTAACCTGCCCTTAAATATAACATTCTAGCTTTTATCCGTTGCGCTTTGCTGCAATGAACATTTTGCCAAATGAAACTTGTCCTGTTCGTTCAAAAATTTCATTTAATATTTGCATTAGATGAGAGCTAACTCTTACCTTGATCCTAACCGTCCTACATTGTGTCCGGTAAAACTGTTTGGAACTAAATTTTAGAACTTTATAGTTTTTTTAGATATTCTAAAATCATTATTGCTTTTGTATCGGGGGGTATCACTCCCCCTGTTCCTATCGGTTTTAAATTTTGTTCACTAAAATAGTTTCATGAAAAAGTGATTGAGACCAAATTTGAGAACTCTCGCTGCTATAGTTATTTATACATTTGATGATCATTGTTAGCTTTGTATGGGGGATTTCTCCCTCTGATCCTATCTGTCCTACATTTTGGCTAGTACAAAGATCCTTGGGAAAGTAATTAGTACCGATTTGAATACATCCGCTATTAAAGTTCTTTATTTGAGTTGTATAAGAGTAACTTTTCCCTTGATTCCACCCGTCTTATATTTTGACCAGTAAAATAAATTCTTGGGAAAATGTTTGGGGTTGAATTTGAGAACTTTTATAGCACTAGAATAACAAGTCAGGCTAAAAATAAGTGGACATATTATGATGTTAATTGCGGTAAAAATATGTTTACGTTAACCATAAACAAGAAGCATCATACTATTGTTATTGGATATTGTTACCGTAATTAAAATATTAGTTTATTCGCTTTGCGATTTCGCACTAATAATAATACTAATTGTTATCGCCACAAAATTTATTGTTTTCCAATAAAAATATTATTATTGTAATAAAAGATCGTATTAATAAAAATAGTAATTGTTATCACCACTCAATTTATTTTTATGTCAATAAAAATGTTGTTTATTTGCATTGTTATTTTGCACTGATAACAATAGTTATTGATATCGCCACTTAAAATATTCTTATCGCCACGAAAGTTATTGTTGTCGCTACTAAAGATATTGTTATTCTAATAGAAAATATTGTTAGCTCAATAAAAAAATTGTTGTACGCATTATTTTGTTATTGAATAAAAATATTTATGTAAACCTTTGGAAAATATGTAAACATTTTTTCAAATGTTTTCCTTATATAATTTTATTTATTGTAATTGTCTATTTTATGTAAATAATGATAATATACATTCAAATATATATTATTTTCCATGTTAACATAAATTGTAAAAAATATTTGTTCATATTCAGTTGTCAGTAAACTGAAAATAATATTTTGCAATAATAAAAATAGTTTTTTATAACGAGATTTTTAATAACAATAATATTGTGATCAGTCAAACATATTTCCGAATACATTGTGACCACAACATTTTTTCATTTGATAAAAATAATTTTATTACAGCAACAAAATTGTTATCAAAATGAATTCAATTTCAATTCAAAATGTTGGTAATAAAAATAAAAATTTGCAGCGAACATATAAGTGTTTGTAACTAACATATGTTTCTCTGCGTATATATAATTGCAACAAATAATTGACTTCCTTTGCCGCAACTGCATATTGCTTACCATACCAAGACTTTTGGAAATTTTAACTGCTTTTGGTTCCCAAACTTTTATTCAACATTCTCTCCAGCATCAGCAACATAAAATTTTTCATCAAAAATTTAAAAAAAATCTTCCTGAACTTTCTTTATACATTATGGCGCAGGAATATTTTTTTAGAAATCTTGACTAAAATGTCCTTGCTGTGTTTTTTTTGTTCTTTATGAGCCCTGTGTGTTTTTTAACCTTTAATTTTTCATACCAAATAGTCCAAGCACTAAGCTAACGTATGTGTTGGGAGCTCTTGTGGGAATGCTTTCAATTTTTTGGCTTTAGAATCATTATGTGGATCATTTCATCTACCTAAACTAGTTTTTCTTCCGAAGGACAAGTTCTTCCGGTACTATTCTGTAACATTGGAAACTGTTTGATGGCAGACCTTGAATGATTGGCCAAAATTTTTTAAAGTTTCATTTAAAGTTTTCATGAAAAACATGTGTTAAGCATTTTTCGATCTCAGTCCTTTAGTTTAAAACCTTCAGAATTAATTACTTCTCTTTTATAATTTTCATAATATTTTTAATTCTTTAAACTTTCCATAATATTTTTTTAACAAAAAATAAAATCTACAAAATTTTCCTAAAGTCTAAAATTTCTTTGTTATTTAATCCATAAAATAAGGCATTTTTAATGATTCAATATTTACAAAACAACATAATAATTTTCTTTATTTCTTTTTTAAATCATAAAAATTTATATTTAAAATTTCTTTTATCAAAGGAAAAAACTTTATTGAATATTTCGATACATAAGTATTTTATAAAACTAATTGTCTATAATACAAAAAATATAAGAAATAATAAAATAAAAACAAAACATAAATTTTGCAGGAAAAAAGTGTACACATTTACATATTTAAATCCCCAATAGGAAATTTTTGGAAAAAAAGAAACGGAATTTTTTTTATCGAAATTCGGTTAGAGGCTGCCATAATAATTTTGTTTTATATCTCATGTTAAAGAGGAGCATCGAAAAACTCCTAACACACGTTTTTCATTAAAACTTCTAACCAAAGTGTACATATGTCCAACAAATGTAAATATAATGTTGATCTGACCTTATTAGTGACCAGAACTAAATACGTTTAAAACATATTAAATATCTATATATAAAATAGAATGTGTGTATGTGTATGTTTGTATGTAGGTATGTATGTATTTATGTATGTATGAATGTATTTATGTATGTATGTATGTATGTATGTATGTATGTATGTATGTATGTATGTATGTATGTATGTATGTAACGTATACATTCCAAAAGGGCAAAGGTCAATTTTAATAATATTTTCACAGAATGATCCCAATATACCCGAAAGTAGTAAGGCTATAAAAAATTCTGCTAGGACCAGGGGAAGAGGTACACCCCATACAAAGCAAATAGTAATTATCGAAAATCTTAAAACTATAATATAGAGAGTTATTAAATTTTGTCTTAAACACTTTCACTTTTTTATTGGACAAAACGTAGGACAGCTAGGACCATTTAGAGGGGTATCTCTCTTATTTTAGAACCTATAGGAATGAAAATTTCCCGAATAGTTCTCGCTAGTTCAATTGTTACAACGGGCAATGGAATATACATAAATGAATGTATACAAATGATGCTTCTATTCATAAGACTTCATTTTGTGTCCACTTTTTTTGGACTGACTTTGTATCCTGTCACCATGGTAAACAAGCCTTTGAGTGGTACAAGGACAAGAATGTGATATTCGCACCAAAAAAGGAAAATCTCTCACACTGTCTGGAGGGATATTAGGCTCTTGTTAAAAGAGAATTTAAGAGCACAAAAAGGGTGTGCTAAAGTGTGATAGATAGAGAAAGTAAGAGGAAGTAATACTTAATCGTTAATGAAAAGGTTTCCGAAAATGGTTCAAAATTTCATCGCTAGTGATTAAAATTATAAAAATTTTCTTTTTTGTATATTGTGAAAAATCTCAGTCAAAAAAGAGATTAAAACTGTTGGTTTAGTGGTTTCGTTTTTAATAACATATATGTGTGTGTGTTAAGATTTTTCGATCTCACTCCTTAAGAATATTTACATATTAAAAAACCCAATAGGAAATTTAAAGCAAAAAGGAAAACAGGAATTTTTAAGAAATAAATTCTCTTCTTTTACTGGAATTTCGGTTGGGTGCTGTTATAATAAATTTTTTGTCGTATCTCGTGTTAAAAAACAATTTAAGTTTTGTCTGTTTGTACTTTTGTGCCAAATGACCCCCATGGCGTTATAAAGATGTCAAATTTTTTGGTAAGAAACAAAAAATGTGTTAATAATATTAACTAAAATTAAAATAAATTGATGAGCTGGAATTTACCACACTCATACGAACACACGCTCATATGGTGTTAATAAGTTTAAGTGGTCATGTCAACAAAATTCTCTCTCTCTCTGCATTAAATGACAAATATGTCATTTAAACTCGTGCTGTGTAGGCATTTATTTGACAGTTTTTTGACACACGGTGTGTATTGTTTATTGTTTTAAGAAATTTTTGAGCGCCATTGGAAGAAAAATAATCTGCTGCGTTTGGAAAAAATATTTTGGGTAAATTGTGAACTAAGTTTCTGAAAAATATTATTTTTATTATATTTTTGTGTATGAAAGTATCAAATGTTGACATTTTCAAAGTGTTGTCTGGTGTAAATAATTCTAAAATGATGTTAGACAATTAATTATGAAAAAAATACTGAACATGACAGGTAGTAAACTTGTGTGACAGAAAAATGACACCTGTTTCTTAGACACTACAACTAATTAGCACAATTAGTATGGAAGAGACACCTGTTTACCTTTTAAGGAATTCCTTTTTCTATCTTCAACCACCACAAGTGAGGGCATTTTAACTTTGTCATTCCGTGTGTAACGCCTGAAAAAAATCATTTCAGACCCCATAATGTATATATTACTGTATCAAAACAAAATCTGATTCGACTTATCGATGTCTATCTACCTGTCTGTTGTTGGCACGTTAAAGGGAAAATCTTTTTAAAATTGTCAATTAGGAATGGTCAACTTAAAATGAAATTTCGCCATAATATTAAGTTGTATATACATTATTACCGTTTCAAAAATTATTAAAATCGGTGAAGTAGAAAAAATTTATTATGCTTTTAAAAATTCGCCAAATTTGGGTCACAAATTGTCAAAATAGCAACAGTGGGTGGAAGGTATTAAAGAGTCGGCGTAGTCGAATATAGCATTCTTACTTGTTTATTTTACACACTGTCTCTCTCTCCCTGATTACATAAAACCAAGATGTTTAATCTTACAGTAGATTGAATTTCACATGTTTATATAAGACAATGTCTCTCTCTTTCTTTCTTTGGTAACATAAAACCAAGACTTCTAATCTTAGTGAGGGTGTGGAGGGTATTGAAGATTTGGCGTAGCCGAATATAGAATTTTTAATTGTTTATTTTACACACTGTCTCTCTTTGGCTACATAAAGCGAAGACTTCTAATCTTACAGTGCGTGAAGGTGTTAAAGATTCGGCATAGCCGAATATATTCTTACTTCTTTATTTTAGACACTGTGTCTCTCTCTCTTTTTCTCTCTCGCTAAATAAATAAAATATGTGGTAGATTCTTACTAGTTTATTTAACATTCTCTCTCTCTCTCTCTCTCATTCTTCAATTAAAAATTTCCTACTGAGACTCTTCTTTTTTCATAAAAAAAATTTCCTAGACTTTGTTGTATTCTTTGAGAGAAAAAGTCTTAAACTTTTTTTCTTTTAAGTCTAAAATGGTTTATAAATCATAAATCATATTTGTTGGTAAGAAGAAAAATTACTTCACAGTTTATCTTAACAGTTTGGCATAATAATTGAAATGCCATAAAATACACACCACAAGTGTGTAATATTACATCAACTCAAAGCATCTTCTTTATGTATATATGTGTGTGTGTTTTCCTTCTTTAGTGTTAAATTGTATATGTATTGATTAAAAAAAAAGCTTATAAAAATTTAATTTTATATTTTTGTTTCTTTAGTTCTACGTTTTTTTATCACAATAAAATGAAATATTAAATAAATTCCTTTTTTGTCTAACATGTGTAAAGTATTTACTTTTAATTAAATTAAATGGCTTAAGATTTAAATTTTTTATGTTTTATTTTTTATTTATTTAGCTTTTTTCTATTTTTTCTTAAAAATGAAATTTTCTTTCTTAACAAAAATCTAATTTTAATCCTTAAAAATTTAATATGAAGAATTATTCAAGCAAAGAAATTGCTTAATTGTAATTTAAAGTAAAAATATTCGGTTCGTAGGACCATTTAGGAGAATATATGCGTAGTTGGATTAATTTGTAGTTTTGAAGAAGAAATTATTTAAAATTTTTAAATATATTCACTTTACAAAACGAATAGTAAAAGAGTTTGTGTATAATTATCACTTACGTAGGTCCATTTAAAACGACTCAAAATTTCATATTTTCTTAGTCCTATAAATAAAGTGATAATGATATAATATGATATGATATATGATATAGCATTCCAAACTTTTAAGCCACCAGTACACATTTTTTCTATCATGAGAAACTATCATCCCCTAATCTTATCACTTATAGATATTTTTCCAAAGTATATTGATAATATTCACATTATTTTCCTGCCCAAAGGGATTGATACCAAAAAATTCATAAGGTACATATATTTTGTTAAATACAAAACCACTAAATATTCGATTGATATTATTACAAGAAAAAACATTTTTATAGTTCCAACCACTAGTGATGAAATGATGAACCTTTTCCGGAAACTCTTCCATTAATGTTTTCATAGTGTTTTCTGTAATTTAACCGAACAGGTAATCAAACTCCATTTAAAATCTACTACAATTTTGGACACCTTTTTTGTACTTTTCAGTTCTCCTTAAACACTCCATTTCTCCATTCTCATTATCACTCCATTGGCTTTAGCTCAGGGTGGTTTGGAAGATTTTCGTCTCTTGTCACAAATACCATGTTATTGTTCATTTACCACTCAAGGATTTTTTACCAAAGTGTCACGATGCCAAGTTTTCCTTTTTTTGAAAAAATCTTTTGTAACAAATGATTGGATTCGTTTTTTCGAACTGTATATAGCTTGCCATATTAAGATCTTTCTTAAGAAATTTTTACTGTTTTTGGGTCCCAAACTTTGGCTAAATATTTTCTCGAGCATCAGTTTCATATATTATTTTTATCAGGAATTTGCGAAACGTCTACCAATACACACGTTTTATTATCCATTTTGCAGAAAACCTCACTTCAATTTCCGTGCTCTGTTTATGGCCTCTAAATTTTATCAGCTTTCCTGTCAGGAAATTTTTTAGCCTTGTTGATTTTATCTATAACCTGCATTAGCTAACCGGGCTGTTATTCTACCGGATGTGTTGGAAACTGTTTGAAAATGTTTCCATTTTTTTGGCTTTAAAAATATCATGTGGACCATATGATGTTCATCATATCAAAATCTGAGTTGATATAGCCATGTCGTCTATCTGTATGTCTATTGTTGCACGCCCACATCCACAATAATTGACAGAGCTCAATGAAATTTTTTAAAGTCCTGAGAAGTTTCCCATTTAAAACCTGCAATGTTCGTATTATTAACCTCTTTTTACTTCATTATTATTCCAAAAAATACCAAAATCAGTTCAGTAAAAAAATTATAGCCGGACACTGATTTTATGACTCATTAAGTGTTCTTGTGTTATATTTAAGAAAAACTATTAAACATATATAATATATATGTTTGTGAGTGTATGTGTGTATATGTCTGTAAAATGTATGTATGAAAACTACTTATTTGCTTCACACGCATTTGTGGTAGAGAGAATTGAAAATTCGGCATAGCCGAATGTAGTATTCTTACTTGTATTTAATAAAATCGCCATTGAACCCTTAAGCTGGGTATCGACATTTTTAGATAATTTCACAAACAAAAAACCATATTTGATTGTACTTTTCATGCGAAACCTTTTCCGGAATCGAACTTCATGCTTTTAAAGTGTAACATCAGTTTTTTGGTGCAACATGTTTCTTAGTTCAAATGATTCAATTATGTTAATGTGTGGAGGGTATTTGAGATTCGACATAGCTCGTCTTGTAATTATATGACATAATATAAGAATCCAGTATTAAATCTCAATTATTACTTTAGTAAAGAAATAAATTTAATAATTTACCTCTTTATTCGATTCAAAATATCATTTATTAAATAAGATTATGTTTACTGTTATTTTTACTTGTTATAATTATTTTCCAGCTTTTATTAAATCTCTTTGAAATGGTAATTTTAAATTTTAATTATAATACTTTTCATCTACTTTAATATGTATTGAAGATAAGGTCTTCTTTAATTAATATTAAATCAATGACATTTTGGTTTCCAATTTTTGTGATATCGATTTTCTTACGAATGCAAAAAGTTCTTAAAAGTTTTTTCCAAGAGTTAAATTTAATTACACATACACATTGTTTAATGTGCAACGAGGGTTGATAGAAAGATAACGGTATAGTTAAAGAATTATAATAAATTTGTCCTTAAGTCTATTGAATGTCTTAAATTATCTATAAAATAAGATCAGGACCTAAATGGATGAAACTTTCCGAAAAGTAACGAAATTCCAAAAAGTACCTTCCATAAAGTACTAAATTTTCTAAAAATAAACGAGTAATCGGTCAAACCCGACTATGTAATATCTTACACCACAATGTTGGCTATAAATGGTAGTTACGAAAAAGTAATGAACTACCCTCGTTTAATTTTATTTTCTGATCTATACTTAAGTGTGGAAAATTATTAAATTAATTATGTGAAATTATTCGTTTATGTGAAATTATTCGTATAATTTTGCACAACAATTTTTGCTTATACTTGTCTTAATTTGACCAGTTATCATTACAATACCAACTTCTATGTAAGATTTATGTCCTTCAAAGTGCTATTTAGAAGGGGACTTGTATGGGACCTATGCGAAGCAATAAAACGAACCTCGCACATCGACTTCGAATATCATAATACTTATTTCTATCGAATTTAGTTAAAAATTCTTTTCTATTTAAAATTTGTATGAGCTTAAAATTCATTCCGGAAGGACATTTGTATGGGAGACACACTTAATATTAGGCCGAACATGTCCAATTTCAAAAGGTGGTGTCCTTGGGAATTGTAGATCGTTCACAACATTGACATGGGCAGCCAAATTGACTCAGAAAGTGTTTCTAAGTCCAACGGTATACCTTACAAACATCAGCACAAACGCATAATACCCGCTTCACCTATGGTGGTGTAGGGTATAAACAAAATATATTTCTTAATGCTCTAAAGAAATTCTCAGTTTTCAAAACAATCCATTTTCCGACAAAATCAAACCTATTAATCCTCGTTCCATTCTATGTTTTTTCTTACCTTTAGTTACAAGTGAATGTATGTATTACATAAAATTAACAATCAACATTATTTTGTCACCTGTCAAACTAAATTCATTCATTCATTTATTTATAAACCAAAAAATGCAGAGCAGCCATAAGATGAAGGAAGCAGCAACAGCAGCACAAAAAACGTTGCACGAATCACAAGATTCAAGTCATTCAGAACATAAGTCTCAGCTGCATGAACTTTGTAGTATTTAAGTATTACACAAACACACACACACATATACACACTAATATAGTGTACTATATATGTTGAGCAAAAGAACAGACTTTTCTTGTTGTTTTTGTTGTTGCAATGAATATGTGTAGCAGATAAATACAGAGTATTAACAAATAGATGGATGATATCCATCCATACACGAAAACAACTAATAAAAAAATTTATATAGAAATAACAAACAAAAATTGCTGCATGTTTGTTTGTACTGAAGTCTGCCAAAAGATCATACAAAAGCATAAAATTCAATGTTCATACAAAAAAAAAAAAAAACAAACAAGACAAGAAAACAAACTAGAAAGAAAAAACACAGATGAGGAGAAAAAAACTTAGAAAAACATACATTAGGATGCTATTGACTTTACAGTTTGTAGCTGTCATATGTTTTTTATTCATCTCATGACGACTGTTTTCTATTTTCTCTAAGGGATAGAACAGGTTGTGGGAGAACACTACATCAGGATTCTCAAAAATCTCTTCAGAAAATGTTTAGTAAGTCCAAAAACTAAGAAAGAGAAAACATTCTCTTTCGACAAATTTTAAATGGAAATTTTCTATTAAGGGAATTTTCATTAAAAATATTTTATAATGAAATGTTCTTTAGTTAAAAATTAATATAAAGAACAATTTTAACTTAATTTCTTTTTCATAAGAAATATAAACGAAAATTATTTCTATAAAGAGAGTTTTTGATGAAAATTCTCTCTATAAAGAGAGTTTTTGATGAAAATTCTCTCTATAAAGAGAGTTTTTGATGAAAATTCTCTCTATAAAGGGAGTTTTTGATGAAAACTCTTTCTATAGAAGTATCTGAATAGAGAGAATTTGATGAACATTCTCCTATAGAGAGGCTTTGATGAAAATTCTCTCCTTAGAAAGATTTTGATGAAAATTCTCTCTAAAGAGAGATTTTAATGAAAATTCTCTCTATGGAGAGATTTTTGAAAATTCTCTCTATAAAGATATTCTGATGAAAATTCTCTCTAAGGAGAGATTTTGATGAAAATTCTCTCTAAGGAGAGATTTTGATGAAAATTCTCTCTAAGAAGAGATTTTGATGAAAATTCTCTCTAAGGAGAGATTTTGATGAAAATTCTCTCTATAGAAAAATTTCTCTCAATAAAAATTTAATTTCTCTCAATATGAAACAAGGAGAAATTTAATTAAAAGTTTTCTAAAAAAAAGATTTTTATAAAGTTTTCTCTAAAGAGAAATTTTACTGAACATTTTCTCTAAGTAGACATTTTCTCTAAGCAAAGATTTTGATTAAAATTTCCTCTAAAGATAAATTTCACTGAAAGTTTTGTTAGTGTTCGGTTAAAATAACACAGTTCGGTTAAATAAAACAGTCCCATAGTACTTAATTTTAAGGTATCTAAAATTCGTGTTTGTCCGTTTGATCTCCTTTTTCCTAATGTTTATTTTTTGGCAGCATGCAATTACATTTAAGTTACTTAAAATGACTGTTTGTCTATTCGTAACATTCTGTTTGTTGCAAAAACAAACATTCTTCCTGACCGTTTGACCGTCCGTTTTTCTGTCACTCAGTCTGCTAAGTTTTATTTTTTCCTACGCTGTTTGTCTAGTTCTATACAAGTTTGTCTCTTTTTTCATTATATGTATTTAGTCTAACAAAATTTCTATATGCAACATACGTATATACATATGTTTTGTGTGTGTGTGTGAGAGTGTAATAAAATTTATCTTGCAACTTCTTGTAAGTAGGAAACAACATTTATTTGTCTGTATATTTGGCTATTTTGTTAGTAGTTTCATTAACTTAAATCACATTACGATTTCAAACATTCAACCAACCATTCAAACATTCCCATACAAACGTTATTTTCTTTATTTTAGTTATTTTCTACAAAAATCTTCTTAGTATTTCATTTATGACTTTTTCTTCAACTAAACATGACACAATCATTTTTACCTTAATATATAATAGGATTTTTCTTGTTGTTATTTGCTACTATTTGATGCTTATTTGCTACTGCACAGTGTGTCCAAATCGATTTTTTTTAATGTTACTTGAGGAACCACAGTTTAGTTTGGTATACATTTTTATATTCTACACCACCGAAGGTGGTTGGAGTATTATGCGTTTTTACTGATGTTTGTAACATGCAAAAGAAATCACTTTCTGAGTCGGTTTAACGATATTCGTCTCTCCGGCTGGCTGTGACCGGTCTACAGGTCGCAATTTTTTAAATATTGCGATAAAATTTGGTAAATATTTTTATTTTGGCAAAGCCAAAATTGAAATTGGCCGTGTTCGGTCCAATATTTAAGGTATCGCTAATACAAATGTTCTTCCCAGAAAATAAAGAATAAGAATAATTGAGAAAATAAAATTTTACGAGGGTCGTTCATTAATTTTTCGAAACCACCACTTTTAAACGGGGATGCGATGTATGATATTAAATAGTCGGGTTTGACCGATTATACATTCTTACTTGTTAGCACATGTATTTGGTATCTATAAAAACTTCAGAAACTGCAAATTTACAATTTTTAAAGAAAATGGAAATAAAACTTCACTTGATATCAAAAATTCCTTCTTTTCCATAAAAAATGCCCAAAATCTCAATCCGCATAAATCAATTGATCAAGTCTGGATAGGGTTTGCGGGCATGTCTTGCCCCAAAGTCATCCGGATTTTTTTACACACAATCCTATTAAACAATGAAAAAAACGTAGAGAGCACAGAAAAATTGGTTATGTAAGAGAATAATTGTTGCCACTTTTCTGTAAAAAATTAAAAAAAAATACATTTTTTAAAAGATTCAAATTCAGATTAATATAACTCTTTAGAGGATGCATATTTTATACCGTTATTGTGTTAATATTTTTTAGAATTTTATGGAAAATTAGACACAGTTTAAAAAAAAATTAGGACCTACAACAGAATTGAAAATAAACAGGAATTTAAATTATTAAAAAAAATTATTATCACTTCAATATCTCCGAAACTATAGATAAACATGTACAAAATTTCTTTTTTCTCATTTCATAAATGGATTTTTGATGAATTTTCGAAAAATCAACATACCCGTGTTGGTCAACTTTAGTGGGTCACTGACTATGTGAAAACTTTTGCTCCTCCAATCAACTCAACTTTCTAAAATTTCATTAAAACATCTCTAATGCTTCAAAAGTTACTGAATTATTTATAAAAACAAAAATCTATTTCGACACACTGTATGCTGTGACTGCTGCTCTATTAGTAATTCTCTATAAATGTGAATTTGTGATTTTTTCTCTCTCAATTCAAGTACAAAAATGAAGTAAAATAGAAAACAAAAAAAAACTTTTTATATTTTATTCATAACTTTAATGAAAATTAACATGATTACCGATATACATTCATACATTCATAAAATGAAACATAAGAAACTTACATAAGTTTTTACACTTAATACAATTTTCCTTCTTTTTACAAATAAGTAATAAGAAAATGAGGGAGAATGAGAGAAAATAGTAAAACTAAAATTGTTTTCTGCTACAAAATTTATTATGAAAATTAGATTTCTTATGAGTTTGATTTTGTTAAAAAAGATTTTAATTTTTGTTAGATTTTATTGTTGTTCATTTATTTATTCATAAATTCACTTGATGTTCAGATTCATCATTCAAAATTCAAATTATAAATTAATTGGATTATTTGATGAAGATTGATTAGAGAAATTTTCATTATATATAATAAAGTTTGTTTGTATGTATGTATGTATGTATGTATGTATGTATGTATGTATGTATGTATGTATGTATGAATGTGTAGAGATGGAAAATTATTTGGCATAAAAGAGAATTTTTAATAAAGATAAATAATGAATGTAATTTGTACTTAAAATATAATAAAATAATTTAAATTTAAATTGAAGTTGTTAATAAAGTGTGTAGTAACACCTTTTTTGTAACAATTTTTTTTTGTACATTCAAAGGTTTGTTAATAATTTTCTTTTAAATGAACATTTATACAAAATTTTTCTCTAACGAATATTTATCCAAAATTTTTTCTCAAACAAAAATGTGTCCAAAATTTTCTCTTAAATACAAATTTATCCAAAATTTGCTCTTAAGCGAAAATTTCTCTCAAATGAAATTTTATCCAAAATTTGCTACTTAACGAAAGTTTATCTGAAATTTTCTTTTAAATTAAAATTTACAAAAAAAAAAATTGCTAAAATTTATTCAAAATTTGTCTCAAACCAAAAAACATATCAAAAATGTTCTCTTTAATGTAAATCTTTTCTTAAACGAAAAAATACCGTTATCACAAAATTTCTCTTAAAATGTTATCGTTATTGTTCGCTTTAACGGAAATTTATCGCTTATTTCTTCTTGATCTTTCTTAAACGTAAATATATCGCAAATTTTCTCTTAAACCAAAATATACCAAAAATTTTTAAGTTGAAAATTTTCTCTTATACGAAAATTTAAATTTGTCGCAAGTTCTCTCTTAGATGAAAATTTAAAATTTTTAGTCCATTTTCTTTTCAGAAAATTGTATATTGTTAATGCTATTTCTAAAAATGTCCCTTCCCCAAAAAAAAAATATATAATAAAAAAAATAATAAAAATTAAAGAATTGAATTTCATAACAATTATTAAGCGGGGTTCAAGAGCCTATGCGATCAAGAGCGTTGTCAAGGTGTTGTCACTCCTTTCGGAGAATAATTCTGTAACTTAAGAAACGTTAAAGATTTTTTAATGAAAGTTCATACGATTAGAGTCGAATTTTTTTCGAGTTGGTTGAGAGGTACAGGCGCCTATATGGACAAAAGCGTAAGCAATGACCGTCCCAAGTTCGTCACCTCGAACTTGCTCATTTTCTTTAAATCACACAACTACTAAGGAAAATTCCGAAAACTGCAGTCGGATTAACTTGGAGTAAAGTTCTGACCACGAGTCCTATTCAAATTAATTAATTTAAAAAAAATTAAACATTTCATATTAAGTTCGCAAAACGTAGAACCAGAATCATCTTGAAATTGTCTTTTGTAAGGAACGAGATCGGAAATAACTTAACGCACGTTTTTCATTAAAAATATTCAGCCAATATTTAATGTTTTCTTTGTCTCGATCAAGTTACCTTCGTACAAGATGTCAGTTATTATATTTGATTTCAAGCAAATTAATATATTGTACTAAAATTAGTAAATATTTTAACCACATCCAACTTGGTACTACAAAGTTGGCCACTACCGTAAACCTGTTTCCACTGTTATTAAACAGTATCGGAAGAACTTGATCCACATGAGCTATCTAGAAGAGAAACACAGCTAAAAATTCAGAGGTCAAAACCTGTGTACGCAGATTGAAGTCAAGTTTTCTAAAAAATACTCTTGTTGCAAAATGTATGACAAAACTTACATTCTGGCAGTATTGCGCATGCAAGTTGCAGTTACGGCAAACGAAGCCAACCATTTGTTACAACGGGCTCTATAAATATCGAAATTTACATCAAGAAGTGTTTACAAAAGGGCTGCTTCCATTAATAAAACTTCACAATGTGTCCCCTTATTTTTGGTTTGACTTGGCACTAGTGCTATTCTATTCCAGAAATATTTAAAATGTAGATAATCATCGTTTTTATTGCTAAAAATCATGATATTTTAGACCTGATATATTGGAAAATATGATCGATTTGCAATTTAAAGGATTTTGTGTGGAGGGAGGTACTTTATTACTTCTTCACTTTATTATTATTCTGTAATTATAAGAAGTTTAATATGTCCTATAAGTTATTGAATTATATTCTTTTTCATCGTTAAAAAAAAGATTCTCGGAATTATGAATTTTCAAAAGTTTTTGACTTAAATTATTCATCTTTAATGTTTTAGTGCCAAATTTAAAATGACATAACTGTTATAAAATTAAAACAACAAAAATCTAACAAATCTGTTAATTTATTAACTTAATGTTAATTAAAATATTTCAAATGACTTTTAAATCTTCTCTGTCAATTTTTGTTAAAACACTTAAAAGATGTCAACTCATTTAATGGATTTTTAAAGCTTTTAAAGCTGTTAAATTATAAATCAGTTTAAAATGTGTTTTATTTCGTCTGTTTGTTTGTTTGTTTGTTTTTATACCCTACACCACCGTAGGTGGTTTGGTTATTATGCTGATGTTTGTAACATAATAACATGGTGTTACCTTGACCTTTTAGTAAACTTTTCGACTCAGAATCATTTTATTTTGACTATATAAATTAGCCTTATTAAGTCTAATTTTTCAGGAACCTCCCATAAAGATTATCTCCCCAAAAGATATTTTAAGCTCGAGTTTAACGAAACTTGGCACAAATAAGTCTTATAATCATCTGTGCTAAATTAGGCGAAAGTCGTTTCATTCCGTTCCAAATAACGATCTAAAGGGCATAAATCTTACATATATACGTTGGTATTTTAACAATAACTTGTCAAATTATGACAAATATAAGCGGGTCAGTCCATAATTTCATCTCCCATATAACACAACATCGAATTTCATTGATGATTTAACAGCTTTAGGTTAAATTATACGAGGGTCGATCATTATTTTTTCGTAACCATTACTTATAGCCAATATTGTAGTGTAGGGTATTACATAATCGGGCTTGGCCGACTATAACATTTTTACTCCATTGTTTTTTTTTTTTTTTTGCTTTTGATCACAACATTTTGTTAATTTCCAAAAAAATGAATAAAAATAACATAAATTTCTTTATTTCCTCTTAAATCTCTTAAAAGAGCTCGATAAACATTTTTTGTTGGTATTTAAAATCGTTCTGGATATGAATTTGATTTTTTGTGTCTTTGTTGTTGTTTGTTAATTTATGGTTTATTCTTAAGAGTCTTGTTGTAATATTGCTAATTTATTACCTGTTTTGCCTTTCATTTGGCCATAATGAACCTACTGTTTAAACTACCGTCTGTCTTTGTGTCTGTCTGTGGGTTTTTATTATTACTTTTTTTGCAAAATTCTTTATTTTTGTTGTTGTTTTGTTTATTGGTCAGAAATACAACTTACCACACACTTTTTAGCAAAAAAAAACAAATAAAGGAAAAAAGATAATAATAAAGAACCATAAATGATGACCATTAAAAATGTAATGAAAAATTAAAGGTAAAAAGAAAAATCTTTTGTTAAATTTTTAGCTTTAGGATTTTATTTTTTTGTAAATGTAATAAACCACAAAACGACTGAAAATAGGGACTCAATAATTGAGACTAATTTAGATAGAGTTCCCAAAAAAGGTTACAGGTGGGTGGTGATAAATTAAAAAAACTAAACAAACATCACCCTACACTTCTTTGTAGGTTATAAGTGATAGCAACAAAAATTAATGAACCACCCTCGTATAAAGAATTTTTTTATTTATACTAACAGTCATGTGCGATAAGTGCGTTCAAGAAGGTTTTTTCTATGGGCGTTATATGGTAGCTAGAAGAAATTATGGACCGACCCTCGTAAAATTTCACACATAGGTTTTTGCTCATACTTGTCTCGATTTGACCGATTTAGTTACAGTATGAACGTATATGAGAGATTTAAGTCCTCCAAGGTGATATTTGGAAGAGAAGTTGTATGGACCTATAAAAAATAATGAACCGAACCACATATAAGTTTTCACATCGATTTGAAATATCTCAAGACAAATTTGTGCCAAATTTCATGACAATCGCTTTATGTTTAGGACTTTTGTGACCATCCTCGTTCCGAAGTAATGGATCCATCATTACCAATTTCAACAGGCATCTTCCTTGGGCTAAAAAAATTACACATAATAAATTTCATTATGGACAGCCAGATGGACGGACATCATTAAAACGGCTCAGAAAGTCCTAAATCGAACGGTACCCTTAAGAAAGTCGAAGCATAATTTTTTCTATCCGTTACAATTTTTGAATAAACGCGATAAAACAAGCAATATGAAGTTGTGGCAAAATAAGCCAAACATTTGTTACAACGGGCTCTAAAAATATATAATTTGACTTCAAAAAATCTTTTGTCCCACTTCATAACATAAAGGTACCTGAACTTCTCCTAATCAACTTTCATTAAGTTTCCTGTTCAAAAGTTATCACAGTGTGTCCAAAATAGATTTGAACATACAATGTGTATCGCTAATTCAGGGCTTTGTTTATAGACAACGACCTAAATCAAATACTTAATTAAAACTGCAATGATTTTCTTTTTCCGTTGACTTTCGGAATATAAATATTGAGATTCCAATAAACCCATACAAATAACAATTTCGAGAGTTGACCAAATTTTAAGATATTTGTTGTAATAGTTATGTTTGTTCGGAATATAAATATTGAGATTCCAACAAACCCATACAAAGAACCATTTCGAGATTTGGTCAAATTTCAAGATTTTTGTTGTTATAGTTATGTTTGTTCTAAGTTTTTCCAGTAAATCCAGAAAAAGTGAAACTCTAGATCTTTTTCATTTCTAGTTGAGCTCCAGTTTAGTCTTAGTTCAGTTCTATTGCAATTCTTGTTCAGTTCTATTAAAAGAACGGCAAAATTATAGCAAAAATGGTGGAATGACTGCCATCTTGTCTACAAACAACGATTTCAAAACTTTTTAAAGGTTAATTCATAATAATTAAAATTGTAGATTTCTTTGCAGATGGACACAAGGACAGACATTTCTATATCTATATTTCTAAATATAAGTCTAAAGACTTAAATAAACTTTCTTGATCCTTACTAATCTTCTAACTGTTTTTCTTCCTTAACAAAAGTTTAAAAATTTCTCTATCATTCTGCACATTTTTTGTATTTGTTGCATCTTCTTGAAAAATGTCCATACATTATTTTTAAAAAGGAAGAACAACAAAAAATTGGAATAAAATCTACCATAAAGACTGACTGACATTAAGAGCCAACATTTTTTTGTTCTGTTTTTAAACTTATTTGCATGTTTATAATCACCTGAAAAACAAAGACACGATAGCACTCACTTAATAAAACAGCAAAAAAAATTAAGCAAAAAAATAAAAGTAATAATAACAAACCACAGACATTGCAACAAGAAAAAAAAAAACGATAATAAAAAAGATCTTCGAAAGAAAATCACCTCAAATAAATCATGTCAATATTCCGAACACACACAAAGGAATAAAGAGAATTTAGTAAAAATAACAAAAAAATTATATATCGAGTCATACATGTTGCGTATGTAGCATAAAACTTAAGTTCCAACAGTTTGTAAAAGTATGTTTTACTATAAAAAGGGGACTAGTTACTTATTAGTTTACTGAGGGTGTTTAAAGTGTTATGAACAAAATTGTCCTAAACATAGAACTATAAAGAGATTCCAACTTCTGAATTACAAAAATTTAATTTGTATAATTTTACTTAAAACTTTTTTTTAAATTGGTCAATTCTTCCTCATAAGAGGAATGACCTATTAAAATATATAGTAAACACTAGCATTTACCTGGTGCGCTTTGCTGCACAAAAGTTCTCTCCGTCCTAGATTCAAAAATCGCAACCTACATTAAGTTCTAGTTCAGTTCTAGTTTAGTTCTAGTTCAGTTCTTATACAGTTCTAGTTCAGTTCTAACTTACTTCTTGTTCAGTTGTTGTTCAGTTCTTATTCAGTTCTTATTCAGTTCTAATTAAGTTCTTGTTCAGTTCCAATTTACTTCTTGTTCAGTTCTAGTTCAGTTCTAGTTCAGCTCAAGTTCTAGTTTAGTTCTGTTTCAGCTTCATATTAAATTTTTCAATTCTCACTGTAATAATTCTACATATAATTATTTTATGGGGGCTGATCCTATACATCCCACATTTTGTCATGTAAAATTGTTTCTAGGAAAAACAACTCTCACTTCAACAATTCTTTAGATATCCGATAATCTTTGTATGGGGACCATTTTTCCTCCTGATAATATCCGTCGTTAATTTTGTCCAGTAGAACAGTTTCTTCAAAAAGTAATTAGGACTAAATTTGTTCAATATCGCTGTAATAGTTCTGTAGATAATCTATAATTAATATTTTCATCGCATTGGGCTACTTGTATCTATTCCACATTTTTTAAACCGTTAACTAGTTTGTTGAGAAAGTGATTGTGATCAATTTTTAAAAATCTTATAAGTTTCAAACAAATACAGTTAATTTTTTTATATATAGAACTATTTAATACTCCCTACCTGAATGGGGTTTTGTGCTTAAAAATTTCTTTCGAAATCCAGACAATTTTCTAATTATCTCTTTCCAAACATTAGCATTTTTACACCATTTGCGAATCCTTAATAAATCAATGGATCATACATTTTGACTGTAAAGTCCAGTTTTTGCAGAAGCTTTTAAAAGCTATACAATTAACGAATTGACTCGAGACTAATAATCTTGTTGTATGATATCACTTATTTGTGCGTAGTTTCCATAAACTGGTAATATTAATTATTGTTTATTAATCTATTAAGGAGAATATAAATTTAATCCGTAAAGATCGAATTTGTTAGAAAAAGTATGGATCTGAATGGTCCACCTAATAAAATAAAATGGAAGAATGACGAATATAAATAACAATACAATAACAATGTAATTGTTCCTTTTTTTACACTGTTTGGTGAAACTAATTAAATTTTGCAAAATAGATGGACTTAGCACACAAGTTTTATATCTCTTTCTTGCATATTGAAGGAATTTGAACAATTTCTTATTGTTTTTGAAATTTAATCCGCAAAAAGTTGCTGGGTTATATTAAAATGCCACACACATGCTTTTACTCTCATTCATTCACTCACTCACTCGTTTCAGTTATTGAAAGTGGTTTTCATAAGGAAAATGATAAAGAACTATTACTCCAAAACACAAAACACACAAACTCTCACATACACATAGACCCAATCATACATACATACATACATAATGTATTTAGTTTGAATGTTTATGCAATATTTACTGTTGTACATCTGGTCATAATAACAATATGCATAATATGCAAAAAAAAAAATAATAAAATGCATATATTAAAGCATATATATATATACAAAGGCATAAACATCTGAACACCCCTACATGCACAGATAAACAATATAGTATATGTAGGTATTTATGCAAAACGAAACCCAGCAAACAAATATTTACCCTCAGTGTGAAGAAATTTTTATCTTTATAAATATTAATGTTAAACCTTAAAAAAAAACAAAAATTTCTATTTTATTTAAATCATAATGTTTGCTGGTCTATATCGCCTTTACAGTTATATTTATAAAAATACTGAGAAGAGAAAAAACTAAAGTACACAGAGATTTAAATCGAAAAAGAAAAATCATTTAATATAGAGAAAAGGAATCCAAGAAAAAAAGTAATAAAAATTATTTTTTGTATATAACTTTATTAAAACAACTCTGCTGTATTTGACAAGCGCTACAAGTCAGGAAATTGGTGAACTCCTGTTCAGAAAAGATGGAAAAAATTTAGAATTAAGAAATTTCACAGAATGTTAACAGAGCAGAACATTCGAATTTATTTGAACAATAAATGGTATTTTTTGAACTTTTCTAATTTGTCATATATATGAACCGATAAATGAATATTTTTTAAGTGAATATTAATCTTTGTGGAACAGGGCATGTCCCTCCTGTCTAGAATTAATGATCAATATAAGAATTCTTAAAATCCTTCTAAATCAGTTCTATTGAAATCATCAATACTGCAGGTATCATGATCTTTTTTGAAAGTGTGAATATTTGTAAAATACTGATTATTTATTTATTTATTTATTTATTTATTTATTTATTTATTTATTTATGTACATTAGAGAAAGAGGGAAATTTATGAAAACAATTTTTAATAATTTCGGAATATTTGTTAATATCATGTACTTATATGAAAATAATCCTTATTGTAACATGAAGGACAAAGAGTCTTTGACATAATAACGATACAAGCTGAATTCCAAATTAGATTTAAATATAAAATAAAACAAATATCTGTACATTACAAGAAATGTTTAAATCATTTTTAAAAAAGTTGGAAAACAAATTTAAGAAACCTCAGAAAATGTATTGAACATTTTAACATGGAGAAGGCTTTTATTAATGTTCCAAATTAGCTCTCTTTACATTTTATGGAGTTCTAGTTCAGGTTTTAATTCAGCTTCTAGTTCAAGTTCTACTTCAGGTTCAAGTTTTAGTTCAGGTTCTAGTTCAGGTTCAACTTTTAGATGTAGTTATGTTCTAGCTTAGGTTTGAGTTAAGGTTTTAGATCAGATTTAGTTCCCATTCTAATTCAGGTTCTACTTCAAGTTCTAGTTTAGTTCTTATTCAGTTCTAGTTCAGTACTTAAACAGTTTTAGTTCTATTCTAGTCTACTTCTAGTTCAGTTTTTGTACAGTTCAGGTGCAGTTCTCGTTCGGTTCTAGTTCAGTTCTAATTCAGTTCTAGTTCAGATCTAGTTCAGTTCTAATTTTTTAGTTTCTTAGTTCAGTTCTACTTCAGTTATTGTTCAATTGTAGTTCAATTATAGTTAAGGTCTACTTCAGTTTTCAGTTCCAGTTAAGTTGTAGTTCAGTTCCAGTTAAGTTCTAGTTCAGTTCTACTCTTTTTTATTTTAAGTTTATCAGACATAATATTTGACATTGTAATATTTGACATCGTATAATTTTTGATTTATTACTTAATCTGACGCATATTTGGCATAAAGGGCTACATTTGGATAGAATTTAAATTTAAATTTTATTAATATATGTATTTTTGTTTCATTCCAGGTATAAACATCTCATTAAAAATATTTTAATATCAAACAGGTATTTACGCAGTTCTTATTCAAATAAATATTTAATCAGCTTAAGCACAATTTACATCAAAGTAAGAAATCATAATTAATCCAGCATAAACATGATTATATCATGGGGCTTATAATAGACCTTCAGAGATGTCACAGCATAATTTTAACAATACAGCCTGCATTACTAGTAATGTGTAAAGTAATTGCTTTGGTTTTATTAACGGTTGATTAAAGTAATTTAGAATTTTAATTAATTGTACTTTTTTTAACTTTAGCATAATCTAGTTATGTATTTAATTACTGCAATTATATTTTAATTAATTTATTTCATATGTAAATTTCTAACAAAAACATAAAACTCTTATTAAAGTTCATTAGTTTTCTCTGTGTTTTAACATAATTGTAAATTTGTAAAATATATATTTTTGATAATATAAGTTTAATTTAATTAAAAATATTTTTTTATTAAATTTTGCAATTTAAAATATTTTAATTACCACAAACTTAAAACTGTTTGCCAAAAATTTTAATATATGATATGAAAATAGAATGAAATATACTGTAATTAAGGAAATAAATTTCAAATATTCCAGCAACCTGAAAGATGAAAAGGGGTATAGATTGATGTTCATATGAACATAATAATATAAATGAAACAGATCTTGAAATACATTCCTTTCTAGCAGAAAAAGGTTATACCTTCTCCTCCTTTAACTTATCTCCAGGAGCTCATTATAACGCTAATAATAGAAAATTTCATTAAAAACCAACACAACCATTTAATGATACTTAAAATAGAAAAAAAATTATCAAAGAAGTCTGTCAGGAAACAAAAGAGTGGAAAAAATGGAATATAAAATCACACATTAACTAATTATGATTTTTACACTCACATCCAATAGACAGACAGCCGACTTTTAGCAACTGATTGTGGTACAGAAAAATAAAGGAGGGAGGGAAGCGTAGGAAATGATTCGTGTATAAAAACATTAAACGTTCACTTCAACATGTTGCAACAACTTTATATTAAATAATATATATTTTAATAAAGCAACACATGTATAGATTTTAGTTTTTTCTAAAGAGTGGGAGCGAAAAATATTTAACAAACATGTTTGTTAATAAAAACGAATCCACTAAAGTTACAGTTTTTTAGTTTGACTGGAAATATTATTACAATTTAAAAAATCCATTTTTATAGTTCAAAAATAAGTAGACATATTATGAAGTCTTATGAATCAGAGCAGCATTTTTTTAACGTTCCTTGATGATTTCGGTATTTATAGGGCCCATAGTAACTAATGAATTGTTCTTTTTACCACAACACACCCAGAACTTTCCGGCATTCATTATGCAGCTCAAATATTTCTTTAGAAAACTTGACTTCAAATTCCTTGCACGGTTTTTTAGTAACAAATTTTTAGCAGCGTTTCTGCCAGAAACTTTTTGTTTTTAACCGTGCAACAGCTTTAAACTTTTGTATCAAATAGTTTCGAGTTCTGAGCTAACTGAATGCCTTTGAAAATGCTTTCTGTTTTTAGCTCTATTATGTGTGGACCATTCCTTCTACATAAATCAGTTGTTCTATCGATGGATATGTTTTCCCGGTACTGTTCAAAATCATAGAAAACAGTTTGACTAAAGAAGGCTTGGCCGACTTTTTTAGAACCAAGTTGGTTTTTGTTGAAATATTTTAGTACGCATTTTTCACAGGTCACTCATTTTAATTAGATTAACAATATATTTATTTGTTTGACATTAAACATAATAACTAACATGTCTTATAAAGGTGATCACGTCGAAAAAGTCGAATTATACTAAGGCTTAAAGTTTTAATGAAAAATGTGTGTTAAGAAATTTTCAATCTCACTCCTTTACTATCAACATCTAGACAACATGACACTAAGTACGCCCCTGAAGCAGATGAAAACTAAACTAAAATGAAAATCTGACATATTTTTGTTAATACCATGACAGTTTTTCCAAAAGCTGTCCATCATGGAGCAGAGGACATTTGGTACTTTATATTTTAGCAACATCACACATAACATATTCTCTTGTTTGCCTTTATGTTGTTTTAATTTATTTATTTTAGATTTAGTTTTTCTATTTTCCTCCTTTTAGTGGGTAAATACTATATAAATACATTTTCAATTTTGAGTCACCAGTCATTAGAATCATCAGCAGCATCAGCATCAACATCAACATCAATTCAACATCATTATTATTGTTATAATAGAGAAAAAAACATTATTATGCCTGTATAAAGTGTTCAGCTACCAGAAGTTCATGTTCCGCCAGCAACATGCTGAGTTTCAAAAACAACAAAAATAAATGTTGAATGAAAAACATCAGCACCAGCAACAACAAAAACAAAAAATGAATATAATTTGAAAAACCAACAAGGAAACTAAAAATAAGTATAAACTTCAATAGTTTACAACTTAAACATTTATTATTTTTTTAACATCAACATCCAGCGTCATTATCATCTCGAACATCCTCATCACTAAAAATCAGCGGCAGCATTTGTATTTGCAACAAAAGTGGCAACAACAGTAAAAGCGGCAAATAATTATGTATGTGTGTGCACTTACTTGTGGTTAGGGAAGTTAGTATCTGTTTAAAATTCAATACTCAAACGGTGGTAGACATAAAACCAACAATATATTCTAAACAAACTGAGGATAATTTTAACCCGGATCAATTTTTTCATAAAGAAAACTTGAAACCTCTAAATATTCTATAAAGAAAATAAGCTTAAAACAAGCAAATTTTCTATAGAGAAAACAAGCTTGAAACAAGCAAATTTTCTTTAGAGAAAATAAACTTGAAACAAGCAAATTTTCTTTAGAGTAAACAAGCTTGAAACAAGCAAATTTTCTTCAGAGAAAACAAGCTTGAAACAAGCAAATTTCCTTTAGAGAAAACAAGCTTGAAACAAGCAAATTTCCTTTAGAGAAAACAAGTTTGAAACAAGCAAATTTTATTTAGAGAAAACAAGCTTGAAACAAACAAATTTTCTTTAGAGGAAACAAGCTTGAAACAAGCAAATTTTCTATAGAAAAACAAGCTTGAAACAAGCAAATTTTCTATAGAAAAACAAGCTTGAAACAAGCAAATTTTCTATAGAAAAACAAGCTTGAAACAAGCAAATTTTCTATAGAAAAACAAGCTTGAAACAAGCAAATTTTCTATAGAAAAACAAGCTTGAAACAAGCAAATTTTCTATAGAAAAACAAGCTTGAAACAAGCAAATTTTCTATAGAAAAACAAGCTTGAAACAAGAAAATTTTCTATAGAAAAACAAGCTTGAAACAAGCAAATTTTCTATAGAAAAACAAGCTTGAAACAAGCAAATTTTCTATAGAAAAACAAGCTTGAAACAAGCAAATTTTCTATAGAAAAACAAGCTTGAAACAAGCAAAATTTCTATAGAAAAAACAAGCTTGAAACAAGCAAATTTTCCATAGAGAAAACAAGCTTGAAACATGCAAATTTTCTGTAGAGAAAACAAGCTTGAAACATGCAAATTTTCTGTAGAGAAAACAAGCTTGAAATAAGCAAATTTTCTGTAGAGAAAACAAGCTTGAAACAAACAAATTTTCTGTAGAGAAAACAAGCTTGAAACAAGAAATTTTTCTGTAGAGAAAACAAGCTTGACACAAGCAAATTTTCTGTAGAGAAATTGTGCCTTTTAAAGGCGTATTATCTATACACAATTATATTAATATTTTCTATACAGATAATAACCTTTTGAAGACATATTTTCTATACGGAAAATAAGCCTTTTGAAGACATATTTTCTATACGGAAAATAAGCCTTTCGAAGACATATTTTCTATACGGAAAATAATCCTTTTGAAGACATATTTTCTGCGCAGAAATTAAGCTTTTTTAATTTTCCATATAGAAAGGAAACCTTTTTAGGGCATATTTTCTATATGGAAAGGAATCCTTATTAATGCATATTTTCTGTATAGAAAAGAAGCCTCTTAAGGTCATATTTTATATACAGAAAAGGAGCCTCTCAAGGGCATATTTTCTATACAGAAAAAAAGCCTCTCAAGGGCATTTTTTCTATACAGAAAAAAAGCCTCTCAAGGGCATTTTTTCTATACAGAAAAAAAGCCTCTCAAGGGCATATTTTCTATACAGAAAAGAAGCCTTGTAGAGCAAATTTTCTATATAGAAAATAAGCCTTTTTAGGACATATTTGCTATATAGAAAAGAAGCCTTTTTTGGGCATATTTTCTATATAAAAAGGAAGCCCTTTTATGCCATGTTTTCTATATTATAAAGGAAAGTTCTTATACAGAAAATTAATCAGTAATATAGTCAGTGTCGATCAAGGCCTTAGTGTATTATTTCATTTCACTTAACGTATTACATTTGTTAGATCTTGGTTTTTCTGCTTTTTCTTCTTTTAATTTTTGTTGTATAATTTTGATGATGGCAACATAATTAGTTTGTAATACATACAATTTTGTGGTATGTTTTTCAGTTGAAAATTTCTTTCTCTCTCCTGTTTTATTGTTGCTACTTGCTAACTACTCGTTCATTTAATTATATTTTACTTGTCGTTTTTTACATATTCTTGTTTCAAATGTTGCAACATAAATGGAACGTTGAGAGGATGAATAAAGAACTTGTAGCTAAAACAAACAATTAGTAGGGTTGTTATAATTGCCACATGTATCACACTTTCTCCACAACACACAAAAAGTACTTTCAGATACTTTACTGTTGCACATTTACAACACAAAATTTATGTTTTCTTCTCTTTCTCTCTTTATTTTTACACTCTTCAGAAAAGTAGCTGCGGTTTCAACAAACTAATGACTGCTGTAAAATATGACACAAAACATGAAAAGTAAATGTTGTTTGAAGATGAATTCTGTCCCGCAAGTATCCTGAGCAAAAAGGAGGAGCGAAGTTGAAATGAAACAAAACATAATATTTTCATTTAATAATTGTGTAGATTTATTTTTGGGTTTCCTTATTTTTTTTCTCACTCTCTATCTGTTTTGATTCATTTGCCCGATTTTCTTTTAGTCATTTACTTAATGTGAGTGTAATCATCTCCCTAATGTTGACAAATGTATTAAAACGATTTGGGAATGTCTTATATATTTTTGCATTCAAAGGAAACCGAAAATATTCTGGGAATAGAATAAGACACAATCTTCTGGTTCTTATTTTATGATGACATGATACCAGGGGAAGGGTTGTTTGTTAACATTTTTCTTACAAGGGAAAAATTGATAAAAGTTTTATACAAATATAAAGTAAAATATTTCCCTTTAATCAAAAAGATAAATCATAAATCTTAAAGGCGGCTTGTTTGATTTAAAGTGAAATTTTCTTAGGGTAAAATAGCGGAAAATGAAGTATTATTTTGATAAATGTATTAAAAATATTCTAAAAACGCGTTTAATTAGGGACGAAAAATAATATTTTCTATACGAAAAATAAGCCTTTTAAAGGCATATTTTCTATACGAAAAATAAGCCTTTTAAAGGCATATTTTCTATACGAAAAATAAGCCTTTTAAAGGCATATTTTCTATACGAAAAATAAGCCTTTTAAAGGCATATTTTCTATACGAAAAATAAGCCTTTTAAAGGCATATTTTCTATACGAAAAATAAGCCTTTTAAAGGCATATTTTCTATACGGAAAATAAGCCTTTTAAAGGCATATTTTCTATACGGAAAATAAGCCTTTTAAAGGCATATTTTCTATACGGAAAATAAGCCTTTTAAAGGCATATTTTCTATACGGAAAATAAGCCTTTTAAAGGCATATTTTCTATACGGAAAATAAGCCTTTTAAAGGCATATTTTCTATACGGAAAATAAGCCTTATAAAGGCATATTTTCTATACGGAAAATAAGCCTTATAAAGGCATATTTTCTATACGGAAAATAAGCCTTTTAAAGGCATATTTTCTATACGGAAAATAAGCCTTTTAAAGGCATATTTTCTATACGGAAAATAAGCCTTTTAAAGGCATATTTTCTATACGGAAAATAAGCCTTTTAAAGGCATATTTTCTATACGGAAAATAAGCCTTTTAAGGGCATATTTTCTTTGCGGAAAATAAGCCTTTTAAAGGCATATTTTCTTTGCGGAAAATAAGCCTTTTAAAGGCATATTTTCTATGCGGAAAATAAGCCTTTTAAAGGCATATTTTCTATGCGGAAAATAAGCCTTTTAAAGGCATATTTTCTATGCGGAAAATAAGCCTTTTAAAGGCATATTTTCTATGCGGAAAATAAGCCTTTTAAAGGCATATTTTCTATGCGGAAAATAAGCCTTTTAAAGGCATATTTTCTATATGGAAAATAAGCCTTTTAAAGGCATATTTTTTGTAAGAAAAATAAGCCTTTTAAAGGCATATTTTCTATATGGAAAATAAGCCTTTTAAAGGCATATTTTTTGTACGAAAAATAAGCTTTTTAAAGGCATATTTTATACACGGAAAAGTAATCTTTAAAATGCCTTGTTAGGACATATTTTCTATACAGAAATAAGCATATTTTCTATCCTCAAAATAAATTTTATCCGATATTAAAAATAAGTGTTTCTACGTACTTTTTAAGAAAAATAAACTTTTTAAATTTCTTTTTAAAATTTTGTAAAGGAGACAAAATTGCGTCGTTAAAAAAATCGTCACCCAATTTAATGCTTTAAATTATAAACTTTTTTCAAATTAATTGAAAAAAGAAACAAGTTTTTTTTTGTTCTATAAAAGTCCAAATATATAAACAACAATAAAATCAGATAAAAAATTGCCGATTTTTTAAATTGGCATGTAAGACAACATGTTTTACATGCCTCATTATAGAAAACATTTTATTTCAACGTATCAACATTTTATTAAATTTCAAAAATATAAAAAATTGAAAAAAAGCTGAAACACAAAAACAAAAAGATCCCAAATGAAACGTAGCGAATTGTAAATTTATGAGAAAATTGCTTTACAAAAATCCAACAAAACACATTTACATTTGATGAACAAATGGACTTTTTATACAAATTTATAATAAAAAACCATAATGAAGGTTTCATATAATAAAACTACACAAACACACAAACGTATGTATTTACATAAGTAAAAATGTGTACGTATATGTGTTGGTAAATGCTGTTGATTTAATCCCTGTTGTAACAACCACACGTTGATAAGACCTTTTGGGAATTAAAACGAAAAAAGAAACATATCACAAATACACATATGACTTCATACACATACACACATACATTTCTATACATGTATGTTACATTTAACCCAAACATCCTTTGTGTTTTTTTTGTTTGTTCCAACCCAAACCTTAAACAAATTGTAACGTCACAAAGGTACAAATTTAAACAAAATCGTAACTCTGCCACACAGCAAAATATTATTGACTAAAACTCTGACACAAAGTATTTTATTATTAAAAAAGCAAAAATAAAATATTCTTATGGAGGAGAAAAAATCTAAAAAAAGAAATAATAAAACCAGGTTGCTAGGTCGGTCTTTTGCTTTTGCACGGTTCGCTTAGTTAGTTGTTTCAATCTATACAGCTGATTCCTTTTAATGGTTTATTAGGTAGACAATCATTCAGCCAACCAACCAACAGAACAACCAACCTACCAACCGTCCTCCTCATCAGCCTTGTTTGTCCTCTTACTCATAGTCAAAGATTATATATATCGACAAAATGTATCTTTTTAATATGATGTTGTTTCTCTTTTTGTTGTTGTTGTTGTGATTCTTTTATCCCTATTGTAAGATAAAATGTATATAGATTTGTTAAAAACACTGAAAAACAACAACTGGGGAATTATATTTTATACAATAACAAAAAAATCATGTCATGCTTAATCGCATAATCGAGTGGAACTCATTTGCTTACCATAGTTTTATGATTAAATCAGGAGGTATATGAGATAAGTTAAGGGCAAAGAGAACTCTAGGACAATACAGCAAAAAGTTTAATTTCTGTAAAATGATATTTTTCTGAAGGCAAAATTTTCTCTTAGGAATATATTCCGTTTTTAAGCAAGATTCTCTCTTAAGAAAATATGCCTTTTTAAGGCAAGATTCTCTCTTAAGAAAATATGCCTTTTTAAGGCAAAATTTTCTTTTAAGAAAATATGCCTTTTTAAGGCAAAATTTTCTCTTAAGAAAATATGCCTTTTTAAGGCAAAATTTTCTCTTAAGAAAATATGCCTTTTTAAGGCAAAATTTTCTCTTATGAAAATATGCCTTTTTAAGGCAAAATTTTCTCTTATGAAAATATGCCTTTTTAAGGCAAAATTTTCTCTTAAGAAAATATGCCTTTTTAAGGCAAAATTTTCTCTTAAGAAAATATGCCTTTTTAAGGCAAAATTTTCTCTTAAGAAAATATGCCTTTTTAAGGCAAAATTTTCTCTTAAGAAAATATGCCTTTTTAAGGCAAAATTTTCTCTTAAGAAAATATGCCTTTTTAAGGCAAAATTTTCTCTTAAGAAAATATGCCTTTTTAAGGCAAAATTTTCTCTTAAGAAAATATGCCTTTTTAAGGCAAAATTTTCTCTTAAGAAAATATGCCTTTTTAAGGCAAAATTTTCTCTTAAGAAAATATGCCTTTTTAAGGCAAAATTTTCTCTTAAGAAAATATGCCTTTTTAAGGCAAAATTTTCTCTTAAGAAAATATGCCTTTTTAAGGCAAAATTTTCTCTTAAGAAAATAGGCCTTTTTAAGGCAAAATTTTCTCTTATGAAAATACGCCTTTTTAAGGCAAAATTTTCTCTTAAGAAAATATGCCTTTTTAAGGCAAAATTTTCTCTTAAGAAAATATGCCTTTTTAAGGCAAAATTTTCTCTTAAGAAAATATGCCTTTTTAAGGCAAAATTTTCTCTTAAGAAAATATGCCTTTTTAAGGCAAAATTTTCTCTTAAGAAAATATGCCTTTTTAAGGCAAAATTTTCTCTTAAGAAAATATGCCTTTTTAAGGCAAAATTTTCTCTTAAGAAAATATGCCTTTTTAAGGCAAAATTTTCTCTTAAGAAAATATGCCTTTTTAAGGCAAAATTTTCTCTTAAGAAAATATGCCTTTTTAAGGCAAAATTTTCTCTTAAGAAAATATGCCTTTTTAAGGCAAAATTTTCTCTTAAGAAAATATGCCTTTTTAAGGCAAAATTTTCTCTTAAGAAAATATGCCTTTTTAAGGCAAAATTTTCTCTTAAGAAAATATGCCTTTTTAAGGCAAAATTTTCTCTTAAGAAAATATGCCTTTTTAAGGCAAAATTTTCTCTTAAGAAAATATGCCTTTTTAAGGCAAAATTTTCTCTTAAGAAAATATGCCTTTTTAAGGCAAAATTTTCTCTTAAGAAAATAGGCCTTTTTAAGGCAAAATTTTCTCTTATGAAAATACGCCTTTTTAAGGCAAAATTTTCTCTTAAGAAAATATGCCTTTTTAAGGCAAAATTTTCTCTTAAGAAAATATGCCTTTTTAAGGCAAAATTTTCTCTTAAGAAAATATGCCTTTTTAAGGCAAAATTTTCTCTTAAGAAAATATGCCTTTTTAAGGCAAAATTTTCTCTTAAGAAAATATGCCTTTTTAAGGCAAAATTTTCTCTTAAGAAAATATGCCTTTTTAAGGCAAAATTTTCTCTTAAGAAAATATGCCTTTTTAAGGCAAAATTTTCTCTTAAGAAAATATGCCTTTTTAAGGCAAAATTTTCTCTTAAGAAAATATGCCTTTTTAAGGCAAAATTTTCTCTTAAGAAAATATGCCTTTTTAAGGCAAAATTTTCTCTTAAGAAAATATGCCTTTTTAAGGCAAAATTTTCTCTTAAGAAAATATGCCTTTTTAAGGCAAAATTTTCTCTTAAGAAAATATGCCTTTTTAAGGCAAAATTTTCTCTTAAGAAAATATGCCTTTTTAAGGCAAAATTTTCTCATTGAGAAAATATGCCTTTTTAAGGCAAATTTTCTCTGAGAAAATATGCCTTTTTAAAGGCAAAATTTTTCTCTTTTTGAGAAAATATGGCTTTTAAGGCTAAAATTTTCTCTTAAGAAATATGCCCTTTTTTAAGGCAAAATTTTCTCGTTAAGAAAATATGCCTTTTTAAGGCAAATTTTCTCTTAAGAAATATGCCTTTTTAAGGCAAAATTTTCTCTTACGAAAATTTTATGCCTTTTTAAGGCAAAAATTTTCTCTAAGAAAATATGCTTTAGGCCTTTTTTTTTCAAATTTTCTTGTACTTTTCTCTCCACCCTCCTGGAATGCTCTTTATATCCAGTCCAATTGTTGTCAGTGTTGTTCATTTAATGTTTAAACCCCATAGAAATGATATTGTTGATAATGACAATAATCGAAGGGACGTCTAGTAGGTTTTGCTTTTTATTCAAACTCGTTTTAGAAAAAGAAAAATAAAATAACAACATTAAATACAATTTCCTAAATAAAATTTAATGTGTTTTAACCGAAAACAACAATAAAAAGAGCTGAAACAATGACAAATGGATACAAAGTATTTACAACATTTAAGATAAATTGAGTGAAAATGTTAAATTAAAATTCTAATTTGAGAATTGTTGTTTCCTTCAAACATTAAATTGTTGGGTCAGTGGTTTTGTTAAGGATACCGAAATTTTCTATGCTCGATAAAAAACAAAATAGTGGTTCATTTCAAATTTCAAAGTAATTATTCTGAAATGAAAACAACTAAAGGATGAAATTAGAGAAAATTACTTTAAAAAGGACTTTAAATTATTTTGCCAGGATGTCTATAATTCTAGCTATTTATTTTTTCAAATCATAAAACTTAAGAAAATTCTCTTCAGCCAAATCAAAAATAAAACTATAAAATTTACTCTTTATCTCTGTTACGTTTCCACTTTTTAAGTTTTGTAATGTCTAATACAAATTGAACTTTTGCCATAACTAAAATTGTGGTTTCTAGCACCTTTTACATGTTTTATACTTAAAAGAAACTTTTAAAGTTCTTCCAGTTTTTTACTTTTTTTGCTTATTTTTCTAAATAATTTTTAAAGATAAGTGGAAAAATACATTCTTATTCCTGCCACAATTTGTGGCAAACCAACAATATGTTATTGGATTTTTACATACTTTTTCGTTTTGGAAAATTGTTTTAAACAAACAAAAAAATAAATTGCATAAGTTTTTTGATTTTTTTTTTTTTTTTTGGCGGATAAAAAGAAGTTTATTTTTTCTAAACAAAGATTTGCTTAACATTTTGACAAGATAAAACAACGCGAAAAGAAGCAAAAACAAGTTAAATTTTTAAAGAGAAATTACATACAATTTGTAAATGTGCTACTAAACGCTAAAGGATTTTCTTTTAAAATCCCTAAAATGTTAGAAGTTAGAAGAAAACATGAAAAAGTTTTAAGTGAATAAGAAAAACATGAAAATCAGCCAAAGAAAAGGTAAACGAATAAATGTAAATAAATTTAAAGAAAATTCCAAGAACAAGTTTGAATGAAACAAACACTCTACAGATATTTTTATCCCAGAGAATCATTTTAATAAAAAGATTTTTTTAATAAAGTATATTTTCTCAAGAGAAAAATTTTGCCTTTAAAATGCAGGTTTTCTTAAAGAAAATTTTATTCTACATAATCATATTTTTGGGAAGAAAATTCATGTTTTTTCGATCTCACTCCTTAATATAAGTTTAATATAAGTTATAAAACGAACCACTAAATTAACAGTATTTTATTTTTGATTTTATTAAAATCATTTTAACAATTATTATTTCAGTGATGAAATTTTGAACCTTTTCGGAAACCCTTTCATTAATGTTTTTATATAGTGTTTTTTCTCTCACTTTGCTCGACCAGTTAAAAGTATATAACCTCTAGACTCCTCTTTTGTGCTCTTCATTTCTCTCTAAACAGAAGACCAATAACTCGCCACTGGTCTTAGCCTTGGGCAGTTTGGAAGATTTACCTCTCTTGGTACAAGTACCAAATTATTGTTTGTTAACCACAGTGACAGGATTCCAAGTCAGTCCAAAAATAAGCCCTTTCTGTAAACATTTCTTGTTATGAATTTCGGCATTTATAGAGCCCCTCATAACAAATGATTGGGTTCTTTTGCCACAACTTCATATTACTTGCCATACGAAGATGGATTTTTTTGCTTTTGGATCATAAACTTTTCTTCAACACACCCTCAAGTATCAGCAACATAAAATGTTTGACCAGGAAATTACGAAAACCTGCCAGTAAATTTTTAGAAACCTTGACTTTAATTTTCGTGCATTATTTCTGGCCCCTAAATTTTTTGCAACATTCCTGTCAGGAACATATTGAGCCTTTTATGTTTTTTTTTGGTACCAAATATTTGCAGCACTGTCCGGGCTGCCTTCCTACCTGATGAGTAAGTAGAAAGTAATGTAGACCATTACTTCTACATGGATTAGCCTTTTGCCTTAAAAAAGGCGTATATTTTCTTAAGAGAAAGTTTTGCTTTAAGAAGGCATATATTTTCTTAAGAGAAAATTTTGCCTGAAAAGGACACATTTCATAAGAAAAAAAGCTATTTACTTTCTTAAGGAAAAATTCCTTAGAAAAGAAATTTTCCCCAATATTTATATTGCCTTGTCTTAAAATGTTATTAAGTCTGTGTATACCAAAACCATTAACCTTAAAACGTTGCATGCTAATCCATCTCTTAAATGCTTAATTCCGGCTTAATTCTAATAAAATCCACTTTAAAGTTCAAAGGAAATATTGTTATTACGTGTTGTTGTTTGTTTGTTTGTTTGTTATTTTTAGTTAAAAAGTAGAATCGTGTTTGGTATCTTATGAAATAAAAAAACGTTCATTATTAAAACTTTCATGTAAATTTCCCCCAACTTACACACACATACATACCAAAAACAAAAATCCTCATAGACGAGAGGGAAGGAGTAAAAAAGTTGTTGTTAATATTATTATTAAAATAATGCAAACATGTAGTAAAACTCTAAATTAAATTTTAGCTTGTTATGATATTAAAACTAAAACAACAACTACAACAGCAGTAATTGCTGCTACAGTTTATTGTTGCAGCGGTAGCAGCAATAACAATAGCATATTAACATAGAGAGAACAACATTTATAACTAGTGGCAAGTTATGTAGGTTTTTGTTGCAACATGACACAAACACTCTCTCTATCACACACACAAGCCTCAAAGCATTATATAGAGAAAATTATGAAGATGTTGATGATGACGTTGATGTTAATAAAATTAGAGCAAAAAACGAGAAAATTACAAAATTTTTTGTTGTTAACAAAATATAACAAATGAAACTGAAAACTACAAGTAAAATTAAAATATTAAAACAAGTGTTGCATTCAAGGAGGCACACGAATAAGAAATGAAACAAAATAAACATAAATGCAACAGCAGCAGCCGAAGCTACAACAGTAGCTTAGAAGTAGCAGCAGCATCAGTAGTAGCATTTAGTTGCCATTTCAATGGCAGTAGCAGCAAGTTGATGAAAACATTATGAGTAAAAGTCTGAGTTTATTTTTGTGTTGAAGATAGAGAGAGAAACATGTGTAATTGTGTTCAATGTCCTTTAGGAAAACATTTTAATTTTATGCAAACTTATACACAAACATTATAACATTTACATACAAAGGGTACACGCACATATATATAAATTTATGTTGACTTTAATTATTTTATACAATTTAAAGTACCTTTTTGAATTTTTTTTTGCAGTGGTCGGATGTAAAGTACTTTTAAAATAAATTCCTTGGAAATTTTTTTGGAAAATGTTTTATATACTCTTCATGATAAAAATATTGCACTCTTCAAAGACAATTTTAGCTAAATTTTCTCTCTAAAGAAATATGTTCTCTCTTAAAAATTCTTATTTTCAAAATGTTTATTTTTAATTCATAATTTAAATTTCTTTCCCTTTTCGCATTAAATAATTTTTTATTAATATTTCTTTAAATTTTCTTAGATTTCTCTATAAAGAAAATGTTTCACTAAAATTTGTCTCAATTTTCCCTATAAAATTTTTTAAAGTTTCTCTCTAAGAAAAGTTTGTTTTCAAACAAATTTTGGTACATATTTTCTTTAAGAACAAATTTCGAAAAAAAAATTAAAGAAAATTTTCGATAAATTATCTCTATATGCAACATTTTGGATGAGTTTTCTCTTTAAATTAAATTTTGGATAGTTTTTTTCTCTAAAGACATTTTTACCGAATTTTGTCTTAAACAGAATTTACACATTAATTTTATTTTAAAATTATTATTTAAATAAAAACATCATTAAATTTTCTATTGAACAATAATTTTCTGTTACTTTTTTCTTTCAAGAAACTTTTTCCTTTGAAAAAAAAAAACTTCTTTTTTATAAAATTTTAGTTTTTATCAAAATACTCTCTTTTGAGAAAATTTGTCTACGAGAATTATTTACGAAAAACTTCACTACAATTTATCCTTTACAAAAAATGTATAAAATTTTCTCTTTTACAAAAAATTTATAAAATTTCTTAAATTTTTCTCTTTAACAAAAGTTGTATAATTTTTTTAAAATTTTCTTTTATACCTAAAATCTCCTTAAAAAAATTACCTTTTAAACATTTTTGAAAAATTTCATCTATAACGAAATTTTTTTGAAAATTTTCTCTTTAAAAAAAAAATATGAAAAATTTTCTCTTTAAAGAAAATTTTTGAAAATTTTCTGTTTTATAAATATTTTATGAAAAATTTCTCTTTTGCAAATTTTATGAAAATTTTCACTTTAAGTTAAATTTTCTATTTTACAAAAGTTATTACAAATGAAGAAGAGAATTTTTATAAAATGATCTCTTTTATAAACATTTTCTCTTTAAACGAAATATAATGTAAATATTTTCTTTTATAAAAATTTCATGAAATTTCACTTTTTGAAATTTTTTCCTTTAACGAAAATTCCTTTCAAGAAATATTTCTCTTCAAGGAAAAATTCCGTAAAGTTCATAAAATGTGCTTTTTAAAAAAATCTTTTAATTTTTTGTATTTTTTGTTAAATTTCACTTTTAAGAAAAAGTTTTGTCGTATTTTCTTTAAATTTATTGAACATTTTTGTGAAATATAGATTATTTAGAATATTTTTATTCCAATTTTTTTTTTTGGAAAAATATAAAAATTCTGTTTAGCGAAATTTCATTGTCAAGTTTCTTTTAAAATAAATTTAATTAAAATTTATTGAAAATTTTCTCTGAACTTATTTTTAGATAAAATTTCTGTTCAAATTAATTTTTTTTAAAGATTTTTTGTTTTTTAATTTTGCTTAGAGAACATTTTGATTAAAATTTCCCCTAATGTTTAATAATTTTTTTTACGGAAAATTAATTTTTTAAGGACTTTTTTAAATTTTATTATAAAGAAAATTAAAAAAAAAAATATTTTATTAAAATTGAATTTATAAACAGATTGGTTTACATTTTTGGAGAGAAGGATTTGAAAAAAATTTAACAGAAAATTTTGATTAAAATTTTCGAAAAAAATTGTTAAGATTAACATTGGCTCGAATCTGTTTACGAGCATTTTGAACAAAAATTCTTAAATTATTTACTTATTTTTTATTTTTGTGGGAGAAAATAGAGAACAACATTTAAATCAAAATTTTTTTTAAAGATTATTTTTTCTTTAGGGAAATTCTTTTTAGATAAAATTTGATCACATTAAGAGATACTTTATTTGAAAAATAAAAATTTATTATTTCAAAAGAAAGTTTTATTACTTTTCCTTCTGCCTTCGTGGTTATGTAAGTATATGTGTGTATTTGTCTGTGTAATACAATTATTCTCTTTTTTCTGTATTTGAAATCTAGTGAGAGGAGCAGCATAGTATGTTAATGTGTCAAAATATTGTATAAAGTGATTGTTTGACGTGCAAGACTTGCAGTGCATTCTTTTGACACAAACATATAAATATACTGTCAAAAGACACACACATATACATAATATATATATATACAAATATTCTCGGAAAATATATGAATGTAAATATATATTCAAGCACTCAGGCATCATGTCATTATCACAGCACAGAAAAAAATATATACTTTTGTTGACACTATAGTCAACATTTGTTGTTGTTTCTTCATTTTAGTCCTTTTTTATGTAGAGACAACAATTTATAGAGATGCGCCATATAAAAATTAAGCAACAGCTCGTATAAGATGTTATGACCTCATTGCTGTCATCATGTTAGTAAAAAAGTGTAATAGAAAACAAGGAACAAGAGCACCAACAGCTATTCCTAAAACAACAACAACAAGAAATGACTAAGAGTTTACTAGAATTCTAACACTTGTCCTTTTCGAAATAAAGATTTGTGGGAAGGTTCCCTAATTGTAAGAGTTTCTGAAATTAGGTTAATAACAATGACATTAAAAATACCACAAAAAAATATATATTTTTAAATTATGTCACACTAAATGTTTAAACATTTTTCTCATTCTCTTTAGCATCCTTCATCTACCTGTATGATATATGATTTCGTTATGTTGAAAACTGTTTCTCTCTATTTATATCTGTGTAATTTATACATACAAATAATTTAAAATGGATGTAGACAATTGTTGTAATGTTTGCACTTGTTGTGAACTTTAACTTCTGTCACAGCACAGACAGACGACCGACCAATTTTTTATTTTTCTTTTCCCATCAGTTAAACCTTAAAGCGAAAAATAGTGCAAAAAACCTAAAGAACATCTCTCTCAGTCTTTCGAAAGATGTGTGCAGTCAACTCAAGCGAGTCAACTGGGCGTCGTGTCATATCACATCCACTAAACAAACAACTGACAACAATTGCTACTTACTCCAAACGACTTCGTCTAATGCAACCAGCAACATGAACAGCTAAAGAATAGATCGTACGTACAATAACTGACAACATAGTGCACTGCAACAACAATAACAACAATAACTATAAGAGAGAACTGTATAGTAAAAGTCAAGAAATTATTGAAAAGTTCATGCCACTACATTGTTTCCTTCAAGGATAAAATCTCTTATTTTTTAAGGAACGAACTAGTCCTATTTTAAGAGAACATTTGCAAATTATTTTTATTACAAAAATTAAGATAAATTTTCTTTTAAAGAAAATTTTAAAATATTAAGAAAATTTTTCATGTTAAGAAACAATTCTTAAAAGTGTCCCTCTAAAAAATGTAAATCATATTTTTAATAGAAAATTTCTTTTCTTTTTCTTAAAGGAAAATTATATCTAAATTATTTTTCTAGAAAATTTGTTCTCTTCATTTTTATTAGGTCAACAATTTTCCCAGTTTCACTATTTTTTTTTAAATTTTTAGAATATTTTTTTTATTGTTCTTTCTTAGCAAGAGAAAAATCTGCAAATTTCCTCTTAAAAAATGTCATCAAACCCTTTAGATAAAATGTTTCGTAAATTCTCTTTGTGAGAAAATTTAGTATAAATTTTCTCCTGAAAATTCCCTCTTTAGACAAAATTTTCTACAAATTCTTTTTTTAGAGAAAATTTTCTACAAAGTCTCTCTTTAGAGAAAATTTTCGATAAATTCTCTTTTTAAGGAAATTTTCTATAAATTCTCTCTTTAGAGAAAATTTTCTATAAATTCTCTCTTTAGAGAAAATTTTCTATAAATTCTCTCTTTAGAGAAAATTTTCTATAAATTCTCTCTTTAGAGAAAATTTTCTATAAATTCTCTCTTTAGAGAAAATTTTCTATAAATTCTCTCTTTAGAGAAAATTTTCTATAAATTCTCTCTTTAGAGAAAATTTTCTATAAATTCTCTCTTTAGAGAAAATTTTCTATAAATTCTCTCTTTAGAGAAAATTTTCTATAAATTCTCTCTTTAGAGAAAATTTTCTATAAATTCTCTCTTTAGAGAAAATTTTCTATAAATTCTCTCTTTAGAGAAAATTTTCTATAAATTCTCTCTTTAGAGAAAATTTTCTATAAATTCTCTCTGTAGAGAAAATTTTCTATAAATTCTCTCTGTAGAGAAAATTTTCTATAAATTCTCTCTTTAGAGAAAATTTTCTATAAATTTCTCTTTAGAGAAAATTTTCTATAAATTCTCTCTTTAGAGAAAATTTTCTATAAATTCTCTCTTTAGAGAAAATTTTCTATAAATTCTCTCTTTAGAGAAAATTTTCTATAAATTCTCTCTTTAGAGAAAATTTTCTATAAATTCTCTCTTTAGAGAAAATTTTCTATAAATTCTCTCTTTAGAGAAAATTTTCTATAAATTCCCTCTTTAGAGAAAATTTTCTATAAATTCTCTCTTTAGAGAAAATTTTCTATAAATTCTCTCTTTAGAGAAAATTTTCTATATATTCTCTCTTTAGAGAAAATTTTCTATATATTCTCTCTTTAGAGAAAATTTTCTATAAATTATCTCTTTAGAGAAAATTTTCTATAAATTATCTCTTTAGAGAAAATTTTCTATAAATTCTCTCTTTAGAGAAAATTTTCTATAAATTCTCTCTTTAGAGAAAATTTTCTATAAATTCTCTCTTTAGAGAAAATTTTCTATAAATTCTCTCTTTAGAGAAAATTTTCTATTAATTCTCTCTTTAGAGAAAATTTTCTATAAATTCTCTCTTTAGAGAACATTTTCTATAAATTCTCTCTTTAGAGAAAATTTTCTATAAATTCTCTCTTTAGGGAAAATTTTCTATAAATTCTCTCTTTAAAAAATCTTTTGGAAATTCTCTGTTTAGTGAAAATCTTCTCTTATTAGATAAAATTTTCTATTAATTCTCTCTTTAGAGAAAATCATCTGTAAATTCTCCCCGTAGAGAAAATTTCTCTTGATTATTTTCGTAGAGCAAAGTCTTTGCAAATTCTCTGTTTAGAGAAAACTTTCTCCAAATTATATTTTTAGGGAAAGACTTCTCTAAATTCTCTGCTAGGAGAAAATGTTGTGCAAATTAACTTTTGAGAGAAAATATTTTTTAATTGTTGCTCTATACAACAATTCTGTAAATTCTGTTAATAGAAACATTGTTTTATTGATTCTATTATAAGTTTTTGTTTAACTTTTTTTTTAATTTTTTCTATAGAAATAAATGTTTGTTAAATTCTCTTTTAGAAGAAAAGGGTCAATAAATTTTATATAGATAATATTTTCTGTAAATTCTCTTTCTAGAAAAAAATTTTCTCTGTGGAGCAAATTCTGGGGAAATTTTCATTAAAAATTCTCAAGTGAAATTGTTTAATAAATGTTCTCTATAAAAATAATTTTTTCTAGAGAAAACAATTTATATAAACTTTTTCTAGAGAAATTTTTATATATATTATTGGTAGAGAAAATTTTCTCTAAACTCTGTTCTTTGTAAATTCTATTTGAAGTATTTTTTTTTTTAAATTCAATTCATAAATTATCTCTTTATAAAACTGACTTTTATTCTTAGAGTTATTTTTTAGCTTTAACTTTGTCTTTACAAAAAATTCTTATAGAGAGATCATTTTCATTAAATTCTCATTTAAGAGCAAATTTATACAAAATTCTTTTTTGAAGGAATATTTTTTGTTAAATTTTATTTTTTTAAAGAAATTTTCATTTAATTCTATTAAAAATGCAAAATATCGCAAAAGTCCATTGTAGAGAATAATTGTTAGTATTTTTTCTTTTAAGAGAAAAATATTTTCTGTTAAGAAACTGTGTACAATATTTTAAATTATTTATTATTTCTTGTTGCATTTTATATCACACTGATACTGCATCTATTATTTGGCTGCCTGACAGTCTTATAAAAGTTAAAAAAAGATGTTTATGTCTGTTCGTCCGTCTGTCTGCCTGTCTGTCCTGATTTGAAATACGAAACAAACATGATGCATTTAAGTAAACAGTCTTAAAGGAAAAACCTTTCTTTTCCCCTCCAATCATCAAATGTATTTTGAAACGAATAACATCAGTTTGAAAAAAAAGGCATTTTTATTCTAAGACACCATTAATATTTTCTATTATAATTTATTCTATACAAAAAGCAGCTTAAACTGCATCAGATATGTAGCTTTTTTCCTTTAAACTTTTTAATAATGGAAAACAATATAAGAGTGAAATTCAGTTTTTTTTTCTTGCTCTTGTTCATTTTCATCGTCATGATACAACAACAACAACAAAAGTTATAAATTTTAAATTTTATATTTATTACTACAAGTGTGCAACAAATTTCTTACCAACAAAAACCTTAACAATTTTCAAGTTTTCTATAGAGGAAAAAAAGCAGAGCGAAAAACAACATCTTGGTTGAGGATCATAATGAAATCAAAAGATGAAGAAGTGACTGAAACAAATAAAAAAATCTTAACTAAAAAGGCGGCACTTGAAAATTATGTTAAATGAATAAATTAGTGCAACTAACTTTCAGTTATGATTTGCTTTGCTTCAACAAAAATTATAATAAAATCACTAAAAATGCTGCTGTTTCAGCTGATGCTGAAGATGATGTTGATTATGATGGTGATGACGAGAAGGAGAGAGGGAGACAGAGATGATACCTGCTACCAACATGTATGAATTTATTAGCTCAAGTTGAACTTAAGTTGTTCGGGTACACACCTCTTTAGTTTAGAAGGTTTTTGTTTTGTCTGTAGTCATGTTGAAAATAATATTTATATATTTTTTAAATTTTGAAGTGACTAATGCAGAAAGAAAACAGTGAATCAAAAGATTGTAAAATGTGGTCAATACTAAAAATTTTCGAAATTATTTGCTATTAAAAAAAACTTATTAAGAGAAATTTTCTATAATGAGAAATATTTTTGTAAAATTTCTTATTAAGAGAAAACTTTCGTAAAAGTTCCTATTAAAAGAAAATTTTCTTAAAAATCCTATTCAGAAAAATAAAACAGAAGATTTTCATAAAATTAAATATAAGGAGAACATGTTCGTGATATTTTCTTCAAGAGAAAATTTTTATCAAATTTCTTTTTAAGAAAAAATTTTCATAAATTTGCATATTAAAAGGCTCTGTTCGTAATTTTTTTTTAGTAGAAATTTTTCGTAAAATTTCCTACTAAGAGAAAATTCTATAACAAAAGTTCCTATTAAGAAAAATTTTTCGAAAAATTTCGCTTATAGAAAAGTTTAAAAAGTTAAGAAATTTTCTTCCTTTTTTCTTTCAAATTTGCTTAAATTTTCTTTCTATAGAAAAATTTGCTTAAATTTTCTTTCTATAGAAAAATTTGCTTAAATTTTGGTTCAATTTTCTTTCTAAAGAAAATTTTGGTTCAATTTTCTTTCTATAGAAAATTTTGGTTCAATTTTCTTTCTACATTTGCTATTTTTCTCTAGGAAATTTTACTAAAATTTCTTTTCTATAGAAAATTTTCTTTCCGAGAAAAAATTGTTTATATTTTATTTTGCTTATTTTTTTCTATGGAAAAATTTGCTTAATTTTTTTCTATAGAAAATTGTGCTTAAATTTTCTTTCTTTAAAAAAATTAGCTTAAATTTTTTCTTTGGAAAATTTAGCTTAATTGTTTTTCCTATAGAAAATGTATCTTAAAGTTACCTTGTATACAAAATATATGGAAAATTTTGTCTCGATTCTCGTTTTCCAAAAAATCGACTAAAGCCTCCGTTAAGACAAAATTTCATTGTCAAAAAGGGAATTTTTTTCTTGTAATATCACTGTTCCCAATATGACACAAATTTGCCCCGTTTCTAACTGAATTTATAATCTTCTGTTTATTTAACACTTTTTTCTTTGTTAATTTAAATCTTAAAATCCTGAGTTTAATGTAGGCTTTCGAGAACTCTTTTTTCTTGATTAATATTTCTAAAAGGAAAAAACACTAATGCAGTTTTTCCCTCCCTGCAAAGTGCATAATTATGCATAAAAGCTTTTTAGCATAAATGCAACTTGAGTGGAAGCAGAAGAAGAAATTAACCAACTTTAAACTAAATTGCTAAATAAGGATTAATTATGTTAAAACAGCAGAATAAACAAGAAGAAAAAGCAACTTAAAAATTATTTATGAATTAATTTCCTGACAAATATTTCAAAAATAAACATTGAGGGGAAAGAAAAACTATTAAATGAAAATATCTTGAAACAAAGTCATAGGGAATTAATTTTAATCTTTAGTTAACAGGAGTTAAAAGAAAACAACTTTTGATTTATTATGTTTGAGTTTCAAATTATAATTTTAGAAATTTAATAATTTCATTTTTTATTAACTTTATATCTTTTGAAGTTCACAGTTTAAATGAAAATCTGGTCTTTAACTGTAGATTAAAAAGTAGAGTAAAAATTATTGGTAATTAGTTAGTTTCAAAAAGAAATTTAAACTTTGGAAAATTGTTTCCTTAGAAGAATTTCTTTAATTTAAACCATTGTTAACTGAGACTTAATTATAGTAAGTTGAAACTTAAACAGTATTTTCAAATTTAGTATTAAAAATTATTTCAAATTCCATTTAAGTCCTGGGTTTAACTAAGTTTTTTTAATGTTTAAACCAAAGTCAGATAACTGCGGTTTAAACTAAATTTTGGTTTAAGTGTTAACAAATATTTTTAAGTACAGAGTTTAAGTTTGAGAAATATTTGATTAAAAATTTCAATATAACTAAATATATATTATGTCGTTATCGACATAATTGGCTTCTAAAAATATTAACAAATTAAGTTAAGTTTTCGAAGCTTTATTTTAATATTTAGTTAACCAAGGTTTTAGTAAGCAAAACCTTTTTAACTTTATGCAATTTTTTAATTAATAATATATCTTTTTAATAAACAAATCTAAAAAATAAAAATAAATATTAAACCCTCGAAGTTTTAATTTAATCCATAGTTAACCAAGATTAAGTTCAGGGCCAAAATTAAGCTTAAATATTAAACGTTCTTAATTATTCAAAAAAATATTAGAAAATATATAAATCTTGTAAAACTTTTTGAGTAATTTTGACTGCTTTTGGGTCCTTAATTTTTCCTCAACATTCAATCGAACATTAGTTGGCAGGAAAGCTTTAGAAATAACATGTTAACAATTCCATCTGCCTGAACCAGGTTTTCTATTAACGTACAAGTTTTCCCGGTACTGTATGATAACATTGAAAACGGTTGGACGGCAGACCTTTGTAGGACCAAGATTGTTGAAATATTTTAGTACGCACTTTTGTCAGATCACTCATTTTAATCAGATTAACAATATAATCATAATAACAAATATAACTTGATTAAAAGGAAAAACAAATGATATTTGGATCTAAAGTTTTACTGAAAAATGTGTGTTGAGAATTTTTAAATCTTCTTCTAATTTAACATTTGTTGGGACAAAGTTTAAGTGTTGGTTAAATACTGATTGAATATCTTTTATGTTTAGTAGAAACTTTATTCAAAGGTTTCTTAAAAAAAGTTTAAAATATCAGTTCTAATCTTTGTTTAACTGGAGTTTAAATACAATAAAAATTAAACTAAATATTTAGGATAAATTTAAATTCTTTTCTATTTCACGTTTAAACCACATTTAATCTCGAGTTTAATTATTTAATTAAATTTAAGCTGAAAATTACATCAATTTTTTTTTTACTTTTGACTATAAAATTAGTTATAAATATTTATGATTTATTAAAAATTCTATTACAATTAAAACGTCTTGTTATAAAATATTTTTGCATCCATAAAATGACTTGTTGATGTTTTAATTTTTAATCTCAAATCGTTAAAATAACCTCTAAAAATCATAAGACAATAATAGAAGATTTTTATATTTTTGTTTTTGACTTAATAAAAATTTTATGGTTAAAATTTCATTAAAATCGTCCTGAAAACATGCCTTTGGCTTTCGAACAAATATTTGAAGTTTTCCAAAATAAAGTCGGAGAAGAAGAAGAAAGAGGAAAAAACACAAGCCAGCTGTTTGTTTTCTTATACCTCATGGTCCTTATCATCATATTTATTCTCAGTTTTTTTATTTCTTCTGTTTTATTTTTGTTGGCTTCAATTTAATTTCCAAATTCTTGTTTATTTATTCAATATGACAGCAGAGACAAGCCAAACAAGTAAGAATGTTATATTCGGCTTTGCTGAATCTTCAATACCCTTCACCACAAAGTTGTACATTATAGCACATACACATGAATAATAAATTTAGTTATAATTTTGGCTATAATTTTTTTCTACTGAACCGATTTTAATAACTTTTGAAATAGTAATGAAACTTCTCACGACTATAACAAATACTCAGCCGAAATCTCAGACAGATGGGCATAGCTATATCGTCTTAAATTTTGATTTGATGCAAGAATATATATACATTATGGGGTCTAAGTTAATTCCTTCGCTGGAACTTAGAAGTTGCCTTAGATATTGGTCTATATCGTTTGATATAGTGAACCAACTTTGCTGTCCTACTTCGTAGGACTAAAAAAAATTCTCAGGCCAAATTTCATTGAGCTCTGCCAATAATTGTGGATGTAAGCGCGACATAGCTAAATCGACTAAGATTAAGAATTGATGCATGAATATATATACATTATAGGGTCTGAGATTATTCTTTCTTAGCGTTACACACGGAATGACAATGTCAATACACCCTTTTCACTACTTGTGGTAGTGAAGGGTATAAAAGTAAATAAAAAAATATAGGTAGATCTTTCCGAGATATTTTACATTTTTTTTTCTTCTCAGCATAAAAGCACAATATTTATAAATAAAAAAATTCAATTATTTTTAATTCTATTTTTATCTCATGTATTTATTTCAATATAAAAGCCAACCCAGAGAGAAAGAGACTTCAAATATGAGAACTGTAACAAATTCCAAACAAAAGAGAAGGGGGAGCACAGGATTTTACTTTAGCCTTTGGCTAGATTTCATAAAATAGTTACCTTAGAGATTTGACTATAAAAAGTATCAAGTCATCTATGACAAATTTGTTGTATGAACAATTTTTTTGTTTTCTACTCGAATTATATGCTTTTTAACAAGATTATGAACAGAAATATGCAATATGAAAAAATTTGGCAAAAAAGATTTTGAAATACCCTTCTGAAGGTATCATTCCAAAAAATGAACCAAATTAATTTGAAAACTAAGAAGTGAAGTCGAAAAAATCTTAACACACATTTTCATTAAAACTTTCAACTCAAACAAATTAATATTTTGTTAATCTGATTAAAAAAGGGACCAGAAAATGGTGCGTACCAAATTCAAATTATATTTAAAAATAAAACCAAACTTAGTCATACAAAGAGTAGACCAAGCATTCAGAGGTCTGTCGTCAACCTGTTTCCAATGTTATTAAACAATACCGGAAAACCTGATTCTGTAAAAAAGGATGGTCCATGATGTTTCTAAAGCCAATAGACAACATCGCTGCTAAAAATTTAAAGGTTAAAGATAGAGCACGGAAATTGAAGTCAAGTTAAAAAAAATCTTGTTGTAAAATGGGCAACTTATATTGTTATGATCGAGGGAATGTTGGGGAAAAGTTTAGGACCCAAAAGCAGTAAAAATTTTCCAAAATGTTCTTGGTATGACAACAATATGCAGTTTCGACAAAAGAAGCCAATCAATTGTTATAACGGGCTCTATAAAAACCGAAATTTACCTGTAAGATTGTTAACAAGAAAGTCTGTTTTCCTTCATGAGAATTCAAAAGGTGTACATTTTTGCCCTGGCTTGGCATCCCGTCACTAAATCAGCCTTTTTTGAGAAGTACGAGAACAAAAATGTAGTATTTGAACCAAAAGAGGCAAATCATCCCAACGGTCTAAAGCTAAGGTCAGAGAGATATTGGTTTCTTGTTAAAATAGAATTGATGAGAACAAAAAAGTGTCCCATAATGTGATAGGTCTTAAACGGAGATGCGAAAAGCCAGAAAACACCATAAAAGTATTAGCGAAAGGGTTTACGAAAAAGATTGAAAATTTCATCAGATCCAATTAAAACTATAAAATTATATTTTATTTATTAATTTAAATAATAATTTCAATCAAATAAAAAATAAAAACTGTAAGTTTAGTGGTGTGTTTTTATTTTCAATTAAAATATTAAGAATTTTCCGACGTCACTCCTTAATAATCATAAATATTTATAATAAATTTTTAATTTTAAATTACAAATTATCTGTTCTACTTAAAAGTGGTTTAAATTAATTAAATTTAAACCAAATATTAAGATTGAAGATTCTTATTGAATAAATTTTTAATCATTCTTAACGTAAACGCAGTTTAAATCTATCAATCCACATTTATCTAAACAGAGTTTAATTTAACTTAATATTTCAATTTATTCAAATAATTTTAACTGGTTTTAATTTAAATTTAATTTCCAATAAAACAATTTAAAGTAAATGTTTAAACTGTGGTTAACCCGTGTTTAATTTCAAAACTGAGAAAAATAATTTTTTCGGATTCGAAATAAATATTAAAAAATAATTTAAAATCATTTAGAGTTTCAAAGCCTTAGTTAACTTGAGCTTAGTTTAATTAACTGTAAGTTATATATTTTAACTAGAAATTAGTATTTCAATAGGTAAACCGAAGATTAACTATTTTGTTATAAATATTTTAAATGAGTTACATTAATGCACGAGTATTTTCAATAATTTTTATAATTTCTGGAATTTATTTAACTTCAGTTTAATTAGAAAAACTGAAGATCAACTATTTTGAATTTAAAATTAAAATAACTTAACTTCGTCTAGGGCTATTTTAAAAAGATGTTAATAAAAAACTGTACACCTATTAAACTATACACTGAGGCAAACACAATCATTAAGAAAAAGATGAAAAATCTAACAGTTATTTTTGTATTTAAATTAATCGATCCAAACTAGCGTTCATCTAAAAACCACCTTCTTCAAATGTATTATATTACTTTTCTCTCTCTCTCTCTCTAATATTTTACTACTTTAAACTTCTAACATTTAAAGTTTAAATTGTGCTAATATCTATCAATTTCTTCTATTTCTTCCATTTCCATTGACTACTGAGATTTAAAAACTCCATGATAAAACATTTGCCATTAAAAAAATAACCTTCAAAATTTTTTTCTGCTTTAACTCTCCCTTTCTCTTCCATCTGTTATATTCTCATACCTTTCACTTTATCTATATGACATTATAACAAGTTGTAATGTCATAAATTTTAAATGAATTTCTGTCTAGCATTAAAACAACAAAACCACACTGTTCCATGTACAACAACCGAGAAAATAACAACAAATATTAATAAGAAGAGATTTTTTTTATATAGAAATCCACAACAACTGGAACGAACCACTCACTACTAGAAATAAGTCCTAGAAAATAAAATAATGATAAAACAAATACTTATAAGTGTACACAACTACATAGAAGAGAAAAGGAGACAGAGAGAAGGAGAGAGTGAGAGAAAGGATGAGTATTGTGGCATAGCAAAGGATAAAGAAGGAAAAAATTAAAAGGACATTAATAACAAAATATGTATGAATTAAAATGGAATAGAATAGATTAAATGGAGCAACAACAACACAATTATTTATTTAGAAAACGAGAACAAAAAAAGTAGAATAAAGAGATGGAGAAAATTTACTGGACAATGAGAAGAGAATGGAATGTTAGATTGCAACAAACAATAATAAGTATAGAAAAAAGGTGTTAGAAAATATTAGGGCAGTAAAATGATGAGGTGTTGTCCATATACAATATCGGCCATGGAAATTTCTTCAAACTCCAATTGTTTAAAAGAACCTCTCTCTCTCTCTCTCGTAACGCTTCATTGAAAAATTTCAAAGTTAAACCATGATCGTTTGGTAGCCAGTTATTTGATCACTTTTCTACAGTTCCAAATTAGTTTTTTAGTTTGTATGCATCGGTCGGTATTGCAGGAGATCTTTTCGTATATTTGGTCGATCCCAGGAAACAGCAATATCTTGTGATATTAAAATTTTTGCACAAATTTGGCATCTTCTTCCTCTGTATCTAGGTTTTGAGAAAGGTATTTCAGTCTATTTCTGGTTAGCCGAATGAAATTGATTTGGAAATCTCAATCCTCTCTATTTTTGAATACTTCAAAACTAAAAATAATATATTGAAACTATTTTAATACAGAGAAAAGTACAAGAAATTGTTATTCGGTGTCTTCTCAAGATCGTGTTAAGAAGTAAGTTTTGAAAGTATTGATCGGAACCCTTTATTATAAATGAACGGTTTTTTAGTCAGGCATTGAAATATCTAGTGAATTTTATATAAAGAAACGAAGCATTGTGAGATCTATGTCGATCTAAATTGATTCGGGAAGTTGACATCATATGAATTCTTATGAAAATTCTCTCTTTTTTTAAATACCAAAATTGCAAACTTTAAAATGAACAAAAAATAAAGCCTTTTCAAATGACTTCTGGCTGAAATACCCAAATAGCAGGTATTGAGGCGTACGTTACAAGTTGAAAATTGATATTTAGAGAAGGGAATATCTTAAAAAAAAGACTGTCGATTTATTTTAAGCATTGCGGAACAGTGAATTCATAACTTCTATTATAGATGCTTGTAGGTCAAATTATCTAGATCAATTATCAGGCATATTTTTAGGTTTCATTACATAAGAAACTCAAGTTCTTTTTTTAATTTCTCAGCAGAATGAATTGGTGGAAAATGCTTTGGCCTGGAAATCATAACGCTAAATCAAATGACTTCCTAGTCTGGCATTGATTCTTATAGCAAATGATTCTTCAGTCAGACATGGATCACTTTAATGACAGTCGACATCCAAATCATCGTCTTTTAATAGACGGAACCAAACATTTTCCATCTTTTTTCCAGAAACCACCTTATTCCATCCTTTTCAAATACCATACGTTTCTTCTTTCCCTTCATTTGTCCAACGAAAGGGGTCAATGTCTTAAATGACTTCTTATCAAAATTAAAATGTTTTTCTGTTAATTTTTTCCCTCCATTCTTCTTCATCATGATATCTGTTTATTACGTAAAAAGGTTTTTAATGACCCAAAATGATAATGTCTTGTTTGTTGTCTTCAATTTAAATAAAGAAAAGTTTCAGAAACGAAATATAAAAGGGAAATAAAAAGAAATTAAAACAAATTTTTAATGTCTTTAAATTGACTCAGAATTTTAAAAGCCAACAACCATTAAAATACAAATTTTTAAACCATAAAATTCTATAAAAAACTTTTAGAGATGAAGTTCTTACGGCAGAACCAACAAAAAAGTTTAACGAATTTTTTAATCAACAAGTGTTATATTTCCAACATTTAATGGGAAATTGTTATTTTATTTAATTAAAAAAGTTAAAATTTTGAATTAAATAAAAATTTATACTTTGTTTGCTCAAGGGAGATAAATATATATAACAGAATTCTATATTCGGCAATGCTGAATTTTCAATACCATCCACCATAATGCGTGTGAAGTAAATTCAATATATTTCGTATACACAATCACACATACACTGGCAAATGTGTACAGACAGATAGACGGACAGAGGAACAGACAGATGGATAAAGCTAAATCGACTAAGAGTTTGATTTGATACAAGAATATATATGCATTTTGGGGCTGATGATTCCTTCTTACGTTATACACGGAATAACAAATCAAATATACCCTCTTCACTACTTGTGGTGGTGAAGGGTATAGAAATATAATTTTAAGAAAATTTATTTTATTTTCAGATTTTAACATTGATTTTTTTATTACTCTTTTTGTTCTAGGTAAGAGACAAAGTTTTGCGGAGTTTTGGAATAGAATTCGTCCCAGGTATTTATTTAAAAAGAGAGGAATTTAAAAACTTAATATTTATGTCATGTATACTAACCGGAATTTAATCAGGGAATTATCTCTGTTGGTCTTAATCAAAAGAACTAGCAAGTAATGAAAATTATTTCTCTGTTCCGGAACGAATTGTACTCGGACCAACTGGAAGTTTTTTGCACAATAGAACTACTATCGAAGTGTTACAACAACATCGACTAACTATTTTTGATAGAGTTGCAAGGAGGTAACATGCTATTTCTTATTCCAACCATTTTTTCGTCGGTCCCAATATGACTTCTTCAATTATAAACCTGTTTATTTTGTCAAGTTCCTAAGGAATTATATTCCTTGTAATTATGATGATTCTTAGTGTTATTTTGCTACCTACCAAACTGCTGTTGTTAAACCCTTTAGGGATCACTTCAAAATTCTGAAATCGCCAAAGTGTTAAAGTGGAATCTGTATATCTTGTTACTTAGAGGGATTTTCCTTTAAGTCTGTAACCCGCCGGTGTCGTTTTTCAAACTTTCAGGCCAACATTCAGTTTTCAAAACACACAAAAAATACCGAACTTTTAGCTTTTTTTTGTAATTCGATAGACTATTGATCACCTTCGAACTCTATTAAACGCAAACCTCAAATCTTTATGCTTTGAAAATCTCAACTCGATGTTGCAGAGTCAGTATCCAATATTCTTTTGTAGCAGTCAATATTCTCAGTTGCTGGTCTACCATCCTTTTAGTGACATTCGATGATTTGCATTAGATCTTTGCTAATTTTTCATAACATGGCAGTACCTGTAAATTGGCAACTCTAATTAGTGAACATATGTTCGAGCTCATGTGGACTCCAATCCCATAAAACATCATCTCTTTGAAGAATGATTTCTCCATTTTTCTCTCTAACTTGTACCAAAATGTACAAGCACCTGTAAATTGGCAACTTTAATTGGTGTCCGTAAGTTCGGGTTCATTTAGACTCCTCTTCCATAAAACATCATCTCTATTGTGAATGATTTTTCAAAAATGTGAAACATTTCCATTATAGTCGAGCATATTAAAAGCTCTCTCATTTGATTAATCCAGATCATTCGTTCGCAAGTCTATGTAACGATTATGTTCTCCTGTAACCAACACAAAAGTTTGATAGAAAACTCTGCCAGAAAGTGTTGCTGCTGAAGCATTTGGCTACATCGATCTCAGTTGGACAGCAAATATTTTCATTTTTTATTTTGTTGCTCCTTGGTGAGGTTATGCGTAATAATAGCTTGAGCTACAAAATATGTCCAGAAATTGAATTTTTGGATTTCGTTACTTTAAAATTCGCAATAGTCCTTAATTCTTTCAATCCACTTTTTTAATTTGTTTCAAATTAACCATGTTTTATGCTTAAATTTTACCCAAACTAAATGCCTGATTTGTATGGATGAAGCTCGAGCCTATCTGTAGGCTTCTGTCTTTGAATAAGTTGTTCCTATGTGAGGATACGCTTTTTCTTGGCCTTATTTTCAGGGGGTCTGAAAATAGATAATTAACTAAAATTATGATTTTTATAGACTAAAATAATCGATCACTAATATTCCATGGAAACAAAATTTCCCATGAGTGTAGGAAAATTTCCCTAAAATAATATTCTCTCATCACTTGTGGCCATAATTGCAAACGATTTTCTTTAAGACGCACATTTTATAGCTTATTTAATTTATTCTGTTACATAAAACACAATGAATTACCTTCCATTTGTCAACCTTTTCAAAAATTAATTCTTCCCATGATAATTTTAAAATTCTCACAAATAAGAGCATTTTCAAATGCATCATTAGTAAAAGAATTTAATTTATGAGAGAAAACATCCCTAAATTTAGCACAAGGATTTAAAACAATACAAATTATGTTTTCAAAATTGGCCACTAAAATCTTGTTTAATTGTTTCCTTATGACAAGAAAATAACCTTAATGGCAGCACAATAAAACTCCCCCTTTTTTATTTCTGAGTTTTATTTTCTAATTCACACATACATTAAAAACTTTCACACACACTTAGATGCTCTTACAGAAGATGTTGTTAAATAATACAAATACATATAAACATACGTTACAAATAATAATAATAAAACAACACTTTTTTATTTCAGGTAACAGATATTTAGCAAACAAAATGTCAAACGAATAAAATACAAAAAAATATATATTTTCATATAATTCTCTTGTACTTTTAGAATACGTATGTATGTGATACACTCACACATATTCACACACTTAACGAATAGATTTTGACATTTATGGGTGGCTTCTGTTATTTGTTTCACAAAAAAAATAACACTAAACAAAGTGAAAAAGAAATGTTCACAAATTTGTATCAACCCTACAAATGACATTTAACATTGAACATAAAAACTCATGTTCCGAAATAAATAACAGAAAAATACTACAACTTCCAACAAAAAAAAACGTTTCTACTACTGAAATGATATTTTACACAGTGACAGCAGCTATACGGGCCATATAGCTTTAAAATGAATTTGACACCTTTTTGAAATGAGACACACACATACACTCTCAACGTATGCACATACATGTGAACTATGTATATAAATCTTATTTAAACAGCACACACACTTGTGACACCTACAAATGTAAAAAGCTCTTGAAAACAACAACAACTGCAAAAAAAAAGAAAATAGAAGGTGAAAAAGAGAGTATAAATTCTGAGGGAATGTACCTGGAGAGTTTTAATGTTAAGGCCTATTTATGTTTTGAGTCTCTGAACAAGAACTGAACTAGATTGAAATGAAAAAAAGAACCTGAATTAGAACCCGAATAAGAAAGATAACTAAAACCTGAACAAGACAAAAATCGATAACTAGAACCTGAACTTGCACTAAAACGTAAATTTTAACCTGAATTACGATCTGAACTGAAACTTAAATTAAAACTTGAACTACAACCTGAACTTAAACTTAAACTTGAACCTGAACTAAAACGTGAACTAGAACCTGAATTAAAACAGAATTATATACCGAACAAGAGCATGACCTAGAACCTAAACTAGATTCTGATGAAGAACCTGAACCAGTATCGAAATAGATCGTGAACGAAAACCTTAACTACATCCTGAAGAAGAATCTGATCTAGAACCTGAACAAGAATCTGAAGCAGAATCAAAATAGAACTTGAAAAAGAAACTGAACTAAAACCTAAATTGGATACTGAACAAGAACATAATCTGAACTATAAGCTTTAGTACATCCTTAAGAGGAAACTGACCTAGAACCTGAAGAAGATCACAACTTTAACCAAATCGTTATATATTCATCATACAAACAAATTTAAATGGTGAAATGGTAAAGTCACTAACATGATATCAGATTAAGTCAAAATACAGGAAAGTCCAAGTCCAATTTAAAAATACGTCATGTAAGACAATCGTTTTCCGGAGGAATTGTTTTTTCTCTCAAAAGACGATTTAAATAGGCCTTTTTCATCTCCCTTTTCACGTTCCATTTTCCCCTTAAAAACAGATAAATTATATGTGCATAGGTGAATCGTCTGTGTGTGTGTGCAAGTGTACATGTGTGTATGTGATATATTGTTGTTAAATTGAAAGACAGTCATATTAAAGTCAGTCATAACAACCATTGTCATTTATAAAATACAGACAACAACAGCAGCAGTTGTAGCAGAAGCAGAAGCTACAACAACTTTAAGTAAGATCAACAGCGACAATGACACCGAAATCAAATTGACTAAAGGAAAAGCAACAAATACATGAGCAATGACAGGCAAATTGATGTTATTAAAATGTCGGGTGGCATGATGATACGTCTTAAATAGTGGCACGCACGTTTCAGTTAGGAGGGTACATACACACAAACACACACCCGCTTTAATAAATGAACAAATACATCTAGTGAAATGTGAATCTGTTGATTTGGACATTAGAAGAGAGTTAAGGGATTTATAGCGAGATTAGTTGAGAGAAAATATTTGAAATTAATTTTTAAATCCAATCACAACAATGAGAAATAATTTATGATCACGTGCTGTATATCAGGGGCAGCTATTTCTTTTTAATTCGATTGATGTTTTTGGAATTTTAAAAGTGAAATTAAGTTCTTTTTAGTTGGAAATTGGATCAACTAGAGGCAGTATATATTATGTTATAATGAAATGCTAAGATTTTGAATTTCTCTGATCTTGGTGGCCGCTATACTTAAGAAGTCATGACAATTAACAATTTTAAATGATCTTCATATAAACTACTGTACTGAATGATCTCTCAAGAATGTAGGTCATATGAAATAACAGGTGACGGGATACAGTTTTTGCATATTTGACTTGTCTTTGGTACTTTAGTTACACTCCAAAATTATCGATTTAGAATTTTAGTTTTCCGTTAATTTTAACAGACTTAAAGATTGTCACCCTTCCTTGAAACCCGTGGACAGCAGCTATATGTAGAACTCACTTTCAATTTGTTAGACCTCTCTTATGACCTAAATGCTAAAGTAGAGAAATGTCGAGAGAGCAAACCAATACCAAGACAGTCCGGTTCCTTAACTAATAGATAAGATTCTTCAAAGTTTGACCAAAGACTTAAGTGAAGTAAGATTGAAATTGGTAGTCATTGATATGGCTGTCCCAACATCGAAGTAGGAGTTCTTCGAGATATTACGTGCTGGTTGTGGTTAAAACCAAAATGGCTGGGAAAATCCTTACTACCGCTTTACAGTTACATTACACATGAGGGAACCAATATTGTTGCAGGAGGTTGGATAGCTCCAAACACTTAGACTAGGTTTTCTATACAGAAATATTTGTATTTCCTGTCTTATCTATTCCACTTTCCCATCTCTATGTTTGCGACAGCAATCGCTGATGGTCAAACCGAGGCGCCTTTCCTAATACGTAAATAATAATGTCTTGGGTTTTATTGGTTTTCTAATTCGGATGTATATGATACTTCTTTCGTGAAGAAAATTCTGCTTGATATAACTGTCGCTGGGTTGGCAATATTTGACCGAGTTTGACTCGAGTTATTGTAGAAAGCAAAAAAGTTTTGTAAGTGGCGAAACAACTTAATCAAAAAGTTTCTGATTTTGCTTAAAACAACTGGGAGCAGTCTCAAATTTCTTGTTAGGAATAAGCTTCTTTAAAAAGATCTGATGCCCTTCATTTAAATCTTTTGAATCCAAAACCTGTAATTTTGTAACTCATTATATCCTACACCATCGTGGATGGTTTGGGTATTATGTGTTTGAGCTGATCTTTAAGTATACCGTTCGACACAGAATCATTTTTTGATTCGATTTAACGATGTACGTCCGACTCTCCGTCTGTCTGTCCGGCTGTCCATGTAAACGTTGTGAGCACTTCACAGTTGGCAACTTTTGAGATATCTCGATGAAATTTTGTGATTGCTATTATTATGGCCCAAGGACAATGGTCGACGATGGTCGTTCCATAATTTTTCTTCTATGTCCCATATAACCCCCAAATTATAATTTCCAATTATAATTTCAAAATGTTGGAATTCCATCACTTTAAAAACCATAAAAATGCCACCCAAGTTAAATGTAGAGTACGTGTTCACATTTCAGAACTTTTTTTCCTGTTTTGTTTTTCTTTCAACCAAAATGTCATAACATAAAAAAAGAATAATTTTCATTTCAAAGTGAAGAAATAAAAATAAAGAATAAAATCACAAAAAGTACAAAAAAAAAAAAGAAAAAAAAAATGACAAGAGAAATATTAAAAATATTTAAATTTATTTTTCATTTTAATTTATGGATATTTTTTGTTGTTGCTGTTATTTGTTTGTTTGTTTTTATACCCTACACCACAGCAAATGGTGAAGAGGGTATATAAACTTTGTCATTCCGTGTGTAATGCATTAAATCAAAATCTGAGCCGATTTAGCGATGTCCGTATGTCTTTCTGTTGTTGGCACGTTCACATCCGCAGATCTTAATGAAATTTTGCTTGGGTATTTGTTATAGTATTGAGAAGTTTCCTATTTGAAGCAAAATCGGTTCCGTATATCAAACGATATAGATCGATATCTGAGGCAACCTCTCATCGAAGAATTTTCGTAAAACTGTCAATTAAAAATTGACATATTAGAATCAGATAATGTTATATCATTCCAAAAATGATCAAAATCGGTTCAGTGGAAAAAAGTTATAGTCTAACATATAACTAATTTTATGATACGTTAAATGTTCCTGTGTTGTATTTAAGAAAAACGTTTATATATTATATCGTTTGTGAGTGTATTTGTGTATGTACGAAACATAATGCATTTACATACACGCATTTGTGATGGAGGGCATTGCAGAGTCGTCATAGCCGGACATGGTTCTCTTGTTTGAGTTTTTTTTTTGGTTTTGGGAAATAATTTTCATTCGTTTCTGTCATATTTATTCTTCGTTGTTGTGTTGTTGTTGTTGTTGTTGAATTTCTTTTCCAGATCAAACCAACCGTTCATTTTCAATTCAAAATTCTTTTTAATATGAATTTTCTTCAATTTTATTCTTGGGAATGAAAATTTTGTTGTAGTTGTTTTTGTTGGTATTTTATTAATATGGATTGTTGTTGTTGTATTATTTTAATGTATTTTATTCGAATAATTTGTTAACATTAAAGACATTGTTTTGTTGACAGTTGGCATATGGTAATGTGTCAATGGGAAATCTTAAAGTTGAAATCTTTTTGGACCCTTTATTATATACATCTTTTTAAGGTTGTATGATTATATTATGAATAAGTCGTTGTTGTTGTTGTTTTACTAATTATAATTTATATGGGAATTTATAATTGATATTCTTAATACAACACAGGAAGGTTGTTATTATTATTATTATGTTTTTCGATCGCTGACTTTTGAATGGTTAGGGAAAAATTAAATATGATCAAGACCTTATCAAAGAAATCTTATACACGTAGTATAATTAGAAATTTTAAATTCTAAAAATAAACTACTGTCATCGAATGCAGATGAGGTTTTCAAATGAAAATTTGTTGTTATTTCATGGAAATAATGTATAAGCTTTCGATATCTTGTATAAGGTTTCCTACCGTTTGTAGATGTTCCTGAAAATAACTGGGAGCAGTCTCAAATTTATTCTTAGGTATAAGCTCATTTGAAAAGAACCGGTTTCCTTCATTTAAATCGTGCGAATCCGAAAGCAGTTTTTTTGTAACTTGACATCGAATTAAGATGGAGTTTTCAACCGAAAATGTTTTTGTAATTTCGTAGAACTAATGGTGACAGATGTACAATCTTCCTTTAAAATGTCATTTTGGTTCAGTATATGTAGCGATTATCAATGATGAACTACATAAAAAACGCATCAAAAAATTTTACTTGTAGTTTAGTTCCCTGCAAATCCATTTTGACGGACCAAACTTTAAACTTATCGAAGTGTAATTGCTTAATTTCGCTACAAGTATCCATGTCATATGTTGCAAATTTAACGAAAAAGAATCGCTGTTCTCTCATCACTATAATGTTGTGTCAACTCATTCAAAAGACTCAAGAGACTTTCCCGAAGATACTATTTTGAGATGATTCACATAATGAAATCTGAATTTCTGAAGTTTCTAAAGGATTTTCTGAAGAAAAACTATTCTAAGTTCTTAAAAAACTCTTTGTAAAGAGGATTTAATAGATCGTCCAATCTTTAATAATTTGCTTTTAAAAGATCTTTCATGTGCTACCAGAACCATGCCTCCGATCAAATGTCGAAGGTTTTTATCTTTCAATTTGGAACACGGGAAACAATAGCACCTGATTTGACAAAATCTTAGAACTTATCAAATCAGGTACTCTTGTTTCCCGTACTACCAGACTTAATTTACTGATCAAATTTCGAAGGTTTTTACATTCCTTTTTTAATCTGATTGTCTTTTGATTCACGCTACCAGTTTAAACAGCTATACCACAATGACTATGTGTTTCTAGCTTCGAATGAGGCCTAATCAATTTTCAACAACATCTACTTCCGTTATATACCATTTTCTTCATATCCTCATATTGGTGATATGAAGAAAGCTCAGATCATAAAATAAAAAAACCCTCAATGGCTTCCTCTCTTCAGCCCATTTATCTGTCCCCAGTGGCAGCGCTTCGTGTTTCGAAATAGTTCAAAGCTACTGCTTTTAATGTCACTAAGCAACCATCGCAAGAACCAACGCCTTTGGCACATTTATAAAAAAAGTTTAGACAAGTCGTAAAACAAGCACACAAATGTATCCTGTAAAACGAACATAAAATTACCGGGTTTCTTCAACTGCTCGTTCGAAAAAAAAGAAAGATTTACGGTCGTCACGAAATTGAAACCCGTAGTAGGAAGACTTCGGATCATTCTCATTTTATTGAGATATTAAGTCAAAATTTATTTATTTTTAATAAAAGATATATAATTTCAAACAAAAAATCAATCTATCAACAACGATATATTTATATCGTAGTGAGTGGGCGCTTGAAAATTATCAACTTAAGTAATCAAATTTAACTTTTTTAAAAAATGTTTCGCTTTTTCTCTCCCGTTTTGTAATGTGGAATTTTCATTAAGCCACTTAAATAATTGTAAAACTACAGCAGCACGATTTACAAATTATATATTAACAAATGCAATTCAAGTGTATGCTGAACATAAAACAGAAACATTAAACGGCTGCAACTGCAGTAGCAGCAGCAGCAACAACATCATTAAAAACTCCAGAAGAGACAAAAAAAAATTATGTTAATGATACAAAATGACATAATGCGTTGGCTGGCAAATTACGCATTTTACAAAAGAGTGAAGTAGTAAAAGGAAAAAAATCACAAGACATTTAAATATTCCTGCTTTCATACATTCATTCATTCATTCATTCCAACACTACACTTAAAAATGACTTAAGTGACAATTACTTCTCGTGCCTTTAAAATGTAGTGGGTAAGAAAAGTATGCTGACTTAATTGGAGAGATTTTATATGTGGGGAGTTGTTGTTCATGCAGATCAACAACCAGCCAAATTCGAATTATAGTTCCATGAATATTTGAGTTAAAGTCCTCTAGAATTGATTGATTCTAAATGCTTTCAAAAAGCTCCATCTTTTACTGTTGATTCCATGCCTTTTCTTTTTAAACTTTAGAAGTTTCGAATTGAATGATGCTAATAACATCTTTTTCTATCCAATAACAAATAATTCGTTCTCCAAAATTCGTTCTCTTTTCTATGATATCGTACATCAGTTGAATTATTACTTCTATGAAATGTATTTGCATTAAATGTAAAAAATCTCTTCGGGTTTGAATAATAGATTAAGAAGCCAAAATCAAAATCGAATCCCAATCTTAATCTGCAACGATCACTTTAGGGTTTGCAGTTATTTTGAGACGCATGGTAAGATATAGTTCCTGTAGAGAAGTTGTTTTTAAATTTGGTTTGAATCCTCATCTAACAAATCATTCTCATCAACAACATCCCCTTGTGATGGAGTTTGACTTCTTTGCTATAAGAATTACTGTTAACCTGTTGACTTACTTTTTTGATAAACTGTATTTATAAAGTACTTTAGTTATTTATGACTTTTGTATATCTATTTTGCAACACCATGTGCATTTACTTGTGTTGTGGTCTATGATTTAAAGTGTTAAAATGAGTTGACAATTGACATGACAGCCTTCATGCGTTACACATTTTATTAGTTCATAATTTTTTTATTTGATTTTACTACAAAAAAGTAGCAAGAAAAGTAAGAAACAAAAATAATAAAACTAAATATAAAATAAACCATAAAAAAGCCATACAAATCAAGTAAATGATGTTAATCTGTGATAGTGAAGTGCACTAAAATTAAAGATGAATGAAAATCAGTTTTATTTTAGGGTACCCGGTGAAAAAAATATCTCTTAAACATTTTTAAAGGGAAGTGGTTAAGAAAGAAGAATCACATAGAATCTGTGATGTCCAATTAAAATCAGAGCGCTCAAAGAAAATCAACCCATTAATACTGAACTCATGATTTGTAGATGCAGATTCCAAAACGTATTATTAACATCTACCCTTCGACTTTGACTAATCAGAAAACCTGGAGAAACACCATACTTTAACAAGTGGGATATTTCAATCTTATGTTGGAAAGTAGTGAACCTAATAACGAATTTTTTTCTGAAGGAAAAGGTTGAAGCATCAGTGAAAAATTAGAGATCAAGTAAAGAAAATGACGGTTGTCCAAAGAAAATAACCTGTGCGTAAAAAGGTTGCTGAAGTTTTAGTTCAGTTTTGGTTTGGTTTGGATCTAGTTCAGTTCTTATTCAGTTCTATTTTAGTTTTAGTTCAGATTTAGTTCAGTTTAAGTTCGGATTCAGTTTAGTTTTAGTTCAATTTTCTGTTCTCCTTCTGTTCTAGTTCAGTTCTAGTTCAGTTCAAATTCAGTTTTAGTTCAGTTTTACTTCAGTTTTAGTTCAATTTTACTTCAGTTTTAGTTAAGTTCTACTTCAGTTCTAGTTTATGTAGAAATTTTTGGAAGTTATCTGCTTCAAGAGGGGAAATGGAAAAAAATTAAATTTAAAAAATACGCAAAATATGGTTTTTGCATGAATATATGCTTTTTTCTCTTAACTGCTCACTCTATTCTCTTTTACTCTCTCATCTCCTTAACCAGCACATTTTAACATATTCGAAAACAAAAACTATTTTGCAAAACCTAAAAATCTCTGCTGTATATTTTGCCTTCGTTCTCGAATCTAAACCAGGAATATTGAAAGAATAATAAAAGAGAGAGAGAGAGAGTATGTGACATATAAATAGAAAAAGAGTGCAATAAGAAACTTAATATGTAAATTCATACACATTTAATGGTGTGGAAAGGAACATTTAAAATTTTTTTAATTTTTTTCTACATTAAAATTTTTTGGTCATTATTGTTACTGCAGTAAGACATGGGCTGCCTTGAATCAGAGTTATTTAACATATTTTTTATAGCTGATTTGTAAATACATACCAACTCACACACACACATGATTACATACAAATTATATGCAAGTATTTATGTATAAAGTAAGTGAATCCCACGCTTTCACTTTTCTTGCACAGGCTTCAAAAGTTATAAACATTATTTATATTCATACATATGCATATATACATAAGTATATATGTTTGTATATGTGTGTGTTTTTTGTTCACAAAATCTATGCATAATTGTAAAGTTGTTGTTAAGTACTTGAATTTGAACATGAACAAGAACACCAAACAACAAAACAACATAATGAACACAAACACAAATTTTTATGTAGAAAATTATATGTGTTTATATTTCAAGTTGTTAGACAAGCAGACGGACGAACAGACAGACGTGCTTTTTAAAAGTGCTACTATTTGAATAAATTTTTGTTTTTGACTCTCCAAAAAAATTGTAAAAGTCTGAGTTTCTGCATTTATTTTTCTATGATTTTTTTGTTGTTTTCTGTCACTGCAGTTTTCTCACATATTTACACTAAATACAAGTGTGTGATGCAAATGAAGTGCAGCAGAAGGAAGAAGTTGCATCTAAAGTGATGCCAGATAAAAGAAAATTGGCTTTAATTTAGAATATAATTTTAAATAAATTTTGATAAATCTTCTCCTTAAAGAGAATTTGTACTACATTAGAAGATTTCATTTATAAAAAGTTTTTGCTTAATTATTCTTTGTAGAGAAAATTTCTCTTTAAGTTTTTTTGAGAGAAAATTTCGCTTAAAATTTCTTTTAATAAAAAATGTTTAAGAAATATAATTTTATAGAAAATTGTTGAATATTTTTCTTATTATAGAAAATTTTTCATAAGTTTTCTTTCTACAGAGAATTTTTCATAAATTTTCTTTTAATACAGAATTTTCAATATATTTTTTGAAAAAAATCTTTTAATAGAAAATTTATAAATTTTCTGCTCTATAGAAAATTTTTGATAAATTTTCTTTTCTATAGACAATTTTTGATAAATTTTCTTTCCAATAGAAAATTTTTGATAAATTTTCTTTTCTATAGAAATTTTTTGATAAAATTTTCTTTTCTATAGAAAATTTTTGATAAAATTATCTTTTCAATAGAAAATTTTTGATAAAATTTTCTTTCAATAGAAAATTTTGATAAATTTTCTTTTCAATAGAAAATTTTTGATAAAATTTTCTTTTCAATAGAAAATTTTTGATAAATTTATCTTTCAATAGAAAATTTTGATAAATTTTCTTTTCAATAGAAATTTTTGATAAATTTTCTTTTCAATAGAAAATTTTTGATAAATTTTCTTTCACTATAGAAAATTGTTGTGATAAATTTTCTTTTCAATAGAACATTTTTGATTAAATGTTCTTTCAATAGAACATTTTTGATAAATTTTCTTTTCAATTAGAACATTTTTTGATAAATTTTCTTTTCAATAGAAAATTTTTGATAAATTTTCTTTTCATAGAAAATTTTTGATAAATTTTCTTTTCTATAGAAAATTTTTGATAAATTTTCTTTTCTATAGAAAATTTTTGATAAATTTTCTTTTCAATAGAAAATTTTTCATAAAATTTTCTTTCTATAGGAAATTTTTGAATAAATTTTATTTTCAATAGAAAATTTTTGATAAATTTTCTTTTCAATAGAAAATTTTTGATAAATTTTCTTTTCTATAGAAAATTTTTGATAAATTTTCTTTTCATAGAAAATTTTTGATAAATTTTCTTTTCTATAGAAAATTTTGATAATTTTCTTTTCTATAGAAAATTTTTGATAAATTTTCTTTTCTATAGAAAATTTTTGATAAATTTTCTTTTCTATAGAAAATTTTGATAAATTTTCTTTTCTATAGAAAATTTTTGATAAATTTTCTTTTCTATAGAAAATTTTTGATAAATTTTCTTTTCTATAGAAAATTTTTGATAAATTTTCTTTTCTATAGAAAATTTTTGATAAATTTTCTTTTCTATAGAAAATTTTTGATAAATTTTCTTTTCTATAGAAAATTTTTGATAAATTTTCTTTTCTATAGAAAATTTTTGATAAATTTTCTTTTCTATAGAAAATTTTTGATAAATTTTCTTTTCTATAGAAAATTTTTGATAAATTTTCTTTTCTATTGAAACTTTTTGATAAATTTTTCTTTTCTATAGAAACTTTTTGATAAATTTTCTGTTCTATAGACAATTTTTGATAAAATTTTCTTTTCTATAGACAATTTTTGATAAAATTTTTTTTGTAGAAAATTTTGGAAAATTTCTTTTCAATAGAAAATTTTGGTAAAATTTTCTTTTCAATAGAAAATTTTTGTAAATTTTTCAATTTTTTTCAATAGAAAATTGTTTGATAAAATTTTCTTTTCAATAGAAAATTGTTTGATAAAATTTTCTTTTCAATAGAAAATTGTTTGATAAAATTTTCTTTTCAATAGAAAATTGTTTGATAAATGTTCTTTTCAATAGAACATTTTTTGATTAATTTTCTTTTCAATGAAAAATTTTTGATAATTTTTTCTCTTCTTAGATTTTTTTATAGAAAATTTTGTTTAAATTTTATTCTACAGTGAATTTCGTTAAAATGTTCTCCTATAGAAAATTTAGTTTAAATGTTCCCTTATAGAAGATTTCTTTTAAAAATTTCGTTCAAATTTCCTTTTTACAGAAACCTTTGACATTTTTCAGAAACATTTTACTGGCATCTCTGATTACTGGAGAGTCATTAACAGAGCTAAAGTGAGAGTGCAATAAATTTGTGGAAATTCTATTTGTTTTTGTATGAGTGACAACATGTTCGTTCGTTCTCTCTCTTACTCTCCATTTGTTCTCTGGTTAAGTGTCATGTTGTTTAGTTGTTGAACTGAATAATAAACATTTCTTTTGTTGCATTTGTTGTTACAAATTTTGTTGCAACGATTTAAATTTTGTATGTCAGATCACATAAACTAATCACTTTAAACAGATTTAAATTTAATTTCAAAAATTGTAACAGAAACTTCCTGATTTTTTTTTTACATGAAAAGTAAAATTATAAAGAAACAGTGGGTGGTAAAAATGTTAATTTGTGTTTGATAAAAATATCTTAAAGTGAAGTTTAATTTTAAAATTTTATTCTTTTCTTGAATTTATTCGAAACCTTAAAAGATTTTGTTTTAATTTCCTCAAAAAAATTATATTTCCAATGTGGTTTTTCATTTTATATATGACTTTTTTCAAGTAAAAAAATATCTTTCAAATGAATCTTTTATTTTACGATTATGACTTAAATGGGTGCACAAGCTATAACGTCAAAAACCAATATTTTATGTTGTTTATTTTTCTCTCTCGTATTTTTTATTTATTTTTATAAGTTAAATGTCCTTGTGATAAGAAAGTCCATCAAATTGTAAATTTTATGTTTGAATTTAATGGTTCATAAAATAAGTTGAGATCTGTAGCAAATAGTACTTCACAAGTTCACATGCAATGTAAAATATTGATTGAAGGAGAAATTGAACTGAATTGTAGACATCAGCTAAAATTATAATTCAATTATGAATCATAAATGTTAAAATAGCGGTTTTAGTCTTAGTTTTTATTTTTTTCATATTTTAAAATAAGAAACGGAATAATAAATAGTGAGATCGTAAAATTCTTAACATACATATAGGTTAATAAAAACGAAACCTCTAAACTGATAGTTTCTACTTCTTTTGATTGGAATTTTTATTAAAATTTACAAAAAGTATTTAATCGTTACTGATGAAATTCTGAATCTTTTTTGGAAATCCTTCCATTAACGATTTTATAGTGCTTCTTTTTACCTTGTATAGGCAATTTATTTCCGTTGAAAATTTATCACACTTTTTGACACATTTTTTGTGTTATTAAATTTCTTTTTTAACAAGAGTCCAATATCTCTTCACTGGTCTTAGCTCCGAGCAGTTTGATGTGTTTGTCTCTCTTGGTAGAAATACCACATTATTTATTATTCTTACCAATCAAGAGCTTGTTTACCATAGTAACAGGATGTTAAGTCAGGTTAAAAAAATTTACACATTATGAAGTCTTATGAGCGAAAGTCGCCTTTTGAGTAAACTTTCCTTAATGTAAATTTCGATATTATGAATTGTCTTCTTTTACCGAAAAAGCATGTTGTATGTCATATTAAGGACTTTTTGGAAAATATATTTACTGCTTGTGAGTCCTGCTAGAATATACTTTGCATCTTTAGAAAACTCGATATTCTGTGCTTTGGTTTTGGCCTCTACATTTTTTGCAGATTTCCATTCAGGAACTTTTTGAGCCTTGTATGCATAAGCTTCAACCTTGCGTACCATATAACCCGAAAACTGAACCAACCGGGCCGCTTTCTTGTCGGGTGTGTTGGCAGCTCTTTTTATGGCTTAAAAATTTTCCTTCTACCTTAAACAGGTTTTTGGAAAAGGTATGACGTTAGACCTTTGAATATTTTGCCAATTGTTTTAGGACCAAGTAGGGTTTTGTTGAAAATATTTTCTGGACACTTAAATTTGATTGACATTAAAACATAATAAATGACATATTTTACAAAGAGGAACTTGATCAAAAAGCAGATCAAATAATACTTGGATTAGAAGTTTTAATGAAAAACGTGTGTTAAGAATTTTTGTGTTCTCGCTCCTTATTATGATTTTTATTTAACGATTAAATGGGTCAAGATGTTTGTGTTTTTGTGAGATTTATCTTTGTCAATACATTTTTGTAAAAATAATGGAAATACGTCAATGATTAGCTAAACTGATTTTTTATAGTCCTTTATGTAAAAATATGGAAATTTAGATAAAATTTTAGTTTTTTTATTATTAAATATTGTTAAAAATTTAAAAAAAAAATTTATTGAATTTTAACAAAAAATATTTATTTTTATATAATTAATTTTTTATAAAAAATCTTTGATTTTTTATAATTTTCTCTCTTATTTTTTGAGTATCACTTCAACTTAAATGTGCTTAAAATAAAATTCAATAATTAATTTATTTTCATATAAAAAACATAAATATATAGACGCGTAGTAAGGATGTATTTTTTCGTGATCGTTATAAAAAATCTAAACTATACAACGCACCATATTTGACCCAAAACAATTTTTTAAAAACAACGTAATTCTTATGCACCAATTTTGATTTCGCGAAAAATATGGCACTAGTGAACAAGTGTCAAATTATTTAAAAACTTGTGAAATAAAAAAACGTTGTTCTTAGAGGTTGCGCAGGCTTTTGATAAAGTTTGGCATTAAGAACTTATTCATAAAATAAAATGTTAATTACCACCATAAACTCACAGATAAATGGAATCGTATCGAACCGTTTATTTCGAGTGAAGTAAAACTCTTTTGCTACAGATGATTTGAAATAAATATTTGAAAAGACTTAGAAACTCTTAAAAATATTTCATCAATTTTTTTTCTGATATATAAACAAGTCTATTAACTTTTAGAAATGGTAACTCCCATCACTATAGCTTAGACACACGCTGCGTTAGTGAATTTTTCCTCAAGTACAATATTTCACAGGATTTTAACAAAATACATAATGAGTAGAAAGCTAAACTGTAGGTAATTCTATATATGTTGAACCCATCTGTTGAACAACTTGTCGATTTGAATATTTAATACAAGAAATTTCTTTGGCCAAAAATCAATTTCATTATATTAATTTTTCACCAAAGGAAACCTAAGAGGTTACTCTTTTATTCCATATAGAGTTCTGATCAACTTCAGCTTCTCTATGGTACACTTTTGTAATTAGAATTACACAATTTGCATGAAAAAATTTGCAAATAATAACGTCATTAAATATTGAATACATTGAAACTAAATCTGTCTAAGAACTGGGTCAAAAAATATTGATTGATATGGGCGTATCGTGTTGATATATTATGATGATTTTTTCTAAATTAAGTCAGAAGTAAATTAACATCAATACAGAAACTATTAATTACATACATCCGATTTCGTAACCAGCTGTTAAACCGTTTTCGATTTGACTGGAGGTGCCTACAAATTTGTTCTAAAATTTTAAGGAAGATCGAGCCATATTCCATTCCTTTCAGAAAATTACCTTTAATATTATAATTTCTTAAAAAAGTTTAGTATTATGGCAAAGGTCCACGTTATTAAAAAACTCTGTATCAAATTTTGGCAAAAATTTCCAACATAACCCATGTAAGCCCTGCTAAATGTCACATAACTGTTATTGTAATGATAATGTATTTGAGAAGTAAATTTTATACAAGCATAAACAGCAGAACCAAATTCTACTAGGATCGGTAAACAGACTCGACAGACTATAAGGTCAGCCTAAGTATTATTAAAATGGAGTTTAGATATTCCCTAACGTTTTCTTAAGAAAGCCAATTTTCTATAAAAATAAAAGTTAATTCTCGTACTTAATTTTGAACCAATTTTAATAAAATAAGAAGTAGGAATGCTGTATTCGGCTATGCCGAATCTTCAATACATTCCACGACAAATGCTTTTGAATTAGCACTTTTTTTACTGAACCGATTTTTATAGCTTTTGGAAAAGTAATAAGATACATGTAGCTTAATATTTTGGCGAAAATTCATTTTAATTAGACGATTTATAAGAGTTTTTTGCTTCAATAAGAGGTCGCCTCAGATATCGGTCTATATCCTTTAATATACTAAACAGGCAAAATTTCATTGAACTCTGTCAATTATTGTGGATGTGAGCGTGCCAAAAACAGACTTGTAAAACATACAGACGGGCGGAAATGGCTAAATCGATTCAGATTTTGATTTGATGCAATAATATATAAACTTCAAGGGGTCTGAGATGATTGCTTCTTTGCGTTACACATGGAATGACAAAGGTAATATACCCTCTTCACCACTTGTGGTGAAGTACTATAAACCGCGTTCATCCTACTTTAAAGCGATTTAAGATAATCTTACCCGATTTGGAGTTTCAGTTGCCTTTTCCTAATGGATAATTGTTACGTAGCTTAATAACTGTATCAATTAATAACTTATCCATTTCCATACATCTCCCTAATATGGATTTAGTTAGTTAGTTGTTACAGAAAAACAATTAAAAATCATTGCAAAAAAACAAAAAGAGAGAAAAATTCTATCAATGATTTTTACCTTGACATAAATTTTTACCCACATAAATTCATATGTATTTATACTCATACACACGTATTTAAGTAGTTAAAAATGTATATATATGTGTGCACATGTATAAGGTACTTAAGTTCATAACATAAAGTACTTAACAGCATAAATTAAATAAAATTCAATCGAATTCATTAAACCAAAAATTAAAGAACAAAATTTTTCAACTCATTGACAACAACGAAAAATTTGGTGGAGAAGGGGAAGAAGAAAAATCAAAAAATCTAGAAAAAAGCAAAGTATTATTTTAGCTGTAAATGAGACTAATTAACATTGTTAAAAAGCGACAAAAAATGGCCATAAAGGGAACGAGAAAAAAGAGGGGAGAAAACCAAACAGAAAAAATAAGAAATCAAGGCAACAAATCTAAATCAAAAAGTATTAAAAGGAAAGACATTTTTATAGTTAACAGCAGGAGGGGGAAATGAGAGAAAGTACCAAAAAAAAAAAAAAGGAAATGGAAATAATGAATATGATTTAAGCGAGTTTTAAGTACCCTTCAGTAGTTATGCTCTTAAAGTTGGAGGGAATACTGCAGGGTCTATTAGGTTTCTTTGTTAAATGTTATTTTCTTTAGTAAAAAAAGGTCTTGTTTCAGAAAATGTCCACTGAATTTCACAAAGATCTGAAAATTTTTGAATCTGGTTGTACTGGTTATAAAATTACTGGGATCTAAAAACTATAACTTGATCGTACATATATAAATATAAACATAAGTATAAAAAGTATTTCTTTTCTTATGAAGTATCAGTACAACTGTCTGATTTGAATTTGAACCGATGTATTCTTTAGGAAAATAGAGAAAGAAAATTTTCTAAAAGAGTCCACTCTAAACTTTACTCTCATTAAATTTGGTTCTGGATTTCTTAAGAAAGTTTAATTTTTTTTAGATTATAATACAATAAAATAGGTTTGGTTAGGTTAGGTCGCCAGGCTGCTAAGAATAAGAAGGAAAAAGATGTAGATTCCCTGAAGGTCTCTGTTATCTGTATTATCTGGAAATATAATGTATAGAAAAGAGGAAAATTAGAGATAAAGTGAAAGAAAAGATCTAAATTAAGAGTCTAAGGAGAGAGGAAAAACAGAAGTAGTAGGTATATTGATGTCTTTAGACAAATTAGAATAAGATAGATAGATAGATAGATAGATAGATAGATAGATAGATAGATAGATAGATAGATAGACAGATAGATAGATAGATAGATAGATAGATAGATAGATAGATAGATAGATAGATAGATAGATAGATAGATAGATAGATAAGTACAACATTTTGTTCAGCAATCAGTACCATAGAAATCTGTACATAGCCTAAGGAGTGATCTTGTCAAGGAATCATTCACAATTGCGAATAAAACCACAGCCAAATCGACGGTTGTGTAATCTGTCAGAGATTGCAAAGAACTGTTGCCAAAAAAACGCGATCGAAGAACAGAAATGATAAGGAATCGTTTCCTTCTCCTCATACCGACAACTCTTTTGAAGTCTGTATGTCTAAACTATTTTTTAGGCATAGTTTAGTGCACTCAGATTTCAATATGGTCCAACAATATGGGATTTTAAATTATCTGTTTATTGTTCCATAATGAATAACAAATTTAATATTATCTTTATCACTTATCTTTCGTGGAGAGTATTGAAAAAAACTGAAGGCCAAAAATTAAAATCAAGAAAAAAGCAGCAAAAAAACAAGAACTGGAATAAAATTGTTACAGAGAAAGTTCAGCAACAAAAATTGCACTAAATGCCATTAAAATTGTTTCATTGTTCTTTCGAATAATTTTTATGATTTTTTTCTTATGCTCTTTTTATACCCTGTGAAGTGGTGAAGAGGTTATATTAACTTTGTCATTCCGTGTGTAATGCTAAGAAGGAATCGTCACAGACCCCATAATTTATATAATCTTGTATCAAATCAAAATCCGAGTTGATCCGTTGATGGCAATAATTGATGATGAAATTTGGCCTGCATCTTTGCTATTGTCCTGAGAAGTTTTCTATTTAAACCCAGCAAAATTGATGCAGTACATGTAATAATATATACCGGTATCTGAGGCACCTCTAAGTACAAGTAAAAACTTCTTGCCAATTATAAATCCACAAATTAAAATAAAATAAATAATACTAATCTATATTATGTACTTAATTATCATTCCAAAAATTATCTAAATCGATTGAATAGGGAAAAAGATATTGCCAAAAATAAAACTTATTTCTTGATCCGTCAAGTGTATACGTCTGGGAGTGTATGTGTCAGTTTGTATGTACGTACATAACGTATTGACCTCACACGCATTTGTGGTGGAGGGCATTGAAGATTCAATATAGCTGAATTTAGCATTTTTACTTTTTTGTGTGTTTTTTTTTGTTGATATTTCTTCATTAATTCATTTAAAAGGGACTTTTTTCTGCTTGAATGTTTAAGAGTTGTAGTTAGAGAGTGTATTAAATGTTTCTGATTTTTTTCTCCGAACATTTTTGTTGTTATTGTTGGTGGCTGCTGATGAAATCATTGTTAATGTCACTTAATCTTTCGCATTCATTTTGGTTGATTTCATTTTTTTTTGCTTTCTTTTTGCTACTGTTTCATGTCAAATGGCCACATTACGCTTAAATAAATTGATTGATATATTCAATTAAGGACCATTAATATATGAAATGGGGAGAAATTGCCAACAGAAAAAACAAAAACTAAAGTTTTGTATAGCAGACATTAAGAATTTTTCCAGCTGTATATTAAGGTTGTCGGTCATACCAATGGAAACTCATCTACTAAACTCACACACACACACATTATTTAACCCTCAGTTGTTTGAATGAAATTTTTACTCTTTGTTGTGAAAAGAAATTTAATTAAGTGTTGTTCTTGTTGTAAATATTAAAAGAAAATTAACTCTTTAGTGCAAACTAAATGAATGAGTTTTAATGAAATTTTCACTTCAATATGTATTTAACAAAATTTAAAAAAATTGTGTAATTTTGGAAAAGTTTCTTTTTGGAAAAAGTATAATAAAATCTTTAATTATAAGAAATAAACAAAGAATTTATAATTATTTAATATTTTAAAACCCCCTTATTTAAACAATTCTTTTTTTTCTTTTTTTTTTTTTTGATTTTTGAATTTAGTTGGAAAAAGGATATTCTAGCAGCATCCTTACTTTTGTATAGAATTAAGCAAAATTTCATATTTAGATAGCTAATATAACTATATATCCTTTTGCCAAATTTTCAGAGAATCAAATAATTATTAAGGAGTAAAAACTATTTTGAAAAATAAAATAACTGAAAAAACTATTTTCAATTATAACTTAATTATGTTATTTTATTACCTTTAAAAATTTTATTACCTTTAAAAGATGTGGGAATATATCCCTTTTTTGGAATAGTTTTGCAAATTTATTATTGAAAAAATATTTAATAATGTTAAGTTCACAATAAAATAGAATTTTTTAATGAAGATGAAATAAAGGATATTCTCTGAACTTCTACAATTCGAAATAAAATTTAACTTAATTTCATATATAGATACCTTACATTAATAGACATCCTTTCACCAAAATTTCAAAGCAGATTGTTACTTTGCACAATAGTTACAACTTCTGATTTTACTTTTTTTAGATTTTTACAAAAATTCTTTAAAATTTTTCAAAATTGAAATCCAGCAAAATTTGGTATTGGGTTAGAAATCACCATAAGATAATCATATGTCGATTTTAAGCTCATTTGAAAATCTTTTCATCCTTCCTTAGTTTCAAATTTTTGGTATTTTTGATTTTTTGTGAAATTTAAGAAAAAGGACATTCTTCAACTTTCTTCATATTGAATGCAATTTTAAATATATTTTTAGTTAGATAGCTGATGCTAAGATACATCCTTTTACCAAGTTTTAACTCGAATAATTAATTTTAAATTAATTAAAATTAATGAATCGTATAAGAGATGTCTTTGGTTTTATAATTTTATAGCTTTTTTGTTGGTTTTAATAGAAAAATTTTTATGTTTTTCAGTTTTTAAATTATCTGCTATTGCTTCGATTTTTTAAAAGAATAAAAAAGGATATTTGTACGCCTTCCAAAATACTCAATGTAATTCGATAAAAACTGTTATAAAATTAGTCAACCGCATGAGACTTTCATAACCAAAATATCAAAGAATTTCAAAAAAAAAATCATTCATAATAAAATTTTAAAGCTTTCATCAAAATTATCTTTATAAATCTTTAAAATTCAAATACATTGGAAAAAAGGATATTCGTACAGCTATTTAAATACTTTATATAATACCACGAAATTTAGTTTAGTGTTAGTTAAATCTATAAATCAATCATATGTCTAATTTCAGTTTATTTAAAAATCGTTTGATAATTCTGCATCAACTTTGAATGCCATTATTTGAATATAAAATCTGAAAAATAAACGTAGATTGTTTGAAATTTTCACTGTCCTTTGGAAGTCGGTTTAAATCATTCGCAATGATCTAGGTGATCGAGAAGTACAAATATTAAATGTTTTGATGGTTTATCGCTTTTATTGAATAAATATTTTTTTTGCTAGGGGAAGTCGTCAGCCAAAAAAATTAAAGTGATTTTTTTATATATCTTAAGATAAACTTAAAGTGAACTTCCAAATTTCTTAACTAGTTTATTAACAGTCGTCAGAATCTGTTTTCTTCGAAAGGCCTTGGACAGTTAGAAAAAAAATTGGGTCGAATTTCAACATTTTCTAGAGTTTTGTTAGCTAAAATCATATTCCAAGAAGAAGTATTTTATGCGAACTAGGTCAAATGATGGTCCTAGTACATTCTACTCTCTTTCAGTATAAAATAAATGTATGTGAAAATTTTAGAAAACTTTCTTATACAACATTTTCTTTTTTCTTCTATTGATTCGATTTTGATGATTTCTTGTACAATGATTAGGTTATTATAGCTGCGAGTTATAGTTAAATTTAAATTTTGTTTAAATCTAGTTATTTTTTTTAATTAGAAACGTACCTTTTCTAAAATAATTCCAGACGTAAAAATGTTTCCAGGAGGTAGGCAGACGGACATAAGTAAGTCGACTCAGATTTTGATTTGATGCAAGAGTATAATTACTTTACAGAGTCTTAGATAATTCCTTCTTGGCGCTATATACGGAATGACAAACTAAATATACCCTCGTCACCACTTGTGGTAGCGGAGGGTATAAAAAATATTTTCAACTTCCTAAATTTTCATTAAAATTAATAAATGAAATAAAGGATATATGGACCAGCCCAGAGAAGTTTAAGATATAACTTTCAAACTTTCAGCGTTTTTTCTTGACATATATTGACATACTTTGTGATAAGTTTTGGTGAAATTCTTAAAGTTTTATTAATTACTGGATATATTTAGTATGTAATCTACTTAATATAACTTTTATTTACGTTTTACTAATCTTTATTAATTATTAAATATTTAGTTTATCTCAAACTATTCCTACTTATTAAAAAAGGATGTATGGTAAACCTTTTTAATTCAAAATAGCTTTGCAGGACATCTCTTGATATCCGTTTTGAAATATTTATCTGGGTTCGACAAATTCTGTAATAAAATCATTTAAATGTATTTTTACTTAATTATTGTTTTCAAAATAAATTAACATTCAATTCAAAAAATTTAGGAAATATTAATATTACAGGAAAAGGATATATGAAGAACTTCTAAGGATTTCAAGCTACAACATTCAAACTTTCAGCATATGTTCTTGACATCTGTTGACATCCTTTGTGATAATTTTTGATCAACTTCTTTAGATTTGACTTCCTACTGGGTATATGAATTTTTCTCCATTTAACTCTAAATTACATATTAGTAACTTTTTTTTGATGCTAAGACATTTAGAAAGTTTCCTTTTTTGCAAATGACTGAACAATTTTCTTAAATAAATGCTTACACTAGGAGATGATGCTCAATTTCATAGTTAAGTGTTTAAGTATAAAAGTATTTAAAACAAAGAGCAAAAAGAAACTTATAATAATAAATGGTAATCAAATAAAAAACATTAATGAATGAAAGAAACTGGTCAGCAAACCTATATGGTCGCCTTTTTAATTTCATTCCTTGAACAATAAATAAAAATGATTTAAGTCAGCAAGAACAAAAAGCAGAAAATCTGTGAAAAAAATGAACAAAACAAAACCCGGAATGAAAGAAAAAAAAGAAACAATGTACAAACTGAGTTGAGTTGAATTGTGATATCAATCAGATTTAGTTAAAAGGAGAAAAATAATTGATTAAATGAATGAAATCAATCGTCCGTATGACTGAATCAAAGGCAAACAAAAAATAAAGTACAACAAAAACAACAGAAAAAGAACATTGTATATTTTTGATATAAACAAGAGTAAAAAGAAGGTATGAGAGTTTCACATGTGTGTGATTTTAGTAAATCTGAGTGAATGAATAAATTGAAAAGAAAGAAACAAAAACACACAAAAACAGAGAGAAACGTTATAAAACGCTTATATTGCCACTTCTTTCTGTTCCTTTTTTTCAAATGAACAACATTTTTTAATCGAAATCAACACAATTCGAAAAATCCACTAAACTTTTAATACAAATCGAATATAAAATAAGCAGAAGCAAGTGAAAGTATTTTTTACGACCAGAACGAATTTTAGGGACCCTAAAGCAAATTATTTCCCCTAAAAGTATACGCTCTACTTATAAGGGAGAATTCTTAAGGACAAAATTCTCAAGAAATTTAGAGGTCAAAATTATATTTTGACATACGACAACTAATTTTGTCATTGCATGGGAGTCGTGACAATCTCTGAATCAATGTTCCTTATTTGGTCAATAAATCGTTTCATGTAAAAATCTTATCAAAATTTATGTTGAAAATTCTTTCTTAAATACTTTCCATTATTCATAAGGAAATGTTTTTCGATAGAAACAGGGGAAGTCTTTTCTGCTCCCATATAAGAAATTTCGCTGCCCATAATTTTATCCAAAAATTATAAAATTAATCAACTAAATATTTCATAATAAATAAAAAATAATAATAATAAAATATTTATTATTAAGGGAGGCAACATACCCCGCTCCCATCCGAAAATATTGCTTCCTAATTCCTCTCTTAATCACGAAACCTTCAGACAAAATTGTATCAATATATTTCACTCGACAGTTTATTTCTAATTTATGAAATTGCTTCAGATATCGGACAAAAACTTTTTGTTCTTGGACCGCTATTGATGGTTTCAACTATTAAGACAACATTAAATAATCTGGATTATTTTTAGTTGAAATCGAATTAATATTGTTTCTTGAAAATTTTTCTTCAGATTATATCCTTTAAGGTTACTTCAGTAATCGGCTTATAGCTGGATCCAGTTTACTGGATAAATTTTAATCTAGGATTTTGTGAATTCTTAAAAGGTTATAAATATAAACTAAAGGATCATCAGTACCTATATCATTTTGCTCCTGGAACTATTAGGAAATGGATAACGCTGGATACATTATAAATTGGATTTGTTGGGCCCTGAAAGTTAACCTTTTCTGATAATTAACTTTGGATATATGTTCAGTTATCGGCATGGACCGAGTTGGTTTCATAAAACTTTGACAAATGATACATTGGCTATTTTATCGGGTGTTCTGATAAAGTGGAAAATTTTCGAAGAAGATATTAAATGGATCCCCGTCTTATCTTTTCTGGTCATTTTACTGATTTTCTATTTAAATTTAATGTTTTAAATATTTTTAAACATTTTATTAAATTTTAATAACTTTGGGTCTACGGACTTGAGAAATTTTTTATAATCTTCGGTAATGGCCTATATTTTGATATCAGATTGTAGGATACTAATCCGGAGCCGATGAATATTCACTATAAGAATTTCCACTGAAACAAATGTTCATAACTAGTTATTTCTGAAATCTTTATTTTGCGAATGTGCGGCCGGAGAAGGTTTAGAATATTTTCAAGGGAATTATTTTTTGACAGATAAGTTCTTTATTATAATTCTTGTATAGAATCGATTTTTTGAATTCGATGTTTCTACAGTTACAAATGAATTCCATCAACAAGTATAGAAAAACCGTTACAAAGTTTTCATAACATTAACTCGTCAATCGTCCGAATAGATGTGCGCATATAAAATATCCTATAACTTTCTATTGTGTACGTAAATGATATTAAATTTAATGAAGTCGTGATGTCGTAGAGTACAAAAATTTTAAATGAAAAACTTTTGCAAATAAACCTTTTGCCACAAAAAAGGTGTAGAGCATAAAATAAACAAAATGGGTCATATAAGTACAAACTTGTAAGGATAATCACTGAAACTGAAAAATAACAAAATCAAATCAATTGCTAACAAAATCATACACACCAAACAATTTGAAAAAGTTTCTCTTCTTTTCTTTTTATTATTTCTATTTTCTATTTTCCTGCCGTTGAAGAGTCAAATAATATAAAAAAGGATATTTTTCCACTTGAAATTTTTATTTTTGTATATCCTTTTATGTTGTCCTTTTTGGGATGTTTAGAAAGCAAAGTTAAGGCTTATCTTTTAAGCATATTAGTAAGGGAATAGTTGTATTATTAATCCTTTAAGGGATCGTTAATTAATTTTTAATTTTAGCAAACTTTTTATACAATTTTTTTAATTCTTAAAAATCTATAGGAAATATGTTCAAAAAAGGATATTCGTATAGCTTTAAATGTACTGAAAATAAATTAGTGAAATTTATTGTATTTGAATCCAAGACCTTGGAGCATTCGTCCGCTAAGTTTCAAGGAATTTAATAGAAGCTTTTTGATTTTATTGGATCATTTATAACGGCTTTGAAAAATTTACTTTAGAATTAAATTTAAATGCAGATTTTTTATTTATTTGAATTAATAGTTTGTTAGTTTAATACAAAAAATATATTAAACTAAAAATTAATTTCAAATATTAAAGAAAAAACAAGGAAATATGAAAAATTTCTTAGTTAAAAAAAAAGAAAAAAATCAAACTTTTAACATTTATTCCTGATTTTTATTAACAACTTTTTTTAACTTTTGAAACATTTCCAAACTGTAGAAAAATGTTTAAATTTAATCCAAATCCTTTCACAATCCGATTTCAAAATTTTCTATTATTTTTCAACAAGTGACCATCTCTCAGCTTTTTTGAAAGAATAAATCTTTAAAAGCTTTTTGACCCTTAAAAGATTAATTTTATTTACTTCTTAAAGTTATCAGAAAATTTTGTGTTTATTTTCAATTCCAAAGGATTATAGTTTTAACTTCTCCTGCTCTCCTTAATTTAAGTTTTATTTTCCTTTTTGACATTTTTTCTTCATATGTGCTTGTGAGTGTTTTAGTTTGAGGTTTCCTTTGTCTTGACAGCACTTAAGTTAATCCGTTTTTAACAATGAAATTTCACATGAAATCGAAACATTTAATAAAACCGATTATATTTTTAATATGAATGAAATATGAATTAAATATGTGAAATGAAAAGAGGTTTAATCAAAAATATAATTCTAAGAAAGGAAAAAATAAAGAGATTAAGAGAATTAAATAGAAAAAGCTTTTTAATTCATATTAACTTTTAACAATGAATTGACAGTTTACTAAAATCTTAGGTTAAGGAAAAATTAATCACAGATAATGGTATATGGGATTTCTAAGAATAAGACAATATATCTATAAATTCAATGTATTCAGATAATTGCTTTTATACCCTCCATCATCACAAACGGTGATTAGAGTATTTTAACTTGATTATTCAATTTATAACGCCAAGAAGGAGTCATCTAGAAGCTCATATAGTATACATATTCTTGCATAAAATTAAAATCTGAATCGATTTAGTTAAGTCCGTTTGTCATTCACATTTACTATAACTAAGTTCAATGAAATTTGGCTTGAGTATTTGTTATAGTCTTGAGAACGCTCTTAATCTGCAGACAGAGCTCAGTGAAATTTGACCCAAGTATTTATTTTTGTCCTAAAAAGTTTCCTTTCTAAACTGGTTGAGTCCACTGAAATTTTAACACTTTGAGCTGTTTTTGGAAACTGAACTTGATATGGGAGTTATGAAATATTTTGAACCGATTTTGGTATTAATTTTATCGGGAAGTTATAAGGGATGATTCGAAATTCATATATTTAAAAAGTTGTACATGAACATTCTTCTGTACATTACAAACAACAGCTCAATCCCATATTATTTCAACCACTTATCCTCGTATGGACTCTAATAAATCGGAAAATAAGTTGAACATTGATAATAAAATTGATTTGGAAAGATATCAGTAGCGGGGAAGACTAAATGTTTAATATAAATTTAGAAGAGATCAAAGACAAAGTTGGCATGAAAGCTTACAAATTCCAAAATGATATATATGGGAATGCATTTAAGACTTTGGAAGCTATAAAAATTGTTTAGGACAATTTTCGGAAACAAAAGCTGATAAAATTTTCATAATATGTTATCGGAAGCTTGACTATAATAACAACTAAATATATATATGTAATTGTTTTTTAAACAATGTGGCTTTCACTTCCTTCATAAGATAGCATAATGTGTTCTTGCAATGCCTTTTTAATAAACGGCATTCTTTGGTTGCAAATAAAGTTCAAATTACAATAACTCTATTCACTTAGCAATTCCTTGATTTCTTTTATACTTAACTTTACTACCTCTCTGAACGAATTAGGTGCGCATCGTTGATGTTTTGGCTAAACTGATACACAGCATTGCGCCGTAATGATTTTAAAGTAACATTAAAGTTGAATCTAGAAAATAATAGTCCGTTTTAAACCATTGAGTTTAAAATAAAATTACTTTATTTAAAAATATTCAAGTGAATAGAAAAAAATATTTTCACGTGATCTTTAAATCTCACTCTTAATGTAAAAGCTCTATCTATTTATATGGTCCATTGAATCCAAAAAACGAAATATTCCTTTCAAACGGAAGAGTCGAAAAAGACATAATAAAGAGCATTTTCTTGAAATTCATAATTGAAAGGTAAAGTCTTATATTTGTATACCCTACACAGTCGTAGGTGCTTAGGGTATTATGTGTTTGTATTATTGTTTGCAACATGCAGAAAACTGGTGTTACACTCGCTTAATTTTTAATTAGCTTTCACACAAATAAATGTTGTTTTATCATAATGAAACTCTTAAAATTAATGCAACAAGAAAACACCCTGCTAAAATTTGCGATGATCGGTCCATAAATTTCCCTAAAAATTCATTAAGCTCTCAAATACATATATGAGTAAGAAGAAAATATTTTAGATCAAATTCTATCAGGGTAGGTCCACAAGTTGTAATACCTGCGCAGTGGTACTCATGGAGCTTTTCTGATAATAATTCCTTCCGAAATTCGATAAAGTTATCAGTCATTTTTTATGAAATTTTCAAAATTGTTTGTTCTTTACTATACAATGTTGACGTGATCTGTAAGAACAGAAAATATCAAAATTCCAGTAGTAACTTCAAATCTTTCGTAGGTCTTACACTTATTATAAAGGCTCATTCTGTTGCCTCAATAACTCCTAAAGTTTTAGAGAGTTGGAGGGTATTACGTATTTAACCCAGAGGAATATAAATCTCTTATTTCATTTATTTTTTAATTTTTATTTTTTCTCTCTCTCTCTCTTTATCAAATTTATTATCAAGCATAAATTGATCTTATTCTGTTAAGTCTTTGAAATGATTAACACAAATATTGGAATTATAAAAAATTATTAATGAAATCCTAAACTTAACTCAACAAAAAAAAAACTATAAAAAACTCAAACAAGATAAACAAAACGTTTACAACATTTTAACTTGTCTACAATGATGTATCGTTGATGATGATGTTGTTTTTGTTGCTGCTGCTGTTGTTCTCCAAAACATATAACAAATTTTATATTTTATTTAAGATAAATCTTTTAAAATCACATAAACTAAACACTTGTCCGAAAGTCAAAAGATCACTAAAAGCAAAATTTCAACAACAACAACAAAAAGAGGAGAGAAAGAAAAACGCATAAAATATCTTCAGACACACTCTCATACACACACACAAACATACGCTTATAATAAATATTTTAAACAAATTTATTAACTTTACAACATAAAAATAAAATGCCAAGATACGGTTTTCGACTCTTTCTATAATTCTTCGTAAGATCGGATTTTTCAAAGAGATTCCGATTACGGAAAAAGGCTTCTGTTAAATCTATAGTGAAATACGGCAACATATTTTTGAAATTATCTATAAATATTGGTACCGATTTTCAATAAAATTGGTCATTATTTACTAGTTTTATAAGCCCAAATCTGCTTTCCGGGAAGATATGGACCGAGATACCTCATTCTGGGAAGGTACCTTATATGGGGGCTACAGCAAAATATGGACTGAAATTGATCAAAACAACAATATATATTAAAGACAGTCAGACAAAAATCACTGTGCAAAATTTCAATGGAATTGGTCTTTATTTTAGCTTTTTATAAGCTCAATATATATTCCAGAAAGGTTATATGGGAGCTATAACTAAATGTGGACCGATATTGTTCAAATTTATAATGGAAATGTAGAAAATTTATTGTGTCAAGTTTCAATATAATTTGTCCTTATTTAATAGTTTTTTAATCACAAACCCTCTTCCCGGGAATTGCCGTTATATCGGAGCTACTGTAAAATATGGACATGTATGGATGAAATTAATAAAATATATTCAAAACTGTTAGGAAATTAATTGTGCCAAATTTGAGGGGCCTTTTATGGAGACTAGGACAAATAATGACTCCAGCTCAATCTAGTTTCATTGGGCTTATTACAGTATCAAAATGATATATATGGCAAATTTCAGAAAATTATCTTAAAAATTGCAACCCATGTAGCACACAGGTGTTGGGATGTATCAAAATTTTGCAAATCATTTTAACCTTTTTTTGAACAATTAGAAAAGTTATATTTCGAAGTTCTGAGGTTATTTCCGATATCGTTTTATATCTTTTACCAATGAAACTGTTTAAGATTAAAGCAATGTGGCTTAATTTCATTGATGTCAAATTATTATTCTAGAATATATCCAACAGGCAGAAGGAGATGGTTTAATAGACTCAGATTTTGATTTGATGCAAGAATATATACACTATATGGGGTCTGAGATGTTTCCTTCTCAACATAAAAGGGCATATTTTTTATCGCTCTTTTAAAAGAGTTTAATTCTTAAACAAGATTAAAATCAGTAAATAAAAAAGAGCGAAATCGAAAAACGAATTCAAAAATGAAGAGTTCGCACAAATTGTTATGAAATTTTTTATAGCAGTCAAAAATGATGTTTATCATGCTAATGGGATGTTTGTATGTTTATAACCTTTTTTGAGTATACAATCGTACACATTTATTATTTAAATTTATTTTTGCACGATGTAAAATCGATAAGATAAAAATATTAATCGAGAAAAAGAGTTTTATTTTTTTCAATCTTCGCAAAGAAGAGTAAAAATTTAGATCATTTGAAAATAAAAATTTTGCTTCAAGTTTTTCTATACTCTGATAAAAACTCTTTTAAATGACTTTTAACAACAACAACAACAAAGTCTCGGTCATGTAATAAAAATGAAAAACAGAACATAAAATATACAAATTGACATTTTTCCTCTTTGTTCTGTGTAGAAGATTGTAAAAAGAAAATTGTATTTATGTTTTTTTTTCTAGATTCACATTTTTTAATAACGAAAAAAAAGACTTAATATTAAAATTAAAAAAATATATATTTTTAGACTATTAAAAGCATTAAAAACAAAAAAATAATAATTAAAATAAAAATTTTATGTTTGATGTTTTAAAAAGAAAATTTTGAAATTTAAGAATTTCGAAAAAAATATGATTTACGATAAGTGAAACTAATAAAATGAATTTAAATGATGTGGAAGACTGAGAAACAAACATAAATATATCGTAAACTTAAATAGAAATGGGTTTGAAAAATATTTGAATACATTTAAAGAGAACTGGGGGAAAGTATATGTAACTATACAAGGTCATATCATGTAGATTCAGCTCTAATCCAAGTCAAAATACAAGTTTGCGGAATGCTCTCTCGAATTTGAAGAAGAGCTTAAACTCTCACAAATTCCAATCTTGCGAATACACTGCCAACAGAACAAATTTCTTAAGAAAGTGACCAGCCTTTGGGACAAAATGGTGTATTCGGAATTGTCTCTTGAATTTGCTGAACAGATTCCAATCTTGTAAATTTACAATCCTGTGAATACAATTTATCACTCTGTTCTTAGCGGGATGCCTCAATATCTTGATGAAGGTTTCATCCTTTGATTCAACTGAAACTTGTAAGCGTGTAAATTTAAATCTTCATGCCAAATTATCATCAGTATTATTTATGATATTCAGTAGTTGGTGGCTACAAAAGTCTACGGTTGATAACCCTCCTGTCATACTATCGTGAACTTCACCAAAATATTTAATAGAAACAACAGGTGATCATGCGCAGATGTTTTTTCACTTCGATTGTGAAAACATTTCATTGATTACAGTGACCAAAAAATAACTTTGTCGTTAATGTCTGATACCCAATTATTTTGAATAGTCCACATATTAGAAGAAAGCATAGTAAATAAGGCGTTAATATTTTCTTTATTGTTCCTAGGAATCGTTATTTTGTTTGTAAGATAAAAAATATTTTTATAAAAACTTTACTATTCTTAATCGAATCGAAGAGTCAACAATATACATATGTGAATAATAGTTTCACTTCAAAGGAATATAGGAGTCTCTCATAGTAACAAGTGTTGAAAAGATGGTGAATTTCTTTGTACGAAAGCTTCACTATGGGTTTATACAAAGTCCAAATAGGATGAGTTGTTGTGTTATATTATTTTGGGAAGCGTCTCCTGGGAGTAACTGTTAACATTTTTTTTATCTCACTCTTAATACAAGTACTCAATCTGTTGTTTCAATAAATTCTTAAGTTTTATTAGTAGAGGTTTTTTTAATATTCGGACTAGATGAATATTAGGATCTTATTTCATTTATTATTATTTTATTTTTCCATTCCATTGAATTTTTTCTCTCTTTACTTGATTTATGACCAAATTTCAATTGTTCCTAATCTAAAGCCTCTGAAATGCTTAATAACATTAATTGAATTATATAAAATCATTAAACTAAATAATAAACTAAAATAATATTCATATCATCCATATCTAGTATATTGTGCTGGTGTTTGTAGAGGAATGATGGTCATCATAGACAATTGAATTTTATTGTTGGCCTCTTGAGGGTGAATCTTTCTGAAGCCTGAATTAGGATCTATAACTAAGATTTACATATGTTGACCCAAGTGAGCTGATGTAGCTGTAGCTACCAACGGACCATGGGTTTATTTATCTATGAAATTTATCTATGAACTTTAGTGAGATTTTCCAAAATGAGATTTTAACGATTTTCAGAAAAAAAATCGTTCCCGAGATGATCAACTTTGGAGGGCTAATTTGTTAGTAAAATCCACCAATACTAACAAATTAGCCCTCCAAAGTTGATCATCTCGGGAACGATTTTTTTTAAGAAAATCGTTAAAATCTCATTTTGGATAATCTCATTTATTATGTATCTCTTAGTTGGTTTAGATACACTACACTAAAATTGGTACGCTCATTGGATCTGACTTTTCTGAAAAATTCTTCTTATTGTATATAAGAATCATATAACTATTTTTTTAGATAAAGATGGTAATCTTTTTACTTCAAAGTCAGATTTTTTCCTCTAAAAAATTCTGCATGCGTATAAATCAAATCCCCGTTATCCCTATCGAAATTTTGTTATAAAAAAATGAGGACCCTAGAACTAAAGCTGTTTTGGTAGTCCAAAAGTTAAAAAGTATTTACAAAAAGCGTTTGGGATCTCTTTGCGATGTTAAATAAATTTTGGAATAACATTGCATTCCATCCTCTGATGGACCTCTAACGAATGCCATTATTTATGGTGAATGACATTAAAGTCCTCCAATATCCGATTTTAATTATTGTACAAAAATTAAAATTCCATATTTTCAAAAAAAATACTCTAAACAAAAATGACAATTTATACGCATTTGTCACCAATGAAACTTTGTAAAGGAATGTTGAATGTTCTTAACTTTTCCAACACTCAACATAAAATCTTCATTTATTTTATAAAACAACAAATTTGTTTACAATAATCCTTAATACCCATTGTGCACTCTAAAAGAGAAAAAATTACCCTCTAACATTTGTCAAATAGAGACGACAACAACAACAATAATAATAAACATACAAACGTTTTTCATTCAGGGTTTGTTTACCTGAATCTAAACTGAAACGAAATCTAAGAGAAAATGCGTTAGAAAATTGAAGAGAGAAATTTTGTACATTTAGTACCTAAAACACTTTCAACAAAGTTGGCTGGTGGCGCATTTTGTTCGGTTAAAGAAAGTACGTGAACGTGTTTCGTGCGTGTGTTGCTTTTTCTTCTATTTTTTGAATAACGTATTTAGCGATCATTTTTGAAACAGGGATGGAAAGATTAAAATAATGATAATTTCGGGAAAATAATTATAGTGAAATATTAAAGAAAAGTGACTTGCTGAAATGTGAAAATGTTATAAAAAATTGTATCATTCAAATAGGATTTATATTGATAATCTTAAAACCACCTGTTCGTGAGTGACCAACGATGTAGTGTAGTTAGGTAAAATGTGCTTAAATTACACCTGGTTTTAAAACGTTTTGATATGAATTTAATGGTTTTTACGCGAAAGGGTTAAATACTTGAAAATGAAATAAGATAACGATAAAAGGCATGAATTTTCTGATGAGTGGTTTTTAACATTAAAATATTTATTTAAAGGCAAAAAGAGATAGTGAAGAATTTTTTGTTATATATTGAAAGGTTTTTATATAAATAAATTTATATTTAAAATTTCCGACATCAAGACGGATATAAAAAGAAATATTGTGTGAAAAGATAAGGAAGAAATTTAAAATTTTATATCAGTTCATTATTATATCCATAAGCAGTTTGTCATTTATTTTTTTGTAAAGGAACAAATCCATGGAAGTACTTCTGGAGGAATTCTATCAAGTTATGAAGGATTTAGGTCATATATAAATTATAACTATATTTAAGTTATATTTGAAGTTAACTAAATATCGAAAACCATTAAAAGATTGTAACTGAAAAAATGAAAAAATAAGTTTTCATTTTTCAAGATGGACATCGGGACGGATGTAATAATTCGCAACAAATTTACTTAATGGTCATAATATAACAATATTTCAACTTGGTATCAAGTTGTCTAGGCATCGCGACAAAAAAAATAACTTCGAAGATTTGATTAATATTTTTGTTGCATTTTTTGATGAAATAACGTGAAAAAATAAATAAAATTACCAAAAGGACATCTGGATGGACGCCGTTTTATAAATGTATATTGATATAATTAAACAATATTGGCATTGTTATAATTATGTATTTGTTTGATTTATATAAGAAATATAAAAAATATATAATTTGGTATAAAGTGGATCGTTTGTGATTGTTTGTGTTGATATTTTGAAATCTAAATTTTAGTAATTCAGAAATAATTTTGCCAGAAAGACATCTGGACAGATATGACTATTGAGCGCAAATTTGTTCTATTTTCAAAATTTAACTTTTTTACTTTCTTATAAAGTTTTCTATACATCAATATTTAAAAATTTATGTAATAAAAAAATAAAATATTTAATTAAATTCGTGATATTTTTGATTTTTTGTGAATGTGAAAAATTAAATTAAAAACTTTCATGCGGACAGGTGGATGGACGCTTTTTAATAATTTCGGAGTCTTATAACTAAATGTTTAAAATATACTTCAATTGACGTTTTCATGTAATTTAAAGAACAAGTTTTAAAACAATTATTAATAAAAAATGTGAATTTGGCTTGATGTTTTTTTGAAGTTATAATTTTATTTATTTAAATTGTCGAACGGGACAGACGTCGTTAAAGACATATGGAATAATATATTTAAAAAGTCGTATATATTTTTGAATCACTATGATGTATTTTATACAACAAATAACATAAGTTTTATGAATTTGATAGATTTTGTGGAAGTTTTAAAAGTCTTAATAAAGTTATGCCTGAGTTTTTGCTGTTTAAAGGTGAAACCACAAAATTTAATTTAGAGACTGACAGTTGGACAGACATAATTAACTCACTAAGGAATAACTTTGATTTGCTTTTCTTTGATAAAACAAGGGTATAACTCCTAAAAAAATGCTATATTCGGCTGTAACGAATATTCAATACCCTCATCCAGAAATGCGTGTAAGAAAATATAACATGGAACACTTAATGAGACATAAAGTTAGTTTATTCTAATATTTTATATTTAAATGTCTGAGATTAATCCCTCTTAGCGTTAAACACGGAATAACAATGTTAATATACTCCCTTCAACACTTGTGTTGGTGAAGAGTATTAAAATTTAAGAGAAATTTTTTATGATTAACAAGAAAAATGTTATAGTCGGTCAAGCCCTACACCCGATTTTGGTTGTAAATGACAGTTACGCATAACTTTCACATTTAAGTGAAAGTTAAGTGTTTGAAAAGGTTCTTATCTGAAATTTATGCGAAAAAGTTTTTTTCTAGGGGTTATATCGCAGCTAAAATAATGATGAACCGACGCTCGGATAATTTCAAAAATCTATCTTGGATTAAATTTTTATTAAACTGACAAGTTTTTCTACAACGTATGTGGAAAATTTATGGCCTTTATGCTACTATAATATTGGACCGTATATGACCAATTTAAAAAAATAACATGTACGAACTTTTATCAAGATATCTCAAATATTTCGACCTGTAGACCGTTCACAACATTTACATGGACATCCACCTGGACAGACAAATAGACAGACGGACGGATATGGTTAAATCGACTCAGAAAGTAATTCTTAAGTATAATTTAAAAGTGGGTGTTACACAATTTTTTCTGAATGTCACAAACATCTTCACAAACGCATAATACTCCAACCACCTATGGTGGTATAGGGTATAAACATCTTTAATTACTTCTTTGTTTTATTTATTATGAGGAAGGACGGCGGGACGGACATAAATAAATCATTATAAAGTTATAAAAATAAAAATTTCTTTAAGTTTTAGATTTATGGTTGAGTTTCTTATTTAGTGAAGTTTTAAAAATATTTCAATTATTATTAGTTTTATAGTTTTATAAAATAACAAATAGAAGTTATAAAGATTTTAGAGAATAATTAATTTATAGCTTAGAATTAAAGTTATTATAAGCTTTTAACAATTATTATTTTATTACTCTTAATACACTTATATTTAGTATCTCTTAAAAACTTTTATTAAATTTCTTCTAAATTTCTTTACTTTACAGATCTTAATTCAACAAAAAAACATCCCGGGTTTTTGAAATAAAAGTTGGAGTCATAAAATCTCATTAGTAAACAAAACAGGAAATAAAAATGTCCATTATACAATAAAACGTCACATACTAATACTTGTGTAAAAAATAAATAAAAAAAGAATCATATAAAAAATAAGAAAAAATTCCTAAAGATGAAAATGAAAAATTATTTCAAATAACCGCAAAATCCCCACACATTTACAATTGAGGGGGAATGAATAGAAATAAAGAAAGAAATACTAAATAAAATAAGTATAAAAGTAAATAATAACCAATAATTTCTTTATGTAGTGAAAATACACATACAAAGAAAAAAATAAGCAAGCGAAAACGTACCATAGTGATTAATAATGTTTTATGATCTCTAAAATCCAAAAAAAAAATAATAATAAAAAATAAAAAAGAAGTGTAACAGTGAATGAACGTGTGTGAGTGTGTAAGTGTAAAAGAATTTTCTAACAAACAAACAAATAAACGGAAACTATAATATGTGATTGTGGTCATAAGCGGATGTCCGTGTTTAAAACAAAAACAATAACGCAGACACCATCATAAAGCCCCCACATACAACGAATAACAATGAAAATTTGGAAACAAACAATTTAGTGCAAAAATATTCTATAACTTTTTTTTCAGTTCATCTTATTAATTTTGGCAACAATTTTTGGCTAAAAAAAATAGATAAAAAGTTTATTCATAAGATTTTTTGTAATTTTTGTGTTTGTTTTTTGGTGTTCTGGCTCAAAAATTGCCATACTTAAAAATTACTTAAGGCGTCGCCATATAATAACAAAAAACCTCTCACCTCTTCCAACAACCAAATAAAAAAAAATCGAAATATATATATAAATTTAACAACAACAACTACAACAAAAAAAATAATAAAGTTAAAAATGGAATTTCTTAAAAGGAAACATTTTTCATTGTGGATTACGACGACAACAACATTTATAATCATGACCAGTATTGCGTTAAATGTCTCCACAGTTCAGGGGCTGCAGGGTGTACCAACATGGATGTAAGTATCAAAACATTATAATACTTTATTATTATTTTTCTTTTTTGCTGTTTTATTATGATTTAAGAAAAAAAGGCAAAAAACAAAAAACACAAGAAAAATCGGTTTTAGGTCTTAGTACAACTGTCATATTAATACATGACAATAATTTTTTAAAACAGAGTGAAAAAATAATGTAAAAAATGAACTGAAAATTATGTCTGGTCTATTGTTTTTTTTTTTCTTTAAGATAATAGAAAAAAGGAATAAATATTATTGAATCAATATTGAAATAAAAACGTAGTTTAAATGATGATTATTTAAATAAAATTAGATAAATTATAGTTGGCATAAAAAAGCGCTTTAAAGTAAAAAATCACCAAGCAAAAACAAATTTGCAAATTTTGAAAAAACTTTTCCTTAAACAAATGAAACTCGTTCAAAAGATAATTTATTATTAAATCAAGGATTTATTTAAATACAATGAAAAAACGGTCTTTGAAATGCCTGGAAAAGAGCTTAATTTAAAGGGAGTCTAGTTTCGGCGTATAAAACTCTTTTATAAATGTTTGGTATCTGTGAAAAGGCAAGAACTTTGAAATTCAGAATCCTTAAAGAAAAAGCATGTGAAGTGTAATTTGATATCAAAAATTTATGAAGAACTTAGAATTTCGAATTTTATCAGTTTTTTTTAGAGAAAATATTTTAAATATAATCAAATTAAAATGTACAACAATTTGTCCGTAAACCCAGGAGTAAAAAAACCCAAACTTTTAATCTGTTTAAGATATGTTAAATAATCCTGTTATTATAAGACCCGTCATGCATTAAATACAATTTGCGTGTTTACCATTTATAGATGATATCAAAAGTATACATCTTACTCTCAGCATAACACACATGCCAACTTTGGAAGGTCATCGAATACGTTCCAGACTATATAAGAACCTGAACTGTTCCGAATCCACTCAGAACTACTTCAGCTCTAAGCATGTGTTACAGAATTATTTCCAAATAAATTATTTTTATACACTTTGCGCTCTTTTTATGTTTTCTTAACTCTTGCAAGGATCATCCTAAATATCTTTTTATTTTCCGTTTTGTTTCTAAAGTATTTTATGTAGGTCTGGCTCGGCATCTCTTTTTCCGCAAGTTTAGATTGCATTGAGTATCTAGATTTAGTGTATTATGCTTTGCGAAAAAGGTTTACATATTTCATTTTAATTGAACTATATCTCTAGTCATATATCTGATAGGCTTATTATAATCAACTTTCGATTATCCATTTGTGGATGGAATTATTTTACTTATTACTTTATCTGGTGTAACTCTACAAGTTTCGTGTACTTGCCTTCTGAGAAACAAAATCAATATTTTATAGATGATTCAAGGCCTTGAGCTAAAAGGATTTATCGATATATTTCTTCCTCCATTTGTTGATATATTAATCTTAAAAGAATAAGCAACTCTGCATGTATTTCGAATAAATTTGTATGCGGTTTGTTCAGGAAAGAAGTCGGATATACTAATTCTTATAAAACCTCGCCAGCCAGTCAGTTTAGGTGTTGGTTGCAAGGACTATTGAGAAGTTTAAATTATTCAACATTAATTTGCTGCTAATGATCGCAGAGTTAATCCACTGTTTGTCTAGATAACAATGCACTTCAAATCTCACCACTGATTAGATATTAAAGAGTTTCGTGAGATTTATAATCTGTTATGAAGGTCAGAATTCATATACTTTGAAGATAATGATTTATGTAATGCTTTTTTTGTTGAGGAAATCTTCTGATAAATAATCTGTATAATCGGCCAACTGCTTATAAGTTAATTACTATGACCCATCAATGAACTAAACGAGGTTTTGAGAAATTATATAAGTTATGTGTATATCTATATCTTTTCTATATCTTTTCTTAAAATATATTGCTTTTTCCTCAAGTTTCAAATTTAGGAAATACGTTTTTAAGTGATAGGTGGAAAGGTAAAAACCTCAAATATCCGTATTATCAACCTTAACCTTAAAAAGTGAAACACAATAGATTTTTTAAGTCCCAAAATGGCCATATTAATTTCATCTTCAATGATCCACCAAAAATATACTTAATCCGGTAAGATCTTCGATATTTGAAAAGACATTTCAAACGTATGATATAAAACCATAAAAATAAAATGATGAAGTTACTCAAAGATTGGTGAAATATGGGAAGTGATAGTGACAGTTATATAACAAATTGGAATAAATTTTCATTGTCGATTATTATCGATGATTTTTAATTTTTATATATTTTTCGCCATCAAAGGCCCCTCTACGTTACATACCTCTTACGATACTTTAAATTTCTATTGCCATAGTTATAATTAATCACCCCTTTCATAACTATAAACTTGCAAAAAAAGATCTCCAAATAGCATTAGAAATCTTAAATTTAAAAAGGAAAATTTATCGTTAAAGAAATCATTTTTATTTGGTTTCCAGTTTTTCATTTTTACTCTACATGAGGTGAAATTACTAACAGCGTTTTTAAAGTGAAAGAAAGCTAAACATATTTCTTGATTTAACCCTAGAGGTTTTTGGCTTTTTTGACTACAACTATATATAACAAATACAATTTAAAAACTCTTTTATTCACACTCACACACATACATAGAAATCTTAATAGGGGGAAAATATTTTAGAAAATATAAAATGACTGGAAAATAGTGTAACGGTAAAATTTAAAACTAAACCAAAATGAAAAAATCATACAATTTTCTTTAGTTTTTGACTTTTGGCAAAAAATAATCGCTCAGCATGCAGGCACTCAAACGGGACAGCAGAAATAGTAAATTGAATACTTCATGCAGGAAAATGCTCTAAAATAGAAGAGCAGATGAGACTTTGTTTCGATAAAAACCTGTTAGACAATGTTTATACCCTACACCACCACAAGTGCTGAAAAGGGTATATAAACCTTGTTATTCCGCGTGTAACACTAAGAAGGAATCATGTCATACTCCATATTGTATATATATTCTTAAACCAAATCAAAATCTGAGTCGATTTTACTATGTCCGCCTGCCTGTCTATCTATTGGGTACATGTTATAGTTTGAGATGTTTCCTATTTAAAATCAGTCGAATCGGTTCAGTATATCAGTGGATATAGACCGATATCTAAGGTCACATCTAAGTTTCAGTTAAATAGTTATATGCACTTCATTACATTATATATTATATACGTTTGTGAGTGTATATGTGAATGTGTAAGTACGATATATAACGTACTAAGTTCCCACGAATTTCTGGTGGTAAGAAATGAAGACTGGTCTTAGCCCACAAACAGCCTGTGCAAAATTAAATGAGGGTCGGTAAATTATTTTTTCTTATTTCACATAAATGTTAGTATCATAATAATATATTGCACACATAAGCATAAATAAGGAAAGGAAATTATACGAGGGCCGTTCATAATTTTTCTTGGGAGATTTTTACAACCAACAATGTTGTGTAAGATATTACATAGTCGGGCTTGACCGACTATAACATGTTTACTTGTTTTGATAGAGGAACGTGAAATAAAAAATAGTTTTGACTTTTTTTGAAAGAGTTTCAATTGAAACCTTTTATTTCAATATCAATCGATTGGGGCCATATATATATGTATATTTTTAATCAAATGTTGTTGCATTTTGTTTGTTGCAGTCTATTTTGTCATTGGTAACAAGGTTATAGTTTTATTATTTATTTCTTTTTGAAAAAAATATTATAGAAAATTGCTGAAAAATGTTTAATGTTTAATGTTTAATACCAGATATTTTTAAGGATTCTATGCGGAATTTAAAAATCTGTTTCGGTCTAGTATATTCTAGTTTATTATATTTTTTAAGTTTTCTTTAGATGAGTAGTTAAACTACTTAACTGAACTAAGTTTTACAATCAAATAACTTAGCTGAATAGCAAAATACCTTAGCTGAATTACAAACACCATAACAAAATTGTGAAATATTTTACCTGAATTGCAAAATATCTTAGCTGAATTGCAAAATACCTCTTCTGTAGTTAGTTAACATATTATAATTTAATTGTGCTAATTTCTCTGACATTTTCATTCCGCTGAATTTATATAACAACCAGCTGAATAAGTTTTTAATACCAGATGTCTCATTATTACCATTATTTCATATAAATTAACTTAGCTGAATTGTCAATAACAAGCTAGGAAATAAGTAATTGTACAAAAACTTAAATAATTTAACACGTATTCTCAGCTGAATATAATTTATTGCAAGTTAAATGCTTTCCAAAGAAAAATTAATATCTAAATTTGCATAAAAGCTAGATTTTGGTTATTTAAGTTGTAAAATATGTTAGCTGAATAAATAACGTTATTGCAAAATACTTAAGCAGAATTGCAAAATATTTAAACTGTGGTTAATTTAACTTAATAATATTGGTCTTTTTTACAGATTAATTAGCTGATTTAAGAAATGTTAGATTTATTGAGAAAATGTCTTAGCTGAATTTCGAATTAAGAGAGAATTTTCCAATTTTTTTTAGCTGAATAGAGAAAATTAAATTTTCAATAGTGTGATGAAAAAAATATTTAACTTTTCTAATAATTACTTAGCTGAATAAGGAAAATTCAAACTTTATAAAAAAATCTCTTAGCTTTAATTTAAATTTGAAATGACTTATTATGATTCTTAGCTGAATTTGATTTTATGAAGATATCTTCTTTTAAATTTTCTTTATGATGTCTGTAAAATGTGTTACCTTTTTTTTCACTATATAAAATAAATAAATATTTTAGATTTTTGGATCAACCTTTAAGCTAAATCATGAATTTAAATGAATATTACAATTGTCTTTAGCTGAATGAATCTTTTAAAGAAATCTTTCGCTGTATTACGAAATTATAAACAATTTTAAAATTTTCTTGAGCTGAATATGAAATTTGAAATGGCCATTAAATTTTTAGCTGAATCAAAAATTTTTTCAATAATTTTTTGAAAGAAAAGTTTTTAATTTTTAAATATTTACTTAGCTAAATTACACATTTCTGTTATTTTATAGTTGAATTACAATTTTTCGTGTATTTTCAAAATTTTCTTTAGCTGAATGAAAAAACTTTTAGTTTCAAAAGTATTAAAAAAATATTGAATTTTTTTGAACACTTATTTAGCTGAATTTCTGTTGATCTTTTAGCTGAATCACAAATTTCAAATTATTTATCTGTATGAATTTTTTAAGAAATCTTTTAGCTGCATCACGAATTCATAGTGAATTTTCATATTTTAGCTGAATTTAAAAAATTTTGAATTTCAGTGATATTTAGAAAGAAATATTTGATATTTTTTGAATATTTATTTAGCTGAATAAGATATTTTTGTTGATTTTTAAGCTGAATTAAAATCAAATACATAATTAAGGTATAATAAATGTTTAAAACTCTTATATAATTATGTTTTGACTATTTTCTTAGCCGAATTACAAATTTCTGTTAATTTACTCAGCTGAATTGAAATAAAATACATAATTTAGGTATAATAAATTATTTAAGACTTTTATTTGATTGTGTTTTCAAAATTCAATTAGCTGAATTAGATTTTTGAGTTAATTTTTGAGCTGAATTATAATAAAATATATAATTTAACTGTAATAAATTATTTAAAACTCTCATTTGATTGCGTTGGACCTTGTGTTATTCTAATAATCTTGACATATATTATCTTCTATACCATTTTGATTGCTTCGAAGTAATCAGCTTAAACTATAATTTCTCATAAACTCAAAATCATTATAACACATTTTTAATATAAACTTAATATTCACTAAATAGTTTAAATTAATATTTATTATAATTTTTTATTACTCATAAATTGATACTATTTCAATTAACGTTATTTTTCTCTTCTTTCATTGCATTCACCATTCCGTCATTAAAATACCATCAAGCGGTAATAAATTCATTAAAATGAGAAGAAGTTGAAAAATGAAAGAAAGAAATAATGAAAATAAAAAATTTGCATTACAAATTAATAAAATCTAATAAAAACGTCGAAAACCAATATTTGGTAATAAATATTGTTTTTAAATAAAAACACCCAGTATCAGGGATTTCGAACAAAATTGTGATAGCGAACAAGTAAGAGTGTTAGATTCGGCTATACTGAATATTTAGTACCCTTCACCACAAATACGTGTGCAGTAAATACGTTATATATTATACTTACACACTCACTAATACACACAATATATAAATATAACATATGAAAACTTAATGAGTTATGATATTTTACATATTTTTGGCTATAACTACTGAACCGATTTTGATAATATTTGGAATGATAAAGAAGTACATAAAGCTTCATATTATGGCAAAATTTTGTTCAAATTTGTCGATTTATAATTGACAATTTTATTAAAGTTTTTCACTTTAACTAAGACGTTGCTTCCGATATCGTTCTATATCCTTTAATTCTTTTGTTTTAAATAGGCAACATCTCAGGAATTTAACAAATTCTCAGGCCAAATTTCATCGAGCCCTGTCTATTATTATGGAGGTGAGCGTGCCAACAATACACAGTCAGTCGTACAGAGGGACAGAAAGACAAACAGACATGCATACAGACAGACAGACAGACATACAGACAGATGGACAAACGGACCGACTGACAGACAGACGGACAGACAAACCGAGAGACAGACAGAGGGACAGACCGACAGAAGGACAGACAGATGGACAGACAGACCGATAGATCGACTGACAGACAGACGGCATAGCTAAATCGACCCAGATTTTGAGATGATACAAGAATATGGGAACTGAGATTCCTGCTTAACGTAACACACGGAATGACAAAATGAATATACCCTCTTCACCACCTATGGCTGTGTAGGGTATAAAAATGAAGAGGAGAAGAGATAAAGAAAATCTGATCAAACTAAACGCTCTACTACTCGTACACCTTTTCAAACAAATAAATATTGAAATTCAATTTCCAATTGTATCTTTTTTATCTCTAAGAGCATATTTTTTCGTTTTTCTATTTGTCTTATTTCATTAAGAAATTTTATACAAAAAAATAGAGTGTTGGAAAATAATAAAATATAACACAATATTTTTTTAGTTTCCATTTTTTCATTTTTCAACTGGGATCAAGAAAACTAAAAAAAGAATGTAAATTTTTGTTGTTTTCAATTTTGTTGGTTTGTTGCCATCAAAATAAACGATTTATTGTAAAAGATAAAAATATATAAAAATAAATTTTCTGTGGTTTTTTTGAACAAAAAAAATTCACCTCAAAAACAAAATACATTTAACAAAAAGAAAGTTAAGAAGGAAAATCAATATGAGAAAAAAATAAAAAAACGAAGTTGGATTTACCACCAAAAACAACAGATTTACCCACTAATTGGAAAACTGTGTAAGAGACGTTTTCAAAATGTATTTAGAAAAAAGAAGAAGATAATTAAGATAAAATTGAAAAAAGAAGAATGAAAAAAAAAGTGATTTGATTTTGGTAACGAAATAAATTTCATTGTGGTTTTAACCAACACAAGTCACCACATTTTACAATCACAGAATGAGAAAAAGAAAAAAATGTGGCCAAAACAACAAGTGTCGTTAGAGGAAAAATATTTTAATATTAAATGGTTTAAGGGGGAAAATATGGCGTAATTGATACAGATAAACAGGAAACATTTCAATTTGGCATATTTTTCCTTTCAGGTGGAATATTAATTAGTTTTAATTCATGTTTGATATTTAAATGTTTTAGCCGTTTTTGGGAGCTAACGATCTTCGTAAATTAGTTGTACGATTTTTAATATTTATGTCTTTTATGAGCAAAAACCACAATTCTGGGTAAACATTTCTATGGGGGTCAGTTAAAAAATTTACCAATTACTCCCATTTGAATAATTTTCGCACAGAGGCCAAACATAATAAATTTTTCTCAGCGTTTACATGAACCGGCAATCAGACAGACAAACATAGAATATAATTCTACAAGCATTTCATTTAGTTCTAAATACTCGAAGTGTTAATTTTCTCCAATAGTTTCATTGAAATTTAATTTCATATTATCTTCAGACAGTTTTTAAAAATATCTCAAACATTTTCCAACTGAATTTTAATAAATCTTTACAATAATTAAAAATATATAAATACCAAGTCCAAAAATTCAAAATTTGGAACTCAAAAATTGTAAAGGAAATAGTTTTTGTCAACACTCAAATTTTATCTAAGACAAAATTCTTCTTAAAATAATTTATATTTTTTTTGAAAAATTCTTTCATAAAAAGTAGTTCCGGCAACTATAAAGAATTAATAACGGAGCCTCTCGAATTTGATCCTGTTTTAGAATCTATAAGTTCAAAAATACGAAAACCTAACCATTGAACAGAATCCAGTAATGGTAATGTATTCTTAGTCGTTTTATAATGGTTCTGTCCATAAAGTCTAATAATTATGGATTCTATTGATCAAAATTTTAAAAGGTAACGATTTTTGGAATTTGTTTTAATATTTTTTTGGGAAAAATGGAAATCTTTATATGAATAAACTATTTGTTAGACGGTTGTATTAAGATGTTTCCCCTCAATTTTTACAAATTTCATTGAATGCGACGAAAATTTCGATTTTAGAAGCCAGAAATATTTTTAATGATTTAAATTTAGATAATTTCGTACAGCAGATCGATTTTTGGATCGTTTAGGAAAGGATTAAATTTTTGATGAATCTTAAGCTTTAATTTGGAATTAAATGACAAATATTTAAAACGTCATTGTTTGAATTTCTAAATTGTCTCAAAAATCGGTCTAAAGCCTCGCTAGATCGATTTTGCTGGTATTAAATTCCAGGCAATTTTCTTGAATATAGACGTGGTAGTATTAAACAGCCAGAGTGACAGACAAACAGGCAGAAAGGCAGACAGAAAGACAGACGGATTAAAGAGGCGAACAGACGATCCGGTCACTATATAATAGAGATGTGCTGTAATTTAATCACTGTGATTGGTAAATCACTAGTAATTACAGTGACCGAAATAATGAAATAAATGTTACTAATAATGTCGTTCTTCCTTCTTGTATATTTAAATCCACTTGTATTTATTTTTAGCCAGCAAAATTAATTAAGGATGATACTGAGCATAAATTCAAGATTCATCTAGAAAAAAATTATCCATTTTCTTTGGTGCACATTGTAAACTCTAATAGAGACAAAAGAAAAAAATATCCTCTTTTGTCTTTTGTTGATCCCTTTTGTTTTTCATTCTTTTTATAAAAATATTCTTGTTTTCTTTTGAAATACTACGATCACTGTTTTAAAGAACGGTGATTTAAAAATCACTTTCACTGAGAACGACTTTATCACGGTATCACTCATCTCTACTATACAATTTGAATATACCTTGGAATATATTTGCTAAGAGTTCTCAAACTGAAAATCAAAACTTAAATCCTCTTAAGAGGCAAAGAGACGATCAGATGACTATATAAATTGAATATATCTTAGAAAATATATATTAAATCCGCTAATAGAAAAATTTAGTGTAAAAAGTTCAAATCTTAACAAAATAGTTTCAATCAGCACAAGAGAGAGAGAGAGTGAGATCATTAATGAATTCTTTCTTAAAATTCCCTGCTTTTCAAATTTTAACACTTTTGAAACAAATTGATATGCATTAATAATTAAGGCCAAAAAATATCATTCTGTTAACATTTCACATTAAATTCGAAACAAATCCATCGGTGATAAGACCAACAAAATGTTTTAGCGTAATAATATTACATTAAACATATACAACCACACTCACACACACACATACAAATACACCTTAATAGATGCATGAGAATGCAACAGGACACACAAATTTGTTAACGTGATCATTATAAACACAATCAAAATAAATTGATGTTGTTGTAGCTTACTGCTGCTGTTGTTGTAGTAGTTGTTGTAATAAATGCAAAATAAGCTTATTTATGTTTATGTTAGATACTATAGTTAAAGCTCTGTTAATAACCTTAATGTTTAGTTACATATACATATTTGTATTTGCATGTGTATATATGTGTATTTATTTTGCCTTAAAGCCAGATTTGTCCATTAAAAAGGTCTATAAAATCTAAGAAAATTTATGTTTTTTGAATAGACTTTTTTACGGTCAGATGTTTGTATGTAAAGATATTCGTGATTGTGTGATTGTAAATGTATAGTTTTTCTTTTTTTGTAAATTATTAACTATTTTAAGTCTATAAAATCGTAAACTTTCAAATGATTTGAAAAACAAAATTAACATTAAGTGGATTTTTCTGAGGAATTTCATAAGATAACTATTAACAGCAAATAAATTATGTATTTTATTAAAATTAGTTAGTTAAAACTAAAATATGACAAAATAAATATGAAGAAAAAGTTGTCAGTTATTTAAATAAATATTACTTTAATGTAACAGTAATTTAGAGCAATTTAATTTTAAATTTTATATTGAGGGGAAAATTCTAATTAGCAAATTGATTATTGTCTGTTGAGAGTCAATAAAGTAGAAATTAATAGAACATTAAATAGTTTTGTTCCTAAGGGGAGACATAATTTTTTATTTCCCCTTAGAAAAGGGGGACAAAAAAGCTTTAAGATTTAATTGTGATAATTGAAAGTTTCTTAAAAAATAAATTGAAAAAATGTGGAAGATATCAGACAATATCGGTTCCATAGGAATGTAGTTATAAACTGATAATTTTTAAATAGCACCGTGACATAGTCATTTTCATACGCGTCATAACTGGTTAGATCCAACTTTATAATATCAAGCATGGACCCTTAAAGAGATTGATTCAATATTTTATGCTTGTATGAGACATACCTTTAAATATTACCATAATACTGAGGGAAGTGACCGCTATAGGAAATTTGTAATGATCCTGGTAAAATTTGGTACAGTACTTTCCAGTTGTATATATCTGAAATGGAAGAGTATTATCACAGTATTTAGATTTTTAGAGATCTATATATATTTTATAATATATTTTCGGAAGTTGATTGCATGATCATTTGTTAACCGATCTTCTTGAAGTTTTGCTAATAAAACATTTATTTGTGAGAAATTTATTTAAAATTAAAAATTAATAAATTTATTTAAATTTATTATTTGTTTAGTTAAAAAAATCATACACTGGGTAAAATTTGTATGTAAATGGATCTTCTCTTAAATCGATTTTAAATCTTCTAAGAATGTCCAAATTTCAACCCATAACTTAAATATATTACAAAGATTCTTCGATGATATTTCATACCCATATTGATATTATCCATTTAAAACTGAAAATTTCAATTAAAATATTTATTTTATTTTAAAACATGTACAGCAGCATTATCTTGCTAGAATATGCAATATTCATTTATTTTCATCCATATAGAAAAATGTTCTTTTCTTTCTATAATTCATGACATTCATTCGTGTTATAAACTTTTATTGAATTTAACACATTTTAAATTTGTCAACTGCGAAAAATACTGCAGCCAAAATTACGTTTTAACATCCTTGATCTCGATTTGATTTAGTTCGATCTCTAATAACAATGAGGTGTCAGGACGGTCAGAAATAAGAGAAAATAACCTTTTTATGTATTTTCGTGCGAATTTTAGACGATTTTCTTTTGGCTGTTTTTTAGCATAAACTTACTCTTTGACTTCTTCCAATTTGTTTTTTTATCTTTTCATAAATTGAGAGCAACATGATTGGAAGTCTCAAGAAGATTTAATTTGTTCCCGTTTGGTGTAGAATACAATTTATGACATGTTGCTTCTTATATTACAAGATTAATCTGTCTTTGTATCAATTTTGTATTCTGTGCTTTACGTTTAATTCTTCTTTGGAAGAATTTTACGGATATTCTTCTTTGGTATATCCGTGGTCGTGAAAAAATTAAACTTGGATATTTTCTTGATTGGACTGAAATTTGTGATCGCAGACACGAAAATAAAAGACCTATCAAAATCTTGTTAATAACAAATCAAATACCGTTAAATTGACTCTTATTAAATAACCTAAACTTTAAATTTGGTTGGTAACAAAGAAAATAAAAAATAGAGGAAAAAATAAATGGGTTTATAGGAAGATGTGTCAGTGTATATCTATTTAAGGAAAAATCGTTTAGGTGTAGATATCGGTTATTAAAGTCTTTATAACATGGGAATTATTTGATAGGCTATAGTATTTTTATATCACACAAATTCAGAACCTCTTTCAATATATATTGAGGTTTAAATCGACTGCTTTATTATCTGTACTTTTTGAAATTTTTACATAACATACTCAAAATCTATAATTTAATATATAGATTGATGAACTAACATCTTTCTAGAAGAAATTAAATTATTACAATTTACAAACCGATATTTATTATAAACATCTAGATTACTTCATTCATTTCAACCTTTAAATATTTACAAAATGTTAATGTTACCAGATCGTCATTACAGACGATCATACTCATTGGAAGACAAATAATCGTTTCACTCTTAATGATGTAAAGAAAAAAATTTGTAAGACAATTATTATTACTTCTTCAAAAAGGCCGACAATATTTCTATTTTTTTTTTTCTTTTTCTCGAAAATAGTCTTTTTGGCGGCTGTCATTTCTGGCACATAATTATAGAGTGCCAAACAATAAAAACCGATTAAAATTAAAACAAAACCAAGAACTAAATAAATGGGTTTCCTGAAATGAAGGAAAATACTATTCACACACACACTAAAGAGAAAATTACTTAAAAAGGCCAGTAAACGTACAGAAAAAAAACTAGAAGCTAAACTATTATGGTACAACAACATTGAACAAAAAAGATACAAAACAATGAGATACAAAAAAAAGATACAATTGCCGGCAGCTTATTAAAGCAGGTCATAAATTGAACAAAACTAAAATAAGAAACAAAAGATATTTTTGGTGGATTTGAAACACAAAAAAAAAATAAAAATAAAACTAAACTAAACTAAACTAAATCAAAGAACTTAACCGTCCATCCGTCATTTTAAGCAGATGCCACTGAGAGAGGAAAAGATAGCGGGGAAGATATAGATGCTGTAATTGTAAATTAGCCTGAGGAGAAAAAAAACTAAACCTTAAATCTAATTAATATGATTATACATGACCAAAATGAATTAAGGACACAGCAGTAGGTTGCCATGGATTAAAATTTGAAGAGGGAGAGAGAAAAGAAAAAAAATGAGAATATTGTGTTTGACAAGAACGAATCTTAAACACCCTCCGACAGACTAAAAACATCTCTAAGAACTGAAAAATATTGTTGTTATAGACATGAAATTGTTATTGTTTGATTCATAATAAACCCAGGAGAACCGAGGTCCAAATCTGAAAGATTCTGATTTTACAATAAATAACTTCAGCCTCGTAAATAATTAAAGACTGTTTCCAAATTGTATACTACGAGCATCCTTTATTGATAGATCCTATAATATTAAATCTCTAGTTCAAAATATTTTTCAGCCTCTAGTTTTAAATGTATATGTCCTTTTCAAGCCACTCGAAGGATATCTCCCATTACAGACCAAACTCTGTGTAAAAATTGCAATCAGCCTTCACTGTCATTTCCAAAGTTTTTATATGTGGACTTTTCTATACGAAAACAAAGTCAAAAATTTTTTCTTAAACATTGACGCACCACACAATTTTGCACCAGACATTATTTGGCCTTAGAGAGTTGAATCTTTGGCTGTTATGCCAAAGAAGAATATCACAAGAAGACGAACAGAATAACATTAATTTAACTGTCTGCTTTACACACTCTCTAAATGTGCATTTAAATAAAAAATGACTGACATTATGCATTGAGGCATGAAATAAAAAAGCATCCGCAACAACTACTCATGCGGTGTTACAAAATCTATGATGATACGATACGAATAAAACAGCGAATATTTTAAAAGCATTAAAAATTTATAAAATCGTATGTAAAGTAATTAAATGATCAGGAGATTTTTTTGGAATGTTTCCTAAGGAAAAGTCACATTTTATATAAGGAAATTACGCTTTTGAAAAACATATTTTCTATACGTTAATTAAACATCTTAAATTATATTTTCTGTACGAAAAGTTAGCCTTATAATCGGCATTACTTTTGTATGTAAAACTACCCATTTATAGGCATATCTCCTGATATCGAAAAATAAGTGCTTTAAAGGACGGTAAAGGGCATATTTTCTCTACCGAAAATAAGTATTTTAGAGGCATGTTTTCTATACGGAAAATAAGTCTTTTAAAGGTATATGTTCTATACAGAAAATGAGCCGCTTACCAGCATATTTTATATAAAGAAATGATGCATTTTACCGACATATTTTCTATAAAGAAAATATGCCTTTTACCGACATATTTTCTATAAAGAAAATATGCCTTTTACCGGCATATTTTCTATAAAGAAAATATGCCTTTTACCGGCATATTTTCTATAAAGAAAATATGCCTTTTACCGGCATATTTTCTATAAAGAAAATATGCCTTTTACCGGCATATTTTCTATAAAGAAAATATGCCTTTTACCGGCATATTTTCTATAAAGAAAATATGCCTTTTACCGGCATATTTTCTATAAAGAAAATATGCCTTTTACCGGCATATTTTCTATAAAGAAAATATGCCTTTTACCGGCATATTTTCTATAAAGAAAATATGCCTTTTACCGGCATATTTTCTATAAAGAAAATATGCCTTTTACCGGCATATTTTCTATAAAGAAAATATGCCTTTTACCGGCATATTTTCTATAAAGAAAATATGCCTTTTACCGGCATATTTTCTATAAAGAAAATATGCCTTTTACCGGCATATTTTCTATAAAGAAAATATGCCTTTTACCGGCATATTTTCTATAAAGAAAATATGCCTTTTACCGGCATATTTTCTATAAAGAAAATATGCCTTTTACCGGCATATTTTCTATAAAGAAAATATGCCTTTTACCGACATATTTTCTATAAGAAAATATACCTTTACCGGCATATTTTCTATATATATTCGGCTTTACCGAATCTTCATTACCCTTCACTGAAAAGCGTAAATATATTATGTATTGCACATACACTCACAAACGCATAACATTATGACAAAATTTCTTTTTAATTTATCGACTTATAATTAACAATTTTACGAAAGTTCTTTGCTTGAACTTAGACGTTCCCTTAGTTACCGGTCTATATCTTTAAATATACTGAACTCATTTTGCTGGTTTTAAATAGGTAACTTCTCAAAACTATAACAAATACTTAGGCCAAATTTCATTGAGCTTTCTAACTTTTTATGGATGGGAGCATGTCATCAGCAGACAGACAGACGGGTATAACTTAACTGCGTTAGATTATGATTTGATGCAAGAATATATACATTTTGGGGTCTAAAATTATTCCATGTTAGTGTTACATACGGAATGACAAAGTTAATATAGCCACTTCACCATTTGCTATGATGGAGGGTGTAATTATCCTTTTTAAAGTCATATTTTCTCTTTGGAAAATATGCATATATTTCCTGTGATCACTTTTTTATCTTTCTTCTTCTTCTTAACCCAAAGTAAACTTAACAGTTAAAGATCTCTCTCTTTTAAATTCATGCCCCCAAATAGTGCTTCGAATAAACACTCGTACATTATGCTGCACACATAAGTTTTAGCTGCAACAAGAAAAAAACATTTATACACACATATTTTTTTGTTAATGTTTGAAAATAAAAATGAGACATACAACACAATTATTTTTCAATGAGTTCTTGTTTTTCCATTTATTTGTTGGTTTCCACCGTCTGTTGTAAAATATGGCTGCTGGAGATCCATTTAAAGGGGCAACAAAAGTGAATTTTTGTTTTTACTTTATAACGCACAACAAAAAAGTAGCTCGAGTCAGCCTATTTGTAAACAATTAAAATAGCTCCCTTTGTACTATTATTTGTAATGTAGTTGCTGTTGTTCTTGTTGTTGTATTTTGTCAGCAATGTTGCTATTGCTATAAAAAAAATCTGTTGTTGTTGTTGTTCCTGTAGTTTTTCATTATAGAAATTGTGTTTATTTAAACACAATTCTTTTTCGTTCTGTGAAAATAAATTGAACACAAAACTGAAAAAATAATGAAAATGGGAAAACAAGAGTTTGTGAGAGTGAGAAAAAAATGTACAAAACTGTTGATTGATTTCGTAATGAACTTGAACTTTGTAAACATTTCTGTCTGTTTATTCATCAATTCATAGAAATGATGTTTTTGTTGTTTTATTTTTATTATTTTTTTCATTTCTGTGATGTTTAATTTAAACAAATTTAATTGTTTTATTGATCATTGATTTAATGATTATTAAAGTGTTGTGAGTTATTTTTTATACCCTCCACTACCATAGGTGGTGAAGAGGTTATATTAACTTTGTCATTTCATGTGTAAAGCTAAGAAGGAATCATCTAAGATCACATAATATACATATATTCTAGCATCTAATCGAAATCTGAGTCGATTTAGCAATGTTCGTCAGTCAGTCTGCATGTCTGTCGTTCTGTTGTTGTCACGCTTACATTCACAATAATTGACAGAGCTCAGTGAAATTTGGTGTAAGTATTTGTTATAGTCCTGTGACGTTTCCTATTAAAAACTAGCAAAATCGGTTTAAAATATTAAAAGATATAGACTGATATCTCAGGCATCCTCTAAGTTCAAGCATATTTTTTTTAAATTTCTTTTCCCATAATTTTAATCATTACCATTCCAAAAATTATCAAAATCGGTACAATAGATAAAAGTTAAAGCCAAAATATTGCTAATTTGTGGAGGGAATTAAACATTCGTCATAACCATATTTATCATTCTTATCTGTTTTTTAATTTACCTAAATTTATGTTCTCTTAATAAAGTTTTTTTGTTAGAAAATATAAATTAATCATAAAATCGTGTTATTTTTTTTCTTAAAAAGAAATTTTTAAATTAGATTGAGATTTTAATAGGTGTCTAATATCCTGTGGCGTTGTTTATTACTTTGTCATTGTCACTCTATGGGAGTCGGTTGGTTGGTTTAAGAGCTGCTCTGGTATTTTAAAAACTATTTTGATCTAGAGTTGATTTTTTCTAAAGTTAATGAAATATTTATAGTTAATTTCTTTATTTGAAATTAATTATTTATTGTGGAATTTGTTTTTGTTTTGGTTCGAACAGCAGGTGAAAAATTTTATTATAAAAGATTTATTTGGTTTGAAATTTGAACTTTTAAAGTTTTGACGACCACCTTTGATAAATTTGGAAATGAGTTTAAGCTTCCTAGAGCGCAAAACTGTAGGTTTCAACAGCAGGTGGTAAGTTTCAGTCAATTTTTTCTTTTATGTAATTAAAAATTTTGTTTCAAGTTTATTTAACACTTTTTTGAGATAAAAATTTTACATACCAAACAAAACTGGATGATGGAATAGATTTCCTATAATTGACTTTCTTGTTTGAATGCAAACAGAAATCTTTCAAATAAATAAGATCAGAGAAATGGTAACATCTTATATTTAGCCGTTTTTTATACGCTCCTCCACCACAATCCAAAAGGTCAAAAGGTATATTAATTTTGTTAATCATCACTTCCACAGTATTTGATAGAGTTCAATGATTTTTTTTGCACCAATTTTGATGAAATTTTCATAGAATTATCCCAATATACCCGAAAGTAACAAATACTATAAAAAGCTCTGATAGGACCAAGGGGATAATTACCTCCCATATAAAGTAAAAATTGATTATGGAATATCTAAACAACTACAACATCGAGAGTTCTCAAATTTGGTTCCAACGACCTTTTCAAGGAACTGTTTTACTGAACGAAACGTAGGACAGATAGTACCAGGAAGAGGGGTACTACGTATACAGTGCAAATATTGATTATCGAATATCTGAAGAACTATTTCTGCGATAGATCTCAAATTTGGCCCTAATCACTTTCCAAGGATCTGGTTAGGACAAACTTTAAGACGGATATGACCAGGGATAGCTACCCCCATACAAAGTAAATTTTAATTACTAATAATATATTTAAATCCACAAAGAATAAAAACAACATTTTGTTCAGCATCTGTATTCTATTTCACTCTAAATTTCAATAAGAAAATTAATTTCATAAATCAAGTTACATTTAAACAAAAGAATTATTAATTTAAGATAATAAAACAACCAAAAGCTGCTGAAATTGCTATTAAACTTTTAACAATAAACAAAATTCTATTTATTATTTTTATATTTTTATTATTTCGAATATAAATTCATTCTTAAACATTAATCAATTCAGCATATTTTTGTAAATGATTTTATACTTTGAATATCATTAAAATTATTTATCTTAATTTAATTTTCATTTTCTCAAACAACAAAAACAACACAAAAAAACTTTATAATCAAAATCTCAAATGAAATGAAAAGAAAACAATAACCAAAAAAATGCTTAATTCTGAACTCTACAACAGATCTACAATCGGAGGAGAATGAACAAAAAAGTATCAAATTACTTAAACATCAACTTCTATCAAAAATTGAAATAAATGAAGAAGGGAAAATATAAAAAACAATAAACAAGAATATAAAAAAACACACTTAAGTGAAGAAAAAACTTTAAACAAATAGAAAACCAACATTTATAACGTAAAACAAGTAAGAATTGCTGTAATCAGCTATGCCGAATCCTCAATACCCTCCACTAGAAGAGCGTAAGTTTCGTATATACACACTCACACAGAAACTCACAGACGTATGCAATATATAAATATTTGTTTTCTAAATGAACTCTTAATGAGTCATTAGTTATTCCCACGACAGCCGGTTCTTCGCACCGGATTGACCCGAAATTCATCGGTATGTTTTTTTATTTCGAAACAACATCTTCCAATGCTGCTCCGAATTTTTGTTGGTCCGTGCCGGAATTGAATCAAACACCGGACCATGGTTATGTACAGTAAGTACAATTAAGGTGCAACTTATGAATGGGCTGGTGTCGCTTTTGAAATTGATCTAGCTTAAAACCAAGGCCTGAGTCATTTGTTATATGTTTTTAGGTAAAACTTTTTTCTACTAAACCGATTTCGATAATATTGCAAAATTTCATTCTAATTTGTCGATTTTAAATTGACAATTTTAAGAAAGTTTTTGGCTTGAACATAGAGGATGTCTCAGTTATCGGTCAATACCTTTTAATATAATAAACCGCTTTTATTAGTTTCGATTATATAAAACATTTCAAGACTGTAACAAATAATCAGGACAAATTTCATTGAACTCTGTCAATTTTTGTGGGTGTGTGCGTGCTTACAACAGTCGGACAGACAGGCACACGGACATAGCTCAATCGATTCAGATTTTAATTTAATGAAAAATTAGATGAAAAATTGATTCCTTCTTAGCGTTACACATGGAATGACAAGGTTAATATACCCTTTTCATTACTTGTGGTGGTGGTGGAGAGTATTATAAAACTTATTTCAACATTTGTTTGACTTACTGGCGTTCAGAACGGCAGCTAGCAGCTCATTTGTTTACCAGCACAAAAAGCAATATTAAGAAATTATTTCCCATCACTTTCCAAAACAATAGATCCGGCAAAAACTACCCCTTTTGTTGGGAGAATTTTTATAAACGTGTTGAATATTTTGTTTTCGTTAAGGTTCGTTTTTTTTTTTTGGTTTTAAGGGATTTTTTATGTTTTACAATCCAAAATAAATCCTTTTTGTAATAAAATAGCAACGTTTGAGAAAATCAAATAATCAATCTTTAAATCACATGAAATAAACAATAACAAGAACTGAACAATCCAAACAATAAAATGATGAATTCATCATTATCATCTTTTTGAAAAGAAGACAAATTTTAATTTTTGTGGACTCTACTCAGGAGTAGGAACGCATTTTAGGAAAGAAAATCCTTTTTGCTTTTAATGGGAATAAACTGGCTTATAAATGGAAATTCCCTAAGAAGAAAATATTTATTTTACTTTAAGATCCTGATAATATCTTTGAAGGATCCATGGGAATTTTCTTTTGATCGATATATTACTACGTTCAAATATGATCGATCGAAACGGTACTCTGCAATTGTATAAACTAAGTCAAACATCAGGTTCTTTAAATTATCCTGAAACATATTCTTGCTCTACATTTATAATTGAACTCTGAAGTTATTGTATTTGAATACTTCTTTTCGATATAAATAAAAATACCAGCTTAATCCTTTTACCTGAATTCAAAAATTGATCAAATTTCTACTTTATAATAATAAAGGATAATAGTAGTGCAGCGAACCAAATGCTAATGGGAAATACCGTAATATCAAGAATGATATATGAAATATCCTAACTCAGTTATCCCAGTTATAATAAATTTTATATATATGAAGAATATATTTTGGATCATGGAAATTATTTCTCATCGGTCTTGTACAAGGAAATTATTTATGAACGAAATCGGGTATGTTAAAATTTCTTAATCTAATCTTCAGAGGCAGGAGTTGTAAAAGTTTGGAAATTGTTGCCATCCATATTCGAATAATAATGAAGAATATATTTTTGATCCCGGTAATTATTTCTCTTCTTGAGTATTAACAAGTTCTCTAACTTCAAAAATAAGATCAAGTTTCAGATTACTCCATTAAGTAACTTGAGAACTGGTGAGAGCCCAAATATGTTTTTCAAATATATTATTACTGAAAAAGAAATATTAATTAATTTTCCTTTTTTCACTGTCTTCTGTGGCAAAAGATGTAAAAGTTTCTAGAGTTTCGCCATCCAAATACAGTCATGTGTTTAACTGAAAACATTTTTTTATAGAGAGTCTTTTTGATGGAACCAATCCATTATACTAACAAAGATTATTTCATACAGCGAATTTCCAATTTCCTAGCTGCAATTCCACTTCGAGCTTTTTTATCAGTCATGTACGGTAAAGCAACTATTACATTGAGAATGTCCAAAATGCAGTGATTGAGTCAAATGATGAACCATTCAAAACGCCTGCATCTATCATTTCATAATTTTTGATACTTTTATGGTTCGAGATTCATAACAATCGAATGTGAAGGGGTTTATAAGATCCGAAGAGTTTATGCGATATTCAGGGATCTAATTTCCGTAACTTATCACTTGGTTGTTGGCTTAGATTAAATCGAAAGTGTTTCTAATAGATTTTAAAAGTCGGGATATTTTGAAAGATTTGACATTAAAATGAATACCATAAGATTCAAATTAAGATTACAAAAGCTTTCGAGTTAGCAGTTTAATATTTTTTAATATTCATAGTTGTAAATCGGATAACAACAATGGTATCTAACCGATCTTTAGTACAAAAGCCGTCCATAAATTGTCATTTAGCTGGCGGCTCAAGCAGTTATCATATATTAAAAGTTCTCCAAACATTTTGGTATTTCCAAGCGATTTTTCTTCTTTTTAGTGTATTTGTACTGATTCAACTAATAAAATTAATATATCAGTCAAAAGCTTGACGTGATTGGTTTTCTGTGGACCAACATATCTATCCAAACACTACATATACTCTCTCTCAGATATAACAAGACTTTGTAAAAAGCCATTAGAGTTCTGGAACCCACTATTATTTCTAAATGTTCTATTACAGCATTTGTTCCATACAGGTTTCATTTCCGTCATAATATAGATATTGAAAATATGATGTAGTTTTAGGAATTTTATTTCTCGAGATATTTAAATATCTTAGAGCACATGAATCAATGGCCTTGGACTATTATTTAATTGGTATCGTATCCCAATTACCTAGAAAGCACGCTGTATTTTAATAACGCCATTTTCAAAATGTGATATCAATATTTCAAATTAGCACTTGAAATTTGTTAAACATAAAGACTGCCGTTATATTATCCAGATCAAAATCCATCCCTACTTCCCTCAGAAAATCTTTTTCAAATTTCCGACTAATGTAGTCTTTCAAACAATTCGTTTTCATCTCAATACAACTTTAATACTCTTGAAAAACCCTTTTCCTTTCGTTTAAGTATTTATTTTTCGAGACTTTTTTCTCAAATATTTTTCTCTTGTTATTTTTGCTGCTTAATATTACAACAATAACAAACAGTTTCTTTTTCGGCATTTCTTTGTTTATATTTTCCTGCATTTTTTGTATTACTCATTCCGATTCATTCATTCCTTCATACATTTTCGATATTTCGTATGGGTATTGAAATTTTTGTTGTTATTCCTTTTTAACGCTTGATGGATTTTTATTTCCATACTCCCTGTATCGTTATCATCATTATTATTTTTATTTTTATTTTATTTTGTATTCTATAGAATTTTTTTATTTTGCTGAATTGAAACAACAAACTTTTTCAAGTGTTGATTTCATCAATTTTTATTCAAGACATGTCTAGCTCGATGACAAGCTATAAGAAGAACTAAGAGGTATTGGGTGTTTTATACAAAAAACCGAAAACAAACTTTGGACGACTGAACATATTTCAATCAAATAAAAAAAATTTGTTTTCCTTCAACGTTCTCTTCTTTGTTTTCTTTTGCAACAAACAATATTTATTTTTGCTACTGGGTGGCAGGAAAAGGGTTAGAAAATAAACTATATGGATATGTGTGTGTGTATGTGAAGTCAGGAAGCTAGAAAAAAATTAAAATAAATTTAAATTTAGTTTAGTTGCAAGCAGTAGAGGCGGCTTAAGAAGTAAGCTAAAGCTTTGAGCTTTCTTAGCTTTTACTAGATAAGAAGCCAAAGGACCCTTAACCTACTTGTAGTTAAAAAATTACACTTACATGAACTTTATTTCTATTAACTAACATTTTAAGAAAGCTTTAAGCCTTTTTACATTAACGTTAAAAGCTCTTTTTGAACAGAAAAATAATTAATCAAAAAAATTATTTATCAAAAAATAATTAATTAAATATAAATAATAAAGGTTGAATAACTTATTTAAGCTTGTTTAAAAAGCTTTAAATTGTATTTACAAAATTTCAATAAAAGCTGTTTATAAGTTTTTTCGATCAGGTAGATAAGTGAATAATTTTATGAATTAAAGTTGAATAACTTTTTTCAACTAAACTTTAACCAATTTTTAAAAAGTTTAACGTAATATTCAAATAAAGCTATAAAAGCTTTTTATTACCAACAACTAATAACACATTTTAACATATTTTTAGGAATAAATGTTGAGCTGTTTAAGCGCTATAATAATTTTTACATAATTTTAGCTATTTTTCGTCCCTAATAAGGAATTCCAGTAGAATAAGATGATAATAATTGAATAACTTGATTAACTAAGCTTTAAGCAATTTTCTATAAAGCTTTAAATTGTGTTTACTAAAATGCCCGGATCGGAAAAATAATTGTATATTTTTGTTAATAAAAGTTGAACAGCTTGTTAAATTAAGCGTTAAGATAGAATAAATAATTCGGTTTATTTGAAAGCTTTGAACTTTTTTTAAAATCTACTTGCTTTATTTATTCGCTAAAAGGACGTGAAAATTTCAAAGATGTTAAAGAGACCCTAAACTACGCTCTTTGTGCTTTTATGCCAGTTTTATTATGATATAAATAATAATTCATCCAACAAAATATATAAATTCAAAACAAATTATTTTGATTTTATTCGTCAAAGCTAAAGCTTTCGTACCAAAAGCTTTTTAATTTAAAAATGGATTTAAGCCCTTTTATAAAGCAGCTTTAATTGTTTATACATTTGTGCTAATTGGTTGCAAGTCAATGTAAAATCTTAAATCTAGATTTTGAGCTTAAATCTTAGCTTTAGATTTAAGTTGTTTTAATTAAAAGCTAAAGAAACGTCTGCATATTTCTAAACAACCCGATCGGTTTAAGCTTTATGTTTTTGTTTAAAAACTCATAAAAGTTTCTTATTTGAAAATAAATAGCTTTTGCGAATATTGGAGATCAATTTCAAATACCTAAAAATATGTTCTAAAATATAATACTTTCCTATTACAATATCCTTATTTTAGTGACACGTACAGATGTCTCTTATTTATATATTTTCCCCAAATTTATCCTTTTTTTGTGATTGAAGCGTTAATTTTGATGTTTATCTGTTGAAAAGGTATATTTTACCTTTCATTATGCCATACAATCATCAACTAGTCCTTTTTTTTTTGGTGTGTATCCTGACAACATGTAACTGCAACAACATTATGAAAAAGTCATAACTTCGTTATCATCACAAATATTAACGTCAGCATGGCTCAGCAGTTATTATTGTTGGAGTTGCTTGTGTTGCTGCTACTGCTTGTGTTGTTATACGACAACATAAGTGTAGTAACAACATGTTTGTTTGTCATTATTTACGACATGAATGGAAACACAATCAGTAGACGACACGCAATAATTCACTTACCCAACACAAATATCAACATATCAACACACAAACACATGCACACATTTATGTACAACTAACTTGTATAACATGTGCGTGTTATGCCTCATGTTGTTATTGTAATTTATAGAGTATTGCTCATAGCTGTTGTTGTAGTATTAGTAGTTTCCTTTTTCTTCCTTTATTTCTAGGAGTTTTATATCTTTTCGTGTTAAAACTTCTAAAATAGAATGAGGAGTATTAAAGGAAAAAAAAAAGATCAAGGTATGAATGTAAATTATAATGGGGTGTTGTATATTTTCAATTTCCTTACTTATTTGGTCCGATGTGTTAGTGTTTCAGGTTTTCTTCTATATAGTTTTTATTATGTTTCTTGTTGTTTGTGTTATTATGTTCATACATCATAACTGGCTTGATTATAACAATTGAGTTGAAATATAACCCTTTATTAGGGGGAAAAAACTGAATGAATAATTGAATCCATAAATTATGTTTTTGGTATTTAAGAAAGGTAACATATTTACTAACCACCTAGTAAAGAGAGGGATGTGTGATAAGTTTTAGTATGGATTAAAGGCAGAATTAAAAATTTGGTAAAGAACTTTTTATTAGTTCAAGAAATATTTCGCTTACAGGGCAGATAAGGCTGTGTTAGTAATTTGGGCCAAATTGTTAGCCCTTAGGTTTTATTTATTTCCATGTCATGATGCCTCCTAAAAGCTACTGTACAGTGTGGTGTAATGAAGTCTTCCACATGTCTGCCTCTGCAGCATATTTAAAATTTTTAGGGTCAAATCTTTGTATATTTTCTTGACAACTATCTTGTATTTTAAATGACCCAGGGAATTTTTTTTTTACATTAACCTTATAGTACTTAATTTACAAATCTCAGAGCTGTATTTTGATCAATTTTAACCATAAATCCGAACGAGAAATCTTGTCTGTCCTTCTGTCCATCCTTATGTTTGGATCGATCAACGTTTAAATTGTTCCCGATATTTTTAATTTCTTTTTAAAGTTTTCCAAACAAGTTAATAAACATCATCCATAAAATAAAAAAAATGGAAACCAGAACATAAACTTTCTTATAAATAATGTCCATCTGTCTGTCCTAAGCAGCTTTAGTTAATAAAAAATTCTGAAAAAAATGTTAAATAATTCATTTATGATATTTGGAGGATATTAACATTTGTTAGTTCAAAAAATTATCCTGGAAATAAGTAAAATTTATATCTTATACAAAATTCTAAAGAAATCTATTAAATGTACTTGATAATGCTAAGAAAGATGTCTGTCCGACTGTCTCTCCCCGTATTTTATATGATCAAATAAACTCGATTAAGAACCAAATTTTACAGAGTAAAAAAGTTTTACTTGCATTGAGCTCAACAAACTTTTTCTTCTTTTGCTTTCAAACTAAAAACTGTAGTTTTCCAGTTGACAATCTCTGTTTATAAGAGTTTTTTAGTCCAAAAACCTTATCGGTCCATATATCTGGCTGAGTAATTGAATAGAACGATTTTCACTTAAAATTTAAATATTCATGTGATGTTAATATTATTTCCTTCGATTTCGACATCTAACTCAAATTTTATATATCGTTTGAAAGTAAATATAATTTGCTATTTACAGTGTTAACATAATTGTTGTTCAGCTGTTCCAAATTGTATCTTCTTCCATCTATCTATCTCTTTTTTTCATAATATAAGTTTAAAGCTTTTTAAATCCTTAAGAACTAAAGTCATGGAAATGTTGTCTACATCATCAGCATTTCAGTCCATCCATCTACATATCTCAATGCCAAGTTATTTCATCACCTGAAGGTAAATAAGATTTACTTAGTTATATATATTTCTCTGTTTAGCTTTTGAATTAAATCTGTCCTTCCCTCTGTCTTTCCAAAGTAATGCTTGTTAATTTGGGAATTGTTAGTTTTGGGAATTAAGCACTAGTGAGCACAAGTTAGTCTTTAATTTTAAATTCTAAAAACAGGATTACAAGCACACAAGATTCCTAATAAAGACAACTATTCCAATCGTTTATATATTCTTATTTAGCTGCTAAACCATGTCTGTTCCTCCGTCTGTCTTATGTGTGAATGATTGTATAGATGCTTTTTATAGGGTCAACAATAAAGCTTAATTCAAAATACAATGCCTATAGCAGTCCTTAGACAATTAACTTTGTCTTATATTTATTTACGTTTTTCCTAAAATATTCTTAAAAATGTTTATAGAGATTAATCTAGTGTAGGAATCCTACGGATCCCTCTGATTTGTTTCCCATCTCTTTAAATTGCATATTTATATGAAAGCTAAAAGGGAATAGCTTTCCATTTTGAAATTCAACTAGTTTTTATGAACATATAGAATTATATAAGATGAATTTTAAATAAATGACATATATATTTTTATTGTATCAATGGAATCTTTTTTAAGATTATGGATAAGATCAGAAACTTATTCTTATTTTCAAAGGTTTTCTGCTTAAACTTCCAACGCACAGTGAAGGAGAATTGATTTGATTTGCTACTTTCAATAGTTAGATGGATTTGAATGAAATATAACAAAATGATAACACAAGAGCGTAGCATTATACCTTTGAGAGTTTGGACCCATAGGGGCTCCATAGACAAAGTTAAAGGGATGCAAACTGGGATAGGATAGCAAAATTTTTTGTCCTTCTCTAACGTTTTATGGCCCCTGACAAAACTATTAATCTTTTATAGTTATCGATTAAAGATTTTATCAAAAAGAAAAGACTTAGAATGTTAACAAATTTCCTATTTGGGAAGTTTCTGGTTAGTAATAGTCATATCCTCCAAACCATTTGCCTAAATTACTCATAATCTTCCCATTCCAAACCAAAATTATTAATTATATTTTTCCAAAAAAAAAAAAAAAAAAAAAAAAAAAAAACACACGAAAACTTATCAACCTTTCCACCTGTTACCAAACCTATATTTACTATCAAAGTGTCCTCCCCTTTTTGCTCACCCCATTATAATTTGTTTATTGGCGCCTTTAATGTTCATATCACATAAATCTCCTACCATTTTTTACACTTAACCACACTTTTTATTAGTTAAAATATATTTTGAAATTACCACCTTTTTCATATTTCCTTATCTAACAGTCCAAATCATCCAAATTCTAAGCAATTGTATATTTAATTATTATTAATTATTTTCCACTTAAAAATGATCAAATTTCATACAAAAAAATGTTCATGTTGTTAAATTAATTTGCATAGGAAATCTAGTTAAAGCTTTTTAGAGTTTTACGCTTTTTCCAATAGAGTTTTTTTTCTCAGTTTTCCCCCCATTTAATTTAGATTTGTATATTTATTGTTGTTGTTTTATTTTATAAAATTTCAGTAGATTAAAAACTATTTTATTTCATTAGAAAAAAATAAACTTGTTATTTTAGTTTTTTGTTTAAATTGGATTTTTATATTAAACAAAAAAATGTTCGAATGGAAAAAAATAGAAATTTTTTTTCACACTTTTTTTATTTCACTTTCATTTGTGGAAAGTTTTTTTTTATATTTTTGAACTGGAACGATTACAAAAATATAAAAACAGGAGGGAAATGGAAATTTAGTTTTATACAAAAATGATTTTAATTCAGTTTTTTTTTTTTTTTTTTGTATAGAAAAAATGTGAAAAGGTTATAACGAATATTTAAAATACTTAATGAAAATAGCGAAAAGAATTAAAAAAATTTAATCTTGATTTTTTGAGTCCTTAAGTTTTATGAAAAAAAAAATACATTGAAAACCTTTTGTTGTGTTTTAAGGCTCAATTATCGGTCTATACTATATATTTTCTATAAACCGATTTTATTGACATCAAATCCTAAAATAGAAAATCTAACTACAAACAATCTGAATAAATTTCATTAAGTTCGGATCATTTTTACGGGATCTTATTTAAATTCTTTAATTTTTAAATAAGAAATCTATTAAAAAATTTCGTTAAAGTTTTGAAGAGGTCTCAGTTATCGGTTTATAATTCTATTGTTTACGATCAAATTCTATTGGGAATAATATATCAACTTACAATCTGGAATAAATTCACAGAATTTGGATCATTCTAACGGGATCTTATTTAAATTAATTAATTTTTGAATAAGAAATTTATTTAAAAATTTTCGTTTGAATTTTGCGGTAATTTCAGTAATCGATCTGTAATTCCATTGTTAATGAACCGATTTTATTGGGATGAAATTCCAAAATAGATAACATAATAGCTAACAATCTGGAAATATCTCAGAGAGTTGCGATCTTTATAACAGGATTTTATTTAAATTCACTAATTTTTTAATAAGAGGTTTATTGGAAAATTTTCCTTTGACTATTAAGGTGGTCTATCGGTCTGTAAACCTATTGTTTATAAACCGATATATTGGTTCCTAAACATTTAAACAAACAACCTGGATAAATTTCAGAGAATTTGCATCATTATTTTGGATTTTATTTAAATTCCTTAATTTTGGTATAAGAAGTTTATTGATATTTTTTCACTTAGATTTCTTGTCGTTCTCGATTTTTTGGGATCAAATTTTAACAATAAATAAACTGGATAAATTTCACAATTGGAATCCTTATCACGGACTTGAGAATGTTTTCAACAGGCAGTTTCTAAATAGTGTTAAACGTGGAATAACTTAGCAAATATTCACCATTTTTGGTGGAGGAGATTCTGAGAATTAAATTATGTGTTACACAATAATTATAATTTAATTAAAATTTTATAATTTTATAAAATTATAACAAATTTTTTGCTTTTTATTATTACATTAAAAATTATTAACTTGAATAACCTCCATCACCACAAGTGGTAAAGGGGTTATATTAATTTTGTCACTCCGTGTGTTACGCAAAGAAGGAATCGTTTCAGATCTCAAATGTTCCTGTATCAAATCAAAATCTGATTCGATTTAACTATGTCCTTCAGTCTGCACACTTACATTCACAATAATTAACAAAGCTCAATGAGCGCTGAGAATTTTTCTATTTAAAACCATCAAAATCGGTTCAATATATTGAAATATATAGACCATTAGCTGAGGAAACTTCTGTAAAATTGTCCGTTACTAATCGACTAATTAGAATGAAATTTTGTCATAATATTAATTTATATGTACTTCATTATATACATTTCATTCTAAATAAATCGGTTCGGAATAAAATATATAACTAATTTTATGATTTAATAAGTGTTTCTATGTTATAATTAAGAAATACTTTTATACATTTTATACGTTTGTGAATGTATGTGTGAATACTTCACACTTAGTTTTGGTGGAGAGTAATGAAGATTTGCCATAGCCGAATATAGCATTCTTAATTCTTATATATTATTTATTTATTTATTTTTTTTTTTTTCAAAAAAATATTATTAGAAATTTAATTGTCTCCTCCCTTTTTGAATATTTAGCTGGTCGTATTTGGTCTAACATGTAAATTAAGTTTTTTATTGTTTTAATAAATGGAAAAAATATTTTTTAAAAATTCGTTCATTTGTAAATTTATTTTCGAGTATTTAAATGTTGTGTTCAATTATGATTTCAATTGTTGAAAAATGTACTCTTCAATTAGTTTTTGTTTAATTTTTTTTTTCAAATTATATTTGGTTGAAGTATACTTTTTTGTTTGTTTTTTCTTTTTTATGCAATAAATAGTTTGAAAATATTATTACTTGCATTAAATGAATTGAAAGATTAAGTTCAATATTAGAGGTGTTCAAATTTAAGTTATAAAAAAATCATTACTTTTAACATTGACACTTGTCATGTTGCATTTGTTTTTTATTGCATAAATCTAAACTCTACACCAGCACAGGAGAAGAGGGTATATTAACTTAGTCATTCCGTATGAATCATTTCTGACCACATAATGTACATACAAATTCTTGCATCAAATCCAAATCTGCCTATCTGTCTGTCTGTTGTTGGCACGCTCACATTCACAGTAATTGCCAAAGCTCAATGAAATTTGTCTCGAGTATTTATTATAGTCCAGAAAAATTGGTTCATTATATTAAAAGCCATAGACCGATTTCTATAGCTTAGAGGTCTCCTCAGAAAATCGTGTGCATGTACGAAAAATAACGTATTTACTTCACATGCATAGACGTCTAAATTTTCTCCCACAAATTTCTTGCGGGAAACTCTTTTAAGAAAATTTACATACAAATTGTCGTCGAAATTCGATTTGGATTTTATTATAAAACCTTCTTTGAAAATTATATTTAAATATTATTTATTATATTTTTATATCTTTATTGAAAATCATTTTAAAAAATATCATTTGATATATTTTGGAAATTTTTATAAAAGTTTTTTAAAAAAATTTATTTCAAAAAGTTTTCTCCGATTTTTATTTTTTTCATCAACAATTTTTTAAAATTTTGTCCAGAAAATATTCGTTGAATTTTTTTTAAAGTGGAAAAAAATATTCTATATTACTTTTTTCGAACATTATTTTTTCTGAAAAATATAAGAAGAAATTATATTTTTTTCAATTTTCGTCAAAATATTTCGTTTTAATTTTAGCAAAAATTAAAGTAAAATATTTTTATTAGTTTTTTTATTATTTTATATTTATGCTTTAATCAAAAATAATTTCAAATAAAGTTTAGTCGAAAATTAATTCATTACAAAATTTTTGGACTAAACTAAATTTAATGAAGTGTATTTTATTGAGAACTAAATCACTAAAACGAAAATTTTAGCAAATATTATACTTTAGTTAAAAAATTATTTTAAACAAAATGTTCAAAATTATTATATAAAATTGTCGTTTCAAATTTCCTTATAAAAAACATAGTGAAACCTTTTCAAGAAAGTTTCACTTTATAGGAAATATATATAAGATATATATATCGAAAACTCATTTAGTAGAAAAGTTTTCGTTTAAAATTCTTTTAAAATTAATCTTTTTCCGTTTTTTGTAAACAGATAATATTTGTTCAAAAATTAATCGATTTTTTTAAATATTTTTTCAAATTTATTTTTCACAAATAAAACTCCGACGAGTTTTTTAATTCAAATATTGGTAAACATAATTTTTGTTCAGAATTTAAAAAAAAACATCAATCGGTAAAAATACTTGCAAGATAAAAATTCGCTTAAATCAAATAAATTTAAAAATGCGAGTTTTTTGAAAATTTTTGTTCAAAATAATAATAAAAAATCGCTTTAATAAGAAAAATCGCTTGAATGCTACAGAATCATTAAAAAGTGTGAAAAATTAAAAAAAAAAAAAACAATTAAAATATTTCAATGCCGAAACTCCAAAAATTAAATGACAATGACAAAGTTAATATACATTTTACAAACGGGGTGATTAAATATATACATTTCATTAATATTTTCACTCGTTTTAATACAAACTGCATCTTTTTTAATCTCTTTTAATTAAATTAAAGCCAAAACATTTCTACTTAACTGTGTATAGTAGTAATGCATAACGACCCTGTGCTGGCAGTAGTTCCTATGTAAAGATTTTGCAGACTTACATATTTCCACAAAATTTTTTGTCAAAATCGAAACTGGTTCTGGATTTAAAAAAATTAATCATATAATACCAAATAACAAATTTTATCTCTCCAAAAATTTACATAGGAACTTTTGCCGGCACAGTGACGATATATTTTCATAAAAATTAAACTGACATAAATCTTCAACAACTGTTTTAGCAAATAATTTACATAAATTTTAATATTTTAAGTCGATTTTAAAGACAATTTCTCTATAAACATAAACTTGTAAATTATTCAAATATTTACTATAATTTATAGCGAAAGGAGTGTTGAGCTGAAATATAAATTAGTTCCAATAAAAATTAAAACATTAAAAAAATATAAAAAAAATTATATTTTCTATTTATTTCTTATTTAAAAAAAATGTTAATCTGTTAAAAATGATCTCTGCCAATGTCTACGATTTTGCTGTATAATTCAATTTTATTACTTTAATCGAAAATCATTGGCAGATTTGAGTAAATTACCTTTTTTCCGAATAAGAACTCGTATTTAAAGTTTAAAAACTTTTGATTTTCTATCTCTCTCTCTCGTAACTATCATTTATCACTTTTGGAGCCACAAATAACCAACATTAACTATTTTTACTGCAATAGTCTTTCATTGACTGCAAATACCACCTACAAAGATGGTTTTGTTAAATTCTTTTTTTTTTGGTAAAATGAGAGTTAAGGTTTTGGGTTTATTTGAAAAAAAGAGGAAAATACACTACTTGAAAAGGGAGGGTAATATTAAATTCAGAATAAAGAGAAAAATTAAGACATTTTTTGGCTCAAGAAATTTTATGATGAAATATAAAATTTTAAAGCCTCCATAACTGAATCATGAATTTTATAAATATTAGCAAATTATTATGAACAGTATGCGATAAGTCCAGGGGCATAGCATTCATGAACAAAATTTAAAGGAAGGAAAGGAAAGGTGGTTTTTAAATACTGAGTTTAAACCATATGAATTCTTCAGGGGCGGATCCTCTGGGTTCTAAAATTATATACCTCGCATATTGTACTATTGGCATGTAGTTGGAGATTTGTTATGTCTAATACTTTCTTTTATGGTGTGCGCTTTTACGGATGATCAGCTCATTCTAGTCGAGGGTGAACAGCCATGTAAGTTAGTGGGGCAATCGTTCAAACGTCGAAGTGGCGTTAGACACAATTAAGATGGTACTTTTTATGGTCAGATTATCTCATTGTCGTCTTCCACTTATTCGGGTCTCAGATATGAGTCTCAAATATGAGACACAGATCAAATATCTACGTGCTATCATTTTAAGATAAGGCCACTTCTATATTCTTGTAGATGGATTTCTGCGATGACTTAGTGAATAAGGAGCTTAGGGAAATAAAGACACTCTTAGACCAGTGCCTTATTTCAAGGTGATGGACCCGATAGACCAATGAAGATCAAAATTGGGTAACGTATGGCACGAACTTCGTAAGTCGACGTTCGGACTTTTGCCTTGGCTTAAGTTTTACTTAAGTGGCATGGCTCATGCATTTTACGCATAAAAGATGTCTGTCCTACTCTTCGTAATATAGGTGAGGAATGGGATATAAGACTGCTGAACACATCATTACGATGAGTTTGTTCTATGAGAACATTAGAATTTTAAATGGTATGGGAAAAGGCCATTCGGGAGTGGGGTGGGATTTCAGTAGCATCTTAATGGACAATCGAACGTTAGGGATGTTAGACGATTTTTTGCGTAAAGTTTTTGTTAGGAGAAACAGGATGATTAGAGGAATCAATTCCAAAATGTGGATATCCAAAGCATGCTGTCGTGTGGTCTTGATTCTCGTGTCGCTGTTGTCTGTCCCTGGTTTGTGTTTATGGAGAAGCACACGATTGTTGACAGTTTTTGGAAAGGATGGCAGCTGGATCATCAGCTCTACTTCATTGTGCCTGCTACTCGTTATTGCCGTCTACCTTTCAATGTTCTTTTTCATTATGTTCATCTTTGCTCTTTCGTAGTGTCACACAATAAGGCCAAAGCCTCGTCCGTATGGGCGCTTTTTAATGTTAGTGTCATAATTGTTTCTCCAAATTTGCCACCAATTCCGAAACTTAATTTTGGTACCACGGAAGTCACATTTCCCTGGAAGTTCGGTTCCAGACTGAATGTAGATGTGGCTCCTTGGGGAGCATCATGGTGGCAATGAAAAGAATGCGGGATGAGTATTAATCATTAGACTCGGTGCGATTGCAGTAGGAGTTTGGGGAGGGTGCGCTCCTAATCAAGAGAAAAGTACTCAGCTGCATCTGGGAGTGTTGGGTATATATACTGTATTATCCTGTCCGAAGAGCACTACGAGGTTTGATCTATGAAGAATTTATTATTTGTTTTGGGTGCTTCAGAATTTCAATAAAACCGGTTCATTTCAGATCCACTTAAGAAAATCACTTACAGGTTGCTCCCACACAAATGTTTTCACTGAATGCGTGTTTGAGCTTAAAACCGTCATTGGTCAGATATCAAGTTTGAGATATATATTTTATACTTTAAATATATCAAAAGCGTTCATTTTTTTACAAATTAATTAGGGAACCAACTTACTGTTACCATTCTCCATCTGTCCCTTCCATGTCGTGTAGTGAAGCCCTTTAACAAAAATTACACCCACAGTTTCAATAAAATCCAATGATAAGATAATTTTAAGAAGAATAAAAACGAAATAATAATGAAACCAAAAACCAAAAAAAAACAATGAATGGAAATAACTGAAAAGCTTAAGAGAAGATGAAAAACACAACATCCAAAGCATATGGCAATAAGCAGCATGATTTCCTATAATTTCTATAAGAGCTGCAATAATAAAAAAATCCCTCCACAGACGAAGAAGAAGAAAAAATTGCGCCATAATAACGAGCAGAAAGAAATCAAATGAAACGAAACTAACTCCCACAGCAAATAACATAATGCTAAAATAAGTTTTTTTTGTTCATCTCTCTAAAAACATTCGTGTTCATTTCAGTTTTGCTGCAATTTTAGTTCATTGTTTAAAATTTTGGAAAAAAAGAAACTATAAAGATATCTCACCTTAAATGTAGCTATGAATCGTTATTTAATTTTTTTCTATATTTTATTTCTCTAAATGTTTTAAGCACTTTAAACTCGAAAACTAAAAAAATGATTGGGAAAAAAACTTAATTTAGGGGAAAAAAGCTAATTTAATGTTTAGGAAAAAATAGTATTGAAATCTACAGGAAATGTTTGTATTTAGATTGAGATTTTAACTCTTTAGATTGCCGTAGTCAAAAGTAGCAGCAATAGCAAATAGCAGCAGCAAGAGCCACAGTCAAACTGCTGCAATATGTTTCATTTTCATAAAAATGTATTTACTTTTTTCCTTTTACCTCTTTCTATACCCTCCACTACACAAGTGCTGAAGAAGGTATATAAACTTTGTCATTCCGTATGTAACGTTAAGAAGTCTCCATAATGTACATATATTCTGACATCAGATCAAAGCTCACATTCACAATGATTGGCTGAACTCAATAAAATCGGTTCAGTGTTTCAAAAGATAAACCCCGGTATCTCTCACTTCCAGCGCAAAATTTTCGTAAAACTGTCAATTAGAAATCGACATATTAGAACAAGAATTTGGCATGATATTAAGTTATATGTACTTCATTATTATTCCAAATATTATCAAAATCGGTCTATTAGAAAAATAGTCGGTTCAGTTAAAAATATTTAAGTGTTTCTGTGTGACATTATGTATTTTATACGTATGTATGAATGTGTAAATACGAAACATAACGTTTTTACTTCACACGAATTTATGATGGAGGGCATTGAAGATTCGTCACAGCCGAATATAGCATTCTTACTTGTTCATTTTGATTTTATAAGTTTAATGTGTTTTTGTTGTACATTTAACTAAAAATATTTGCCGTTTGTTGTTGTTGTTGTTGTTGCTTTTAATGTTGTTGCTGTTTACTTGATTGATTGATCGATTTAAAACAGCAATTGCAGTATTAAACCTAAAACTATAGTTATTTAGATTTTTTCCAGGGAAAAAAAGTTCAAAAGGGAAGTATTAAGAGGAAGAGTCTGATAGAAAGACAAATAGTCATAGAGTCAGAATGACAGATAGTCAAAATTGATAGGCAAACATTTTGTAGTTTATTTACTTTAGTTTGTTGTTGTATTAATGCAACAAAAAACAATCATACAATTTTAGTTGTTATAAATAGAAAATGAAGTGGTTGCCAGACGATGGACAAAAGTACATTGTGTCCAAATAAAATTTAGAAAAATACACATAATTTGGATTCCTCTAGCCACTTTACAATATTTCAACAATTTTTGGTTTAAAAAATTTATTCTTAAATTTATCGAAATAAAAATTGCTATTAAGTCCAGTTTTTTTCTATTTTATTTTAATAATAAAACCCAATGTGTATGACTGCAATTGTTGTATGTGAATAGAAATGCTGCAAAATGTAAATTATATAAAGAGGTAAACATTAGGGGCATTCACTTTAAGCAATTAAAAACTAAAATTAAAAATATTTACACGAATTGTTTTAACCAAAAAAAAAAATAACAATTTAATTATTTGGTATCAAAAAATGTTTCCTCTCCAAAGTGAATACCCCTAATAGTAAATATATTATACTTCTAAATTGGCCAAAATCAAATGAAATCAGTTTTCTAGTTGCCGTTAAATTAAGTGATGCTATGTTTATATTGTTTATGTTAGTATTTGTTAGATGCGATTATGTTAAATTATTACACACACACATATTGATACACACTAACACACACAATAATACATTATTTGTTATGAAAATAAAATTTAATATGATTATTTGCTGCAGTGCAATGCCATGGAAATCATTTAATATAATAAATAGTTATAGGAATATGTAAATTTTGGGTTATAACGAATCTCGTACAGCCGCTACCAGCACTTAAAAACTGACTTTATTTGAGAGCTAGAATTGGAAAGATATATAAAATAAATTAAGGTTTATAGTTCAGTTCCTGTTCGGGTTGTAGTTCAGATTCTAGGTTAGGTTTTAGTTCAGCTTCAAGTTCAAATTTTAGTTCTAGTTTAGGTTTTAGTTCAGGTCCTGGTTTAGTTTCTATCTCAGTTTCTAGTTCAGGCTCTTGTTCAGGTTCTAGTTCATGTTCTACTTCAGGTTTGATTTTAGGATCTAGTTCAGGTTCGAGTTCATGTTCTAGTTAAGGTCCTGGTTCAGGTTATAGTTCAGATTCCAGATCAACTTCAGGTTCAATTTTAAGTTTAGTTTCTATTTCAGTTCTAGTTTAGTTCTAGTTCAGATTTCAGCTTAATTTCTAATTCAGGTTTTAGATTCTATTTCAGGTCCTAGTTCAGGTTCTAACTCAGCTTGTAGTTCAGGTTCACGTTATAATTTAGGTTCTAGTTCAGTTTACAGTTCAAGTTCTGGTTACAGTTCAAGTTCAGGTTCTAGTTCAGGTTACAATTCATTTCTATTTCAAGTTCTAGTTCGGGTTCTAGTCCAAGTTTTTGCTCAATTCTAGTTCAGGCACTTTTTCAGGTTCAAGATCTAGTTCTAGTGTGGTTAAGATCCAATTCGGTTTATTAGTTTTTAAGTAAAGACAAAATTAACATTAGATTTCATAAAATTGGACACCAGAATATTGGTGTTACATACGGAATAAAATACTTTATGTACCACTTTTGCTATTGAAAGTTATAGTAAATATATTTCTATAATTTTTGGCAATACAAATACCAGACCAGATCAGAACAAACCAGACAGAAAAGCATCATCATTTTTATAAATCGTTAAACTGCAGTCAAAATTTTTTAAACTACAATTTATCCAAACATTTATTTTCCAAACAAAAATAGTCTGTCAGTTAGTCATTCAGTCGTCAGACAGTTTACCACTCAAGATCTTTTTTTTTCCAATTTTTGGTCATAACGAAAATGTTGAGAAATTATAACACGAAATTCAGTACTTAAAACGATTTGTTACTTTGTCTGCTGTGAAATAAATGATAAATGCAAATAAATAAAATAGAAATAAATCGTACACATTTATATTTATATATATATATATCTACATATATATATTTTATAGGTCTTTAAATATGAAATGCATTTTTAAACACATGCCATCATGAGTATTATCAAATATATATATTTTTTCCTTCAATGGAATGAAAATCTCTTGGATCAATTTTAATTTTTATATATTTTTTTTTTTTTTTGGTTTAAAATTTAAGTTTAATAAAGAATGAGTGTTATGGCAAAATATTTATAGATATTTTTTTGTGTGGTTGTTTGATCAGATATCTTAAGAAAGATTATGTCAAATCTGTTATGGGTTTGATGTCTATTTGTTGTAGTTGGGTTTATTGTATTGCAATTGTAAGATATTTTTCTCTGTTTTTCGTCACTTCTTACGTGTTTAAGTGTAATCAATTTAAAGTCGAATTATGGATTTTTTTGCTCTGTGGTTTTTGTCAGTTTAAACTTTTTTTCTTGCCTGCAGATCGAAGTGATGGAAAATGGTGGTTTTAGGTGAAAAAATATGCATTTTTTTCTTCCCACGATTTTGGTTGGATATTTTTAATAAACTATTTGTTGGTTTAAGTTAATTAACCTTAATTAAATTTAATACTTAAATGTACATAAATAAAAGTTTATAATTATTTAATATAAAACATATTTATGACGATAAAATATATTGTTCTAATATTATTTCCAAACTCTTAAATGTATCTATAAAATGTATCTATAATGTATCCTTAAAAAGATTAAACGAAAACTCTATGGGTAACCGTACTACTAAGGAAGCGAATTTTTCATTAATGAGTGCGATCGAAAAGTTCTTAACAGATATTTTTGATTAAAACTTCATTATTATTTTTTTTATCATGTTGTCTATGTAAACATGTCAGTTATCATGTTTAATGTCAAACAAATGAATTGAATTGTTAAAATTAAAATCGGTGACCAGAAAGAAGAGCGTATTAAAATTTCTAAATATTTTCAACAAAACTTGGTCCTAAAAAAATCGACCCAGAAATCAAAAGTGCATCGTCGAAGTGTCTCCAAATTGAAAAAAACAGTACCGAAAGAACTTGTCCCTTGTCCCTCGTCCGAGCCCTGTTAGCTGAGTGCTCGGACTATTTAATATGAACAGTTAAATCTAATGCTGTTTCAACAACCGTGTATTCCTGACAGGAACGATGCTAAAAATTTAGAGGTTAAAAACGGAGCCCGGAAACTGAAGTCAAGTTTTCTATAAAAAAAATAAGAAAAATAACCTGATATTTGAATTAAGCGAGGCAAATCCTACAAACTGCCAGTGCTAAATCTGGTTGAGTTCTAGTTGAGTTTTAGTTCAATTCTAGTTCAGTTAAAGCTTAGTTCTATTTCAGCTCTAGATCAGTTCTAGTTCAGATCTAGATCAGTTCTATTTAAGTTTAAATTCAGTTCTAGTTTAGTGCTAGTTCCATTCTTGTTCAGTTCTGGTTTTAGGTCTGGCCCTAATTAAGTTTCTTGTTGAATTTCTAGTTTAGTTTTAGTTTAGTTCTAGTTTATAAATCAAGTCGTAGTGCATGTACACTTTTAGTTCTAAATAGTTCAAGTTCTAAATAAATATGATATATAATAATTTCAAAATCAAAATAATTAATGTTTTATTTCTCTCTTTTCAGGTAAGTTCAAATTGTGTGCTAAATTCAATAAATTTGAGGTTAAGTATATTTTTATCAAAAAGTATTAAATTTAAAATTTTGAGTTAAAGCATCTGAAATAAAACCACAAAAATTATGTTTTTTTATAAAATTAATAATCTTTCATATTTTGATAATTTAATTTATTTAATTATTTATTTATAATCGCCCGAAAGAAAAATAGAAAATATTTTTGTATTTAATTCAATTTATTAACAAAAAATTGAATGAAATAAAATAAAACCACAAAATTATGTTTGTCACAATTTTACAATTGACCTCAATAATGTGTTTTTTTTTTTTTTTTTGCCACCAAACAGGTGCTTTTTTTGTTTTAGATAAATAAATTATCAAATTAAATGAATTTAGAAAAAATCACTAAATTTGCCAAATTTGCTAAAATCAGTAAAAATAAACTTTATTTCAATAGTTTAAACCGTTTAAATGAAATTAAGGTCAAAAGTGTTAAAATTTTAAAAATTTTGTATTTTTAACTAAAATTACAATTCAAAAAAATCTAAATAAATAAAATTAACACACTAATTAATATAAACAATTTGTTGAAACAACAATGAAAAACCAACAACTGTTAGGTAATTAATATGATTTTTGTACTCTACACCAAACGCAGTGGTTGGGGTATTATGCGTTTGTGCTAATGTTTGTAATATACAACAAAAATAGTGTTACACCCATTGTTCGACACAGAATCATTTTCTGAGTCGATTTAACAATGTTCGTATGTCCTTCTGTCTGAACGTTTTGTCAAAATTTGGTGCATATTATTATCTTCACCCAAGGATGAAGCCTATTGAAATTGACAATGTTCAGTCGAATATTTCATGTAACTCTCATACAAATGTTCTTCTGGAAAGAGGTTTTAAGCTCCTTCTCATAGGTCCCATAAAAGCCTCCTTCGAAATGTCATTTTGAGGGGCATAATTCACACACATACACTGGTATTTAATAATTAGTTGTTAAGAAAATGAAATATGAGCAAAAATCGAGGTGGAATTAAAGGAGGTCCATAATTTCATGAAGCTCCCATTTAATCCCTCACAAAAATTAATGGTTAAACGCATAAATTTTACATTCATGTTAATTGCATGCTAAAGAGGAAATTAGACAACAAAATTATACGAGGGTATTTCGTAACAACCCAAATTGTATTGTAGCATATTACATAGTCGCACTTGATCGATTTTTTGTAATTTTGCTGCCAGCATTTTTGTGGTTAAAGTAACAATTTTTTCTCTTTTTATTTTATAAAAAATTGGTGTTGATTTTAATTAAAAAAACCGAAAAAAGTTTTTTATTTAAATCAAAATATTAACAATTAAATTTTTAGTTCATGTTTTTGTATGCGAATCTGCCACAGTTTAGATTAGACAATGATGCGTTAAATTTAAAATTTATATAAATTTTAATGCATTTTCTGTTCTTTTTGAGTTTTTGTTAATAAATAAATTTTGTGTAAAAAATTTCTAAGGCAATTTGTTGTTGTAGTTGTTGTTTTTTTGGCAATTGTTTAAATTTTAACACAATTTATGTTTTAAATGAGGTTATATTGTTATAAATTTTTGTTTAATTTTTCATTGTAGTTATTTGTTTTTGTGTAAATGTTTATTTTTATTGTTAATAAAATAAACTTAATCACATATGAATATAATTATAATCGGATAAGAAAATTTCAAATACACTACACAGGTCTAGTTCAGTTCTGATTCTGTTCTGGTTCCATTCTGGTTAAGCTCTAGTTCAGTTCTAGTTAAGTTTTAATTCAGTTCTGGTTCTGTTCTGATTCAGTTCTGGTTCTGCTCTGGTTCAGTTCTTGTTAAGTTCTAGTTGAGCTAATCTGTTCTAATTCAGTTCTGGTTCAGTTCTTGTTAAGTTCTAGTTCAATTATAGTTCAGTTCCACTTCAGTTTAAGTTCAGGTTTAAGTTTAGGTTCCAGTTCATGTTCTAGTTCAGGTTCTGATTCAGTTTCTAGTTCAGATTTTAGTCATGCTTCAAGTTCAGGTTCTATTTCAGGTTCTGCTTCAGTTCTAGTTCAATTCAACTTCAATTCTAGTTCTATTCTAGTTAAGGTTTAGGTTTCAGTTCAGTTTCTAGATAAGGTTTTTTTTCAATTTCTAGTTTAGGTTCTATTTCAGGTTTTGGTTTGGGTTCTAATTCTGCTTCTAATTCAATTTCTAACTAAGATTCAAGTTCAAATTCTGGTTCAAGTTCTGGTTCAGGTTCAATTGATTAAGATATATCTATCTCATCAGTTGAGAATTTAATTTAAATTTATTTAAGAGCAAATTTAATACACCCTGATTCGTTATATATGGTAGTGTAGGGTATACAATTTTCTTTAATGAATTGTGAATACATTGTGATTTTATAAAATAATTACAAGCTTTTAGTTTTGGCATACTTTTGTTCCGCCAATCAAAATATTTTATTTAATTGTAAAAATAATCAAATTCACAATTTTGAAGTCATGGCCAAATTTCAATAGAATTTTTGGATTGCAAATTTTTTCTGGTAACTATATAATAGACCATCTATAACTTGTCATAATCTCACATAATTTTACGACATCCAGTGTGAAGGACCATAACACAATTAGTGACCCTTTATATATGGTTGTTTCAAGATCATTCAACTTGATTTGCATTCATTTTTAAATAAAATATTACTTGCAACAATTAATAAAACAAATAAAATTATAGTTTAACTCTTGCTTATGCAACATGTTGCAACAACACTAACACCAGTAACTGACATATGTAGATGTACATATTTTTGAATAAATTAAAAAAAAATATATTTACAGAATAAAAAAAGTATTTGTGTAAATCATAACGAAAATAAAATAAAAATAAAAAAACAATAAGTTGTAATAATTGTCATCAAAAACAATAGCAACAACTACGTGTACAATTTTAAAAAATAATAAATGTATGTTTGTGGCATCAACACATGTGTTGCTGAAACAAGTCACGAATGCCAAACAAATTTATAGTTGTAATTCATTTTTTTTCTTTTTGTGAGTTTATAATGTCACTGATATTTTTTTTCATTTCACTATGAAAATAATAATAATTTTATTATTTACCACAAGTGGTGAATAAAAGAATATTAAATTTATCATAAATTATGTAACGTCAAATAAAAAATTATTTAAGATTTTTGATATGAATTTTTGGATCATATTACGTGAATTTAATTTTATTGGTTGCTAGCTGATGTATTCACCATCAAGCCAGAAGTAACCAATCAATACTCCAGTATATTTTTCGGCTTTCAAACAGACATAAACATTCTTAACATACATTCGAAAAATTCTTCACCGTTACTTTCTTAACTTTTATTAAGTTCTTTCTGTCACTTTGCTCAAACAAGTCATCTACGTTGAAAATCCTGTGCCTGTTTGAACAACTTTTCAATTCCGTTCTATGTAATTGCACCACCACAGGACTTGTTTACCATATTACCAGGATGTCAAGTCAGGCCAAAAATAAGTGGACACATTATGAAGTCTTATGAATGGAAGCGGACTTTTTCGCTTACATTATTTGATCTAAATTTTTGTATTTATAGAGCCTTTTGTAAAAAATGATTGGCTTCTCTTGCCGCAACTGGATATTGCTTGCCATGCCAAGAACTGTTGAGGAAATTTTGATTGCTTTTGGGGTCTAAACTTTTATTCAACATTCCCTCAGGCATCAATATAAAATTTTTTTACTAAAGAATTGCGAAAAATCTGTCAGCACATTTTGTCATCTTTATGCAGCAAGAAATTTTTTCGAAAACTTGAGTTAAATTTCCCAGCTCTGTTTTAGGCCTCTAAATTTTAAGCAGCGTTTCGATCAGCGGTCTGGAGACTTATATATTTGTTAACCTGCATTAGATTTTACTTGTCGTATCAAACACTGAGCGAAGCAGGCTGCCATCTACCCCGGAGTACTTTATTTTCTATTTTTTAGCTTTAGAAACATTGTGTGGACCATAACTTATACCTGAACCAGGTTTTCATTGCTTCTATCTTTATTTTCTACTTTTTTAAATCAAATTTTACGAGACCCGTTCGAAATTCTACATAACTGATTTGTTTAAATTGAATATAATGTCATTAAAGCGATATATTTTATAGGATATGATAGGATCCAAGCCAGTAATAACCCTTTTTAAAGGAAATATTTATACATACAGATAATAAGTTTTGTACCGGAAGTTGAAAACTTTAATGTTCTTCGATAGGGAAAAGGAGAATAAACTCCTTTAGAACTGAATATATAAACACATACTGATTCCTAAATGTCATTGGAATTATTTTATTGACGATATTAAACAATTTATCTTAATTTGAACATTTTTATATGAATGACATTACTTTCAAACTCTGTTAAATGGTGGGTACTTCTGAATCTTTACAGCCGATTTCAAGCTGTAAAGACTCAGATCTTGTATCATCAAAATCTATGTTGATTTGGCTTTGTACGTATGTCTATCCGTTGTTGACACGCTCACGTCCACAGATGTACAGAGCTAATGAGTATTTGATATAGTTCTTTCCTGCTTAAAACCAGCATTCGGTTCAGTATATTAAAGATATAGTACGATATCTGAGGCAACAACATAATTCCAGCGAATTGCATTTGTAATTTCAAGACATAATGGTATATCGATCGACTCAAAAATTTTTACTGAGTCCAACAACCAATTCTATTGAAATTGATGATAATCGGTCCAACAAATCTGTAAGATAACTTTTATTTATTTTTAAATTTTGACGGTTTATCATTTAATTTATTAAGAACTAGTGGAGAAATTTTGAGCGTTTACAAAAAGTGTGTTGAGGCACATGAAAATGAGGTTCCAATATACAGCAGATTTAAAAAGAAAATAGTCTAACTGTTGATGCTGTTAATAATAATATAATTACAAACTCTTTAAAAGAGGGTTTATCAAAAAGTGCCCTCAAGATTATAAATAGAGGAAAAAATTACCGATTTACTGGGGAAAAATATGCATTTAGACAAAGAGGTATTCCATATAAAGAAAATATTCAGACGAGCAATTATCAAACATAAAGATTTAAAAAATTTTAAAAGGGGTATCGTTATCCAATGAACAACCTTTAAATGCATTTCAACTTTTGTAAGGAAAATATAACTTTGAGAAAATTGTATGTTGAATTGCTATTTTATCTGAAACTGTAGGGTTATTTACAATGTTAATATTCTTCTCTCTCTCTCTCTCTCTCTCTCTCTCTATCTTGTGTTTATAACTTTATAAACTTTTTATGGTTTTATTTGTTTTAAATTTAAATAATAAAAATAAAATCATTTACATCTGCATAAATGTTTGTGTGTGTATTGTAATTAAGTCATTCAGACTGAAAGTCAGTAATGCAGTCTGTCGTTTGGTCGGAGAGACAGTAATCATTCATGCATGTTTAATTCAGGCATATTTCACAAATGTCGTGAGTTAAAGATTTCTTTTATGTTTTAATTGTTGTTTTTTTTTAACTTTTTTGTGGAATTTATATCAGACACTTTAAATTGTCATAAAAAATTAGTTTTTCAATTTGTTAACATGTCTCTCTCTCTTGTTTACATTTATAACATTATTTTCTTATTCTTTTGATTCAATCTTCTTAGGTTGCATGTGGAATGAGGCAAGTTAAAGTTTTATTGAAAAAGTAATTTTTGTTGTATACCCTACATCAAGACAAGTGGTGAAAGAAAGCATATTAAGTTTGTTGCTTAAAGTGTCATACTCAAAAATAATCATAAGAAAATATATATTATGGAAAATTCGAAACATATTTAACTATACATACGTTTTATAGAGACTTAATTATATTTGCCGAGTTTTCTATTATTTATATACTTGCAGCAAATATCCTGAGTCCGTATCGTGTAAAGTTTTAGTTTCTTTCCTGTTCAAGCAAATAATCCACCGAAAAAAAATTAAATATGAGAGTTCGATTCAGTTAAAAAATAAGTCGAAACCTATACCAACCTTGAAATTTGAGATCTCATAGATCTCTATGTTGTTTCATATGTCCTGGTCAAACAAATAATCTCAACCCATCAAATTTACTCAGATTTTCGTTTTTCTACTATAAAAATCATAAATAAAAACGAGTTCATTAAAAAACAAACTTATGGAAATGTGCTAATGTTTATAAGAATCATGAATAATGGTGTTGTATCTAACGATACAGAACAATATTCTAAGCCTATTAAACGATCTCCGTTCAGTCGTATACCCATGTAAATACTGTATATACTCTGCAGGTTGTAATTTTAGGGATATATTGCAAGTAGGTATATAATATTATTTTAAGTTCAATCTTTCCTGTAGGTCTAATACAAACGTCCTCCTGAAATGGGATTTTAAGTTCATATTGTGTATTAGTCCATAATCACATACCAAATATAAAGAAGATCAGTGCACATACTGACAAACTTCCGGAAATTACTTTAGAATTCATAAATATAAAAAAATATTAGGAAACCAGAAACACTAAACTTTACTTTACTTAAAAACTGTTCAATGGAGTGTTCTTCTGAATGTTTACACCAGATTTTAAGCTTTAACGACTAAGAACTTTAATCAAATCATAATCTAAGTCGATTGGCTCTATCCGTCTGTAAATCTATTGTTGGTACGCTCACATCAACAGCTAATGAAATTTGGCCTGAATATTTGCCAGTTTTCTGTTTACTAAATATATAGACCGATAACTGAGGCAATATAAAATTCAAGCGAAGAACTTCCATACAATTGTCAATTATAAATCGACAAACTAGAATGAAATCTTTTCATAATATTTGGTACTTCAATGTCATTTCAAAAATTATCACAATCATTTCAATAGAAAAAGTTATCACCATAAATATAACTTTATGACTCATTAAATGTTCCAGTATTATAATTTGGAAAAACCTTTATATATTGTGTTCTTTTTGAGTGTATATGTGAGTGTGTAAGAACGAAATATATACTGAACTAATGCATTTGTGGTGGAGGGTATTAAAAATTCGCCATAATCGAATACAGCATTCATACTTGTTTGTTTGTTTGTTTTTTCCAGTACTTCACTTCATAGATTATTTATTACAATCGTAAATCTTTTCAGCTGGTTTCCAAAATTCGTTCGTTATTTTTTTCTATCTCTCCCTACTGACATGACATTAAGATGTAAAAAAATGTAAAAAATACATATATTCTCTATAGTTCGTGTAAACTGTTTATTGACAGATTTTTATCACAGAAACAAGTTAGAAAATTATATAAAAAAAACGAAAAAAAACAGGAGAATTTTTTTTATGATTGATCATAAAAATACAATTTGTTTTCAATTAGTTTGTAAAATTTAGATGTAAAAATAAACTAACAGCGTCATAAAAAATAAAAAAATAAAACAAAACCAGAAACAACAGTAATAAAAAAATTAATAGTCAATCATCACTGATATCTAAAAGCGCTACAAAATGCTACTTTCGTTTTTTAATTAAGACCGACAGCTGGACAGACATCATTGAAACGTTTAAATACCATTAATTGTTTCAAAACTTATTTCCAGTTATTTTTAATGGTCTGAGTAAATTTTCTAAAAATTTTGAATCATATAAATTTGTTAACAACTTCTAAGGAGGGAGATACAAGAAATATTTACATATATGTGTCTGTTAATATAATTCAGAAATTCTAATATTTGAAATAATTATTAAAATTTATAAGAAAACATATTTTTATTGTTTAAATCACTAGTGATGAAATATTGAACCCTTTTTCGGAAATCCTTCAATTAACGTTTTTATATTATATCAAACTTTTGGACACCTTTTTGTGCTCTTAAAATCTCTTTTAACAAGAGCACAAAATCTCCCTCTCTCCACTGGCCTTTTGGAGCGTTTTTCTCTCTGAGCATAAACATCAAATTATTGTTCTTCTATCACTTTAGGCCTTGCGATAGGGTGGCAAGTCAGGACAAAAATAAATGGACACATTATGAAGGTTTATGAGCCTTTTTGTAACAATTTTAGTTTTTAGCATCGATATTTGCAAATTTGAAAAAGTGATCATTTAATAGGTGGATGTATTATTCGTTTGTGCAGATGTTTGCAACGGGCAGAAAAAATTCCTACCACCACTTTAAAGTATACCGTTTGAATCAGAATCACTTCTGATCGATCACTTCTGAATCGATTTAAGCTGTACATGTAAAGTTTGTGGCAAAGTGCAGATCGCAATTTTGAAGATTTCTTAGTCAAAATTTGACACAATGTTTTGATCGTTTCATTATTTCATATTTCAAAATGTCCCCCCGGAATGGGGTCTTTAGTCTATAAAATTTCTAAATATATGCAAAAATAAGTCTTATTATTTTCAACAAACATGTGCTAAATAATACGAGGATCGGTGTTGGTTATTTACAACCAACAATATGGGATAGACATAACATAGTCGGACTTGACCGACTGTAACAATGCCACATGTTTTAATTTTTGAAATTTTGAAAGAGAATCTTTTTTTGGCCAAAAACTTAGTTTAACTAAGTTATTAACGACTTTACCTTTTAAGTGATCATGAATAAAGCTAATTTTGGCAAAAATGCTGTATTTACTGAGTTATTTACAATTTCTAATAAATTTTGAAATTTTAAAAACGTGATCATGGATAAAATTTAATTTGGCAAAAATTTGCGAAATTTTGGTTCCTAAATTCTGATTCAACATTCCCTCGAGCATCAGCAACATAAAATCTCTGAATAGAAACTTGCGAAACATCTGCCTGAAGGCACGTTTTGTCATTATATATCCATTTTATAAGGAAACTTGACTTCAATTTCCGTGTTCTGTTTTTGGCTGCTTAATTTTTATCAGCATCTCTGTCAGGAATTTTTTGAATCTGCATTCATGTTTCGTACCAAATAATCCGAAAATTGACCTTTTTTTACTGGGTGTGTTGGGTGCTCTTTAAGAAATGATTTTTTGGGTTTAAAATTATCATGTGGATTATTTCTTCTATATGAACCAGGTTTTCAACGAACAAGTTCCCTCGTTACTGTTTAATAACATTGGAAACAGTTTGATGGAACCCCTTCGAATAGTTCTAATATTTGGAATTATTAAAATTTATAAAAAAACATATTTTTATAGTTTAAATCACTGGCGATGAAATGTTATAGATTTTTTCAAAAGTCCTTCAATTAACGTTTTTATAGTTATTCTTTCACTTTGCTAGAACAGGTAGTCCACTTCCGTTTAAAATCTATCACACTTTCGGACACCTTTTTGTGCTCTTCAAATCTCTTTTATGTTAAGAATATTTCGATCTCACTCCTTAGATTTATTTTATTCAAATTGCTTCAATTTAAATTATGTTTTTTTTTTATTTTCAAATAAATTTAAGTTATAATTTTCAGTTTTTGGGTTTTATACAACAATATTAATTAGTTCTATTTATTATACATATTTTTATTTAATCTTTGTTGTTGTTGTTGTTTTCTATAACATCTATATGACTTTTTAATATTTTCGTATAAATATTTATGCGCATATTTTTCTATATTTAATATTTTGTACAAAATTTATATTCATGTACAAACTGAATTTAAATTATTTTATTATTGTTATTTATTTATTTTATACCTTCCACCACCACAAGTGGTCAAGAGGGTGTATTAACTATATCATTCCGTGTGTAACGCTATGACCCCATAAAGTATATGTATTCTAGCATCAAATCGAAATCTGAGTCGATTAGCTATAACTATCGGCCTTCCTATCTGTCCGTCTGTCTATTTTTGGTACCCTCTCATCCCCAAAAATTGACAGAACTCAACGAAATTTAGCCTGAGTATTTGCTGTAGCCCTTAGAAGTTTCCTATTTAAAACGAGCTAAATCGGTTCAATATAGTAAAAGTTATAGATTCATGTCTGCATATACGATACATAACGAATTCAATTCACACGCTTTTGCGGTGGAGGGTATTGATAATTCGGCATAGCCGAATATAACATTCTTACTTGTTTGTTTTTTTGCATTTATGTATTTTTAAATAAGTTTTTACTGGGTTCGTCAAAAGGACACAAAACAAAAAAATATATGGAATTATGTATATAATTAAATAATTGAAAAACAATTTGCTGTTTTGAAATAAAATTAAGGGTATTTAAGGTATAAAATTTCTAAATACATACATATTTAGTTATTTGAACGTTATTAATATTTAATAATAATATTAATAGGATTATAGACTGTATTAGGAGACACGATTTTTGTCAGAGACATTTTATTGAAAACCGTTCTATTGGCGGCATGTTACTGGATTTCCGGGTTAACTTGAAAGAGCTCAAATCCCTGTCAAGTCAGGGTAGTATTCGGCTATCTGCCAATGTTGGGTGCGTTGATTTTTTTAAAAATTCGCCAAAAACTCATTTATAAATTGAGACAAAAGACATTTTTTATAAAACTTTTAAAAATAGTTTTAGAGATTTTAAAGTCGAAATAAATTTTTAACCCATTTCCTTTGTTTCTTCAGTTTTTTTTAAATATATACCATTGGGTTCTCCTATGGGAGCTATATGAAAATATGAATATATTTAATATGGACCAATATCCGTTAATATAGTTACGTGCATTAAAAACGGTAAGAAAAAGTTAATGGGCTGAATTTCAATAAAATTGGTATAAAGACTTTTATAAGCTCAAAACCGTTTGCCGGGAAGGGGCCTTACATGGGTACCACATCAAATAATGGGCCGATATTAATAACTTATATTTAATACAGCTACAAAAGTTATTATGCCGAATTGGTCTATACTAATGAGTTTTATAACCTTAAATTCATATGCCGGGAAGAGGCCTTTTATGGGAGCTAGGACCAATAATTATCCACAGCACAATTAAGTCCTGTAGGATTACTACTAGATCAAAAATTATATTTGTGAAAAAATTCATAAAATGATCTTAAAAATTGTGACCGATCTGACAAAATGATTTGGGGTGCATTAAAATTTACATAATATTGTATTTATAACTCGTTTTATATGAAACTTCCTTCATTGTTTGAAGTACATCATTTGGAACTTATATTGTTCTTTGACCAAGTTTTCTATTAATGTTTACGGTCTACTGACAATGTCCAAAGTATTGAAGAAAGTTTGTGGCGTTCAAATTTCGATATATAATTCTTTCCATTGAACAGATTTTTTACCTTCAAATGTTCAGATCAAGATGAATTAACTACACTTGTTTGTAGTATTTAAATAGAACCAGAGACAAAGAGATCAAAGAATAGATTGTCAAAGTTAAATTTAATGGTTATAAATAATTTTGGACTACTTTTCTTTATTCACAAACTAAAGCTCATTTAATTTAGTGAATACCCCTATTATTTCGGTTCAATTAAAACATTCGAACGTTGTCACATATTTATAGGCATAATTGTTTAATATGCAATTTTTATTCCAATTTTATAAAGAAAAATATTAAATAAATTATGACAAGTATTTTCTAAATAAGAATATTTATTTTTTTTATTATTTTTTAAATAAATTCCACACATACAAAGAAACGATCATTCACACAAACACAAGTTCATTTTATATATACTGGCTAACACCTGGTGCGCTTTGCCGCTCTTATAAAATAGGTGGGGAGAGGTACCCCATCCATCCCACATTTTAAGCAGTAAAAAATATCCTTGGGAGAGTAATTGGAATCAATTTGAATACTCCCACTTCTACAATTCTTTAGATATTCGATAATTAATATTTGCTTTGTATAAGAGTACTTTTCCCTCGATCCTACCCGACCTATATTTTCACCAGTAAAACAAATTCTTGAAAAAGTAATTGGGGTCGAATTTGAGAACTTTTGGCTGTTATAGTTCTTTATATAATCGATAATCAACATATTCTATGTATGGGGTACATGATCCTATCCGTCCTTCATCATCTAGTAAAACACCCTTGATAAAGTGGTTGGGTCTAAATTCGAAAATTCTCGCTATAATTCTCCAAATATTCGATGATCAATATTTACCTTTCATGCCGATCAATGAACTACCTCCCCTCACATTTTGTCTCGTAAAAAAGTATATAAATTAATGGATTCAGAACGTTTAAAATTAGTGTCATAAAAAGGCTATATCAATAATGTTTTTAAACATAATATGGTTGTACCACAACCCACAACCATGTAATGATTACGCCACAACACTTTTCTATGTTTTCTAATTAATAGGTTTTTGATGGTCATGTTTAAGATAAACTGAAATAAAACATTTTTTGTCTAATAAAAAAATAAAAAAAAAATTTGTAACCGAGTCATTATCAACGATAATATATTGGTGAGTATTTCAAAACTCATTGCGACCAACAACAAAATTCAAATACGTAGTGTTAAGCTACAGTTACAAACACGTTATATGAAGCTATGCAAGTGGGTCAAACGAAGTTTACGTAGAGATAAGGGAAGATATCAGCAAGAAGGCACAATTTACAGCATACAGCCAATTTAAGAGTGAAAACTCATAAAAGCTTATACAACTTCAGAAAGACCGTAAAGGGATGCAAGCAGAGTACTTTCAACCACAGGTCATCAGTAGAGTAGATATGGGCGGATGATGTTAGAAACATGTTTTCGGATGGTAATCGTACATTTGTTGTGCTTCAACTGTTAGAAGTCAAAAACTCGACGGATTACCATCAGTCCACCATCGACCGCATAAACAGATTTCGAAAAGTGCAACCGTGAAACGTTCTGTAGAATAACGTTCGTCACTGTATCTGTGCTTTAAAGACTTCGAAAAGACCTTAGACAGGCTCAGTCACTGAGTGATCTGGTCGCATTGCAGTTGTGCTTTAAAGACTTCGAAAAGACCTTAGACAGGCTCAGTCACTGAGTGACTGAATCTCCCCAAAACGCAGTTGTAGTTTTGCACATAATCCTCGATTATATAGATGATATTTGTTTATTATTCCATAACTACTCTGATCTCACTAACGAAGCAAAACGCTGGGAGCGTTTTATTATTTTCATTATACAATTTGATTTCATATTTCGATTATGTACTCAATAGCAATCAATAATTTCCATTCCTGATATAAATCACAATTGGCTGAGTCATTTCTGTCTTTATCTCTATGTAAATCTATTCAAATAAAATCCAAAATTATTCTTGTTATTAAAATCTATTTTTATTATTTCTAAATAAATAAAAATTCTATTTTTGGAATGTTTGATTTCCAAATAATCATTTTGAAATAAAATTGTTTATGTACACGGCTTTTGAGTCAATCGGACCTTGTAAGCATGTTTATGTCAATATTTATTCAAAACTGTTATTAGTTGCGTTCATGAAATATTTATTTGTTGAGTACGACGACGAGTTGAGGTTAACTGATCTTTAGTCACATTATCGGAAAATGACAATGTTTTCAGCAGAACAAATAATAAAATAAAATATCTGTACTTTGAGCACTCAGAACTCATATCGTTCAATATGGCTGAATCGCCGTTTGGCATGAAATAAACTATATAAAATAGGTTTATGTGATTCAATGAATAACCAAACAAAAACAAAAAAGCTCGACAGGTTTAAAAAACATACAAGGCTCAAAAAGTTCTTGACAGTAAGGCTGCTAGGAATTTAGAGACCAAAACCAGAGCACAAAAATGGATATCAAGTTTTCTAAAAAAATATTATAGATGCATAATAGATGACAAAATGTATGCTCTGGGAGATTATTTGCAACTTCCAGGTCAATGATTTCATGTTCCTAATGCTCGGAGGAATGTTGAAGAAAAGTTTAGGACCCAAAAACTGTCAAAATTTCCCAAAAAATTCTTGATATGGCAAGTTATATACAGTTGGGGCATAAGAAGTCAATCATATGTTATAATGGGCTTTTTAAATAGCGAAATTTACATCAGGGAATTTCTACAAAAAAGAATTCAAAATGTGTCCATTTATTTTTGGCCTGACATGACATTCTGTCACTAATGTAAACAGGCCTTTGAGTGGTACCAGAACAATAATGTGGTATTTGTACCAAAAAAGGCAAATCCTTCAAATTGACCAGAGCAAAAGCTAATGGAGATATATCGAGATTTTTTGAAGAGAGATTTTAAACTGAGATTAACTACTTGAAGGAGCAAAATAGCAAAAAGAACTATAAAGACGTTAATGGAAGGATTTTCGAGAAGGTTTCAAAATTTCATTATTAGTGATTGAAATTGTAAACATATTGTTTTTGTAAATTGTAATAATAATTTTGATCGAAGAAAAAAATTAAATCTGCAAGTGTAGTAGTTTATAACAGACATGTATGTTAAGAATTTTTTTATCTCACTGCCTCACAATGAAGTTATATCACTGTGAATTCATTGATTTAACGAGGGTTACCTAACAAACTGTTAATGACATCAACAATATATATTCTTTTGATTCAGACGCCCATAAATATGTTTGTATTGGGTCTTAAATAACTCAAACTTGGTGTTGCATACGAAATAACAAAATAAGTATATTCTCATTCACCACAATTGGATGAGTAACCTATATTTCCACTATTTTAAACTTAAAAAAAGAAATCACCAATTTTCAATTACAATTATTTTTTAACGCCACATTTTATTGGTCTCTAATATCACAAATTCACATCAATTCTGTCATTAAGTATTTATCTGCCATAGAATTCAACAGTAGAATTAATACCTCTTGAGAATTGACTCTTCAAGTTAACGGTAGCAAATTTGTAGCCAGGACCACCAGACCACAAACTAGGGTGAGCACCCGAAGAGTTAGTAAAACGATCATATACATAAATAGCAGTTATGTTTCTTTTGTTTACTTGACCCTAACGAAAATTAAGAAAGTAAAATTATTAATAAATTAAATAAATTCCATATAATTCACCATCAAAATCTTCTTTGGTGATTTATTGGCACTTACCGATTTGGGGAAAGCAACATTCACATTCCAATAGTTGCCATTAAGGGGTGCACGTACAACATTTTCACGATGCAATAAATAATCATTGGAATAACGTTTACCCCAGCTGGCACTGCTGGTCCAAGCAACTGTGGCCAATGAGGCAATTAAACAGAAAGTTGTTAAGAATTTCATATTGTTTTCTGGATTGTTGGTTTTAATTTATGGCTGGATCTTCTTTTGTTTCAAGAAGTTTTGCTAATACTGTTGCGTTTTCGCAATAATGGAAATGTTTTTATAGCAAAGTGGTATGTTTGTTGGTCTATATTCATTGACTGGTGTGTGTTGCATTCGTTTTAATTGCTTATTAAAGAATATTTTTCTGATAACTTTATGGGAATTATTGTTTTATTATCATATCAATTTAATTAAAGAGACGGTGATTTTTTTTTTGGCTTTCGTATAAATATTTTTTACTTTTTTCTATATTAAATAATCAATAATATTATACACACTTAGTAGTTCTTATCAGCATGATGAAAAGTAATAGGGGGATTCACAAGAGAGATATATCAAAATCGATTGAAAAAACAATTTAGATCGGTACAGGTATCGAAGAATTTGTCACTTTAAATTAACTCTTTAACGGATAGCATGAAAAGTCTGTAGTCTATTAGCTAGTTAATAGACTATGAAGCAAAAAAATAGCCTATTTTATAAGCTGTTAAATGACTGCGTTTGTAGCTCATAAAATGGACCAGTTTGTAGTCTATTAATCTAGTTTCTATTTCATCAAATAGAATAGTTTGTAGTCTGCAGTTTGAAATCTACAAAGTATAATTATATACTATACGCTAATAGACTATCAACTAAAACTTAATTTAATAATTAATAGCCAATAAAATATAAATACAGTTTTTAGCTCAATAAATTTATAGAAAAGTTTATAGACTAGACTAGACCGGTTTTTGGTTTATCAAACAAACTAGTTTGTAGTTTATTGTAGACTATTTCGTAGTCCATTAAATATACGAGTTATAAATAGAATAGTTTACAGACGATCAAATGGTCTATCAAAGAGTTTACAAACTAGGCTAACAATTAGACTAGTTTGATGTCTATCAAGTAGATAAGTTTGTATACTATCAACTAGACTATTACGTAATCTATCAAATAGACTAGTTCGTATTTCATTAAATATACGAGTTTGCTGTCTACAAATAGAATAGTTTACAGACGATCAAATGGTCTATCAAAGAGTTTACAAACTAGGCTAACAATTAGACTAGTTTGATGTCTATCAAGTAGATAAGTTTGTATTCTATCAACTAGACTATAACGTAATCTATCAAATAGACTAGTTCGTAGTTCATTAAATATATCGAACAAACCACTTTGTAGACTATTAAATAGTCTTGTTCGTAGTTTACCAACTAGAATAATTTGTAGACCATTACATACAATAATTTGATGTCTGTCAAAATAATTATTAATGGGTAAACATTTGACGACTTTTGCGAATCTTAACAAAACAATTATTGAAATACTATTTTCCATAATTTTCTTATTTATCTGAATTTCCCTAATATTTACCATTACAATTGATTTTTTAATTTTGCAATTATGTGAAGGAGTTCTGTGAATAAGAAAGTTGTACTCGAAATATATTTTATCAAGAATTTTTTATATCTGATTTCTCAAGAACTATAGTTTATATATAAATTAAGAAAGTAGTGATTTAAAATAAACAAATATTATTTAACAAAATTTTTGTTTATATTTTTTATTATTATAATTATTGTTATTCATTTCGTAATATATTCATTTTAATAAAAAATTTAATTAATTTAATTAATTTAATCACAATCTTACTCTTTATTAACCAATCAATTAAATTATTAATGGCAAATATTGTTTAAAAATTTAAAAATACATTTAATGTAACTCTGTTAATTATTTCAATTAACGCTGTTGTTGGTCTTTACATTGTAATATAAATAAACATTTTGGATAAATAATGCGTTATTAATAGGTTGAGGAACAGTTGTAATCAATTAATGGACATTAGAAAATATAATCAAACTACAAAGAAAACTAATTCATATATTTGTTGTTATTTAATTAAATGTTTCATTGTTTTAAAAAATAGATTTCAATGAAATGTTTAATTCGTTAATTTTTTCAATTAAATAGATTTTAATTGAAAATATTATAATTACACTAGAGCCCTAACTTGCGTCCCGATTTGTGTCGTTGCAATTTCGAGTTGCATCGTTTTAAAGCTTAAATTTTCTACTGCAGCATTGTTTATTACGATTTTTGCATCACTGATAACACTTATCGTCACAATTATGTTAAGTCTTCAGACTGCCTGAAATAAGGGGAATTCCCTGTTTTCACTGTTATATAAGTGCTAAGCTAAGAACAAGTGTTTGGTTACGTGTGATTCGCCAAAATACATTAAGGACGTAAGAAATGAGTGAAAGTAAAAGAAAAGTAAAAATTTTGGAAGAAAAATCTAAACATATTACAATTTCTTATTAGTTAAGGTTCTTTCAATTTGGATATATGATCAAAATAAGCGAAAAATACCACTGAAGAGGTCCTTTCTCCGACATTAAGAAAAATATGGCATTTAGTGGTAACGGAAATTTAATTTGTCTTTTTATTAAAAATAGAAAATTGTTTGCTTTGAATATTTTCTACAATAAATTAAATTTCAATGCATTTATATAGACAAATTTGATTCGACTTGCGGCTCTAGTATTCATTCATAACCTCATTGATAATATTTTTGAAAATTAAAAAAAAAATATTTGCTCATAATAAATAACCCTGTAGTGTTTTCCATTTCTACTTTTTTCATTTTTATTAGTCATACAAATACTAAAATATTGGAATTATTGCAAATGCTATTATTTTTAATTCTTTAATCAGACATTGAGTTTAGTGATAAAAGAAAAATAGAGTAGCTAATGATAAAAGACCTATATTTTCAATATTATAAACATACTCTTTCGAAGAGAGTTTGGGAATAATTATTGTCAAGAGATTTCCACTCAGTTTTAAGTAGTTAAAATCTATTTTAGTTTTAGCTCAGTTTTAGATCAGTTCTAGTTTAGTTCTAATTCACTTATGGTTCAGTTCTATTTCAGTTCTATTTCCATTGTAGTTCAATTCGAGTTCTAGTGCAGTTCTAATTCAGTTTTAGTTCAGTTTCATTTCAATTCTAGTTCAGTTCTTCGTTAGTTCTTATTTAGTTCTATTTCAGGTCAAGGTCAGTTCTAGTTCAGTTTTAGTTCAACTTTAGTTCATTTCAATTCATGTTCAGTTCTAGTTCAGATATTTATTCTAATAATTATTTGAAAATAAATTATAATTATTGATCACAATTGATTAAGGGTTTTGATAAAAATCATTTATTTTTGAACTGCGATTCATTTGAAACCGCAATTAATTTATTTCTAAATTCATATAAAAACAGAATGCATTTTTCTTCAATATTTCATTTACACAACTGATATTCAGAGAGATTGAAAAGATTTCTTAAAATGAAATTCTTTATAAGTTTTTGTTTAATTTTAACATTTGCCACCATAATTTTGGCTAAAAGTATGTTTTGGGGTAAACGTCATGGCAACGATCGTTTGTTATATCGTGAAAATGTTATAATACCGCCTGTTTTTGGTGAAATACAAGAAGTTTTCGTGACATATCCTAGAGTGGTAAATTTTTTTCTATTACATTTCATTAAAAATGTATAATAATGAAAAATATTTTATTTTTTAGGGTTCACGTTTTGCTGGCAAAAATGTGACTGCAATTTATGTTTTAGATAAATTTACCAACAGTTCTGGTGCTGTGCCCAGAATTGGAAAAGCTAGAGATATAACCAATAGGCCGCGATTTAATACAACAATTGTGATTTTAACAAGTCAACGTTCCAGTGGCATTAATTCTACTGTGAATTTTTATGGACTGTAAAAAATGATTTATTTTTAAAAAATATATATTATATGCATTATTAATCCTAATAAAAATCGGTTAGGAATTAAAAATTAAAGCCACCGAATAATTGGGTATCCAATTAAAGATCACCCAGAGAGTCTACTCTTTGTTTTCTCTCGCTATTTATAAAAAATATTATAAATTGTTTGTTTCTTTTGAGTTTTGAGTTAAATTTTCTGAAAGCATTTTAGTTGAGACAGCAACCACTTGTATGATTTTAAACTCGGGCAGTATTGACAGAAAAAAACTTTATTTTAAAATTCATTAATAACTTGAACATGAATTCTAAATCTTAATTATATTTCTTTAGATTATTTCAATCATTCATAAAGTTAATTTTTATATTCATAAAAAAGTTTAACTTCTTATTTTTTCAAACGTTAACTCGATTTCTTACCTTTGGAAGTAGAAAGTAATTGAAATTAAATTTGTATTAAATCATAAACATTTTTCTCTATGATTCAATTTAAGCGATCGAAATAAGTTCAAAAACATTATTCTTGATGATGATTTTGTTTCTTTATTTATACTCAAAATTCAAAAAGTCATAAATTTACTGATAAGAAATTCTAGCGAAAAACAAAAATGAAATCTTTATATTTATATTAAATTGAAAAGAGGAGAGAAATACAAATAATATGAGTTTTTTGTGAATTGTATGGGAAAAGTCACTCAAAATAATCGAACATTTTATGATTTGTATTTTCTTAATGTAATCAAACTCCCTTAAGGTTTGTTGGGGTGGTATGTTGAATTATTTAAGTGGTTTGACACACCTAAGAACTAATTGAATATAATAAGTGATCGTTTTTATACAATTTGGTTTTTTTACTTAGTTTTTTCCGGTTCCAGCTTCTTCTAGCTCAGTTCTAGTTCTAATTCAATTGTAGTTCAAGTCTAGTTCAGTTCTAGTTTAGTTCTAGTTTAATTCCAGTACAGTTCCTTCCTTTTACGTTTTTATAATTCTTTCTGGCATTTTGCTCGAGTAGGTAGTTCATCTCCGTTTAAAATCTTTCTGGATATCTTTTTGGTACTCGTCTATTTTCTTTTGCCGAAACCCCAAAGGAAGCAGCATTTTTTTAAAATTCCCTGATGTAAATCTCGGAATTTATATAGAGTCCGTTGTAACAAATGCCATACCATTGGGTACTAAACTTGGCTTAAAATTTCTTCGAGCATCAGCAACTTAAAACAATATTTTTTTAAGAAATTTTGTATTCAGTTCTCGTGCTCTGTTTTTGGCCTCTAAATGTTTGACAGCGTTACTGTCAGGAACTACTTGAGCATTGTATGTTTTCAACTCTTAGTCCGATTACTGAACTAAACGGGATGATTTTGGGAACTCTTTAAAACATGATGTGGACCATTCGTTATACCTGAACCAGGTTTTATATCAACAGACAAGTTCTCCCGGTACGGCAGACCTTTAAATGCTTGACCAACTTTTTTGTAGGACCAAGTTGGGTTTTCTTGAAAATATTTATTAATTTTAGTAAGCACGTTTCTCTGGTCTCTCATTTTAAACAGATTAATAAAATATTAATTTTTTTTACATTAAACATAATAACTGATATGTTTTACGAAGGTAACTTGATCAAAACAGATATTAAATAATTCTTGGCTTTAAAGTTTTAATGAAAACTTGTGTTAAGAATTTTTCAATCCCAGTCTGTTCTTCTTCTGTTCTTTTTCAGTGCATTCTTTTATAACTCTGTAACGATGAAAGTAATTTTTTCTCTGTGTACTTCTTTAAGTGAAAGGAAGGGTGTAGAAAATTCGTTTTCGTTCTTATGTCGAAAAACTCTTACTCTCTCCCTCTTTCTCTCTAGCGATTAAACTCATTTTATGTCTCAACATTTATTAATTTTAGAATATAAATATTATTTTTAATACACAAGTTAAGCTTTAAACACTTAAATTAATTTCAAATTAGTTTTGAAATTCGGTTTCAGGAAAACGGATTGAAATTTTACAAAAAAATAATTAAATTTTACAAGAAATAATTAAATAATAAAAATAAAATTAAAAGTCATTAATGTAAAATTCACATAAAAATAAAACGTAAAACATAAAAGGTTTTTCACTGGAAAACAAATAATAAAAAAGAAAAACGTGTAAGAAAAATTTCAAAAGAAAACGTTTTAAAAAGAATTGAAATTTATTCCAAAAGTTTAAAAAAAATAATTAGAAAGAAGGATTTTTTTTGAGAACAAAGAAAACAAGATGCAAAATATGAAATTGTTTTTAACGGTTGCGGTGGCGGTGAGTTTATTGGCCACCACTTATGCCATATCGAGTACCTGGGGTAATATCTCAAATTCAGCCCAACTTTTGCATGCAGAACAAGTGTTTAATGCCTCATCACCGGGAAAATATGTGACTCATGAAATCAAATTTCCCAAAAATGTAAGAAGCATTTTTATTCATTTTCATTATCATCATTTTCATGGGAACACACATTGAAGTACATTTTTAGGTTTTAGCAAAAAACGACAGATTATTTTCGGATTTTGAGTTTTGTGTGTTGAGAATCAATGTATTTGTAAGATTGAAAGTGGCGGTTTCAAATAATAAAAGTCTTATCATATTTTTTGTTATAAATTTTACTTTCCCTTTTTCCCACTTTTTTCTCTCATTTCTTTCACATTCTGATTCGATCTTTATTTCATTGTTATTGCCTCTTGCTTTTGATTTCAGCTTATCTGTAGAATTTTATTTTTATTCACATTTTAAGATTCGTTTCTTAAGATTTTACTTGAAGCCGACTCAAGGTTGCTTTCTATTTCTATAGAATTTTAAAAATTTTGTTCTCTTTCTATTTTTGAAATTTTAAAAATCTAGAAATTTAAAAAAAAATTCTTGAAACATTTTTTTGTTTATAAATAATTAATTTATGATTTTTCAAGAAATTTATTAGTCATTTAATTAAAGTTTTTTCTCTGTATATGTATTTTCGCAAAATTGCGTTTTCCTGCTACCGGAAATCTTTATTATTTTTTTGCCAAACGTCTTGTTATTATTTTTTTTATATATAAAAAAATTATTATTTACTGATAAGCATGTCGCTGCCTCTGTAAGGAAATCATATGAAACACATGCTGGTTCTAAGTTTGACTTTTTTGCACACACTCTTGGGTCTAGAATCGACAAAAAAAAAAATTAGATTTTGCAAAAACGCAGAAGTTTTTTTTTTCATAAATTTAAAGATTAGTTTATTTTTTGCCATTAATTATGTTTTAAATAAATTATTATGTGTAAAATACGCAACAAGTTCATTGAGGGGAACCTTCAGATTAAACAGATTTATTTTCTATTTTTATACCCTCAACCACCACGAGTGTGAAGGGAGAATATTAACTTTGTCATTGCGTGTGTAACGCTAAAAAGGGGAATCATCTCAGATCCCATAATGTATATTTATTATTGCATCAAATGAAAATCTGAGTCGATTTAGCTTTGTCTATATGTCCGTCTGTCTGTATGTCCATCTATTTGTCTGTCACGGTCACATCCATAATAATTACCGAAACTCCTTAGCTTTAGTATTTCTTATAGTCCTATTTCAAACCAGCAAAATCGGTTCAGTTTATTAAAAGATATAGACATCGGTCTATCTGAGGCAACTTCAAAAATCGCTTCAGCAGAAAAAAGTTATAGCTAAAAATTATAACTAATTTTATGACTCATTAAATGTCTTATATTTAAGAAAAACTTGTTTAAATTGTATACGTTTGTAAGTTTATGTGTTTATGTACAAAACATAACGTATTTACTTTACACGTATTTGTGGTGGAGGGTATTAAAACTTCAGCATAGCCGATTCAAGCATTCTCACTTGTTTATATTATTTTGGTCTAAAAATAGTTTACTAAAATTTCCGAAAATAAATTGTTGCTAAAGCTCGTGTTATTTATGTTAGATCATCTATTTATATATATATATATATATATATATATATATATATATATATATATATATATATATATATATATATATATATATATATATATATATATATATACAAACAAATTTGAATGTTTAAAGTTCAAGGTATACAATATTTCGAATGGTGAATATGGGCTATAGATCTAATTTATAACTTGTTAACTAACATTTTGGTGTTTCGCTTAATTCGTTAAATTTGGAAATTTATCCCATTCAAAATTTAATATTTATATATGATCTATCAAGGGATCTTTTATCATTTCATAAATAAGCCAGACTCATAATATTTTCAGGGAAGAGATGTGCAAAGATATAATATAAGTCTATATTATACATAAATGCCCACTAGTAAATCATCATCATCAATCTCACTCGATTTTTCCAAAAAGAAATGAGAGAAAAATTAATAAATTTAAAAATAGGAAAAATAAAAATGGCTTCTACTAAGAGAGATTATGTTGGTGTCCATTTTAAATACAAATCTAATTCATAGATTTTTGCGGCTAAAAATGGCACTAATTTTGAAGAGACCAAATTTCTAGATTTTTTCAAAAAATTGCTGGGCGTAAAGTAATCTATAAGATGTAATAAGAGGAAGCTTTAATGTTATTTATAAAGGAGAATAGACTAGTATGCAAATGAAGTGCAAATGCAGACTTGATCGATATATAAAGCTATTTTTGATAAAGTTGCTGAGAGTGTTCAATAGGGGTTTCGATAGGACCCTAAATAAGCTCTCTGATCTAGAAACTCCTGATTTTATTAAAAAAATTAATAATTTGTTTAAGTATTTACATGAATCTTTCAATATATAGTTAAAACTTATCATCTATTTTGATAGCATTCTTACTTTTTCGGAAATCATGAAAGTTAAGCGACCAATTAGTCTTTAAAATATTAGTTTAGATAATCCATTTCTATATATAAAGTCCTGATACTTTTACGACTAACAATTTGAACTATTCAAACATCTCCACATTTGAACCTTTTATTAGCTTTAACTCTTTTGGTTCAGTCTTAGTCTTGGTTAAACGGACTGTATCTAAATTGATTTTTTTCAAGTTTCTTGATCTGTTATTTCATAAATAATCATAGAACTTTATTAAAAACCCAGGACCAACAATTTGAATATATCAGAGACCACCTCCTTTGACTTTAGTTCTATCGGTTGATTAAAAGTAGTTTGATGTTGGATCTCTTTTATAAGAGATCATCAAAATCTCTAACACTTTGCTGATATAAAATTGGTCCCGTAACTAAATCGATTTTTTCAAATTCTCTTGGTTTTTCCCTTTTTGAAATTAATAACTTCAAGATTTTGTGTTTAACATAAAACAATCATATAACTTTCACATGAGCTCATGACCAAAAATTTGCATTTATTAGAGATCACCTCTTTTGAACATTTGATTAACTTTGATTCTCTCGGTTCAGTCATAGTTTTTGTCTTGTCTCTATCTCTTATAAAGTGAGATCAATTAAAGATCTAGTACTGTCTGATGTAAAATTAAATCAATCTTTTCAAATTTTCTTAGTCTATTCGTTCTTGAAAGATACCAAAAATCATAATCTATGAATATGTTACTTAGTAATCTTAGTTATCTCCGTTAATAAAAAAGGTTATATTAAACACGAAATTGAACCGACCAAAAACGTCTTCAAAAATTACTTATTTTGTAAAATTTCTATCAGGGGAAATTTATTTGCTAAATGGATTGTCAAACTTCTTCAAACCTCAATTTGCTATTTAATATTTTAGGAGACATTAAGAATAGAGATGAGCGATATTTTTAAGACTGCGATTTAATCACTGTGAATGCTAAATCTCCTGAAACTACAGTGACTGAAATTATGAAATAACAGTTACTAATATTGTCATTCATTCTTCATTTCTTGCGTACTTAAATTTATTTGTATTCGCATAAATTTGCGATTCATTAAGAATTAAAATTATCCGTTTTCTACGGTGCACAGTGTGAAAGCTAACAGAGACTCCCATATAAAAAAAATTTCCTCAGTCATATTTTATTGAACCCTTTTGTTTTCCGCGATTTTCATTTTTGTAATAAAATAATTAAATATTCGTATGGCTTCTTTTAAAAATACTGCGATCACAGTCACTGTTTTAAAAAACAGTGATTTAAAAATTACTTTCACTGGGAATGACATTATTCAAAAAACACGATATCGCTCATCTCTATTAGAGAATATAACTGAAAAGTGACATATTTCAATTAGGGAAGACCTTTATACATATATATTTTTTATTTTTATAGTAACATTAAAAGTATTGTATTCGCTATCAATAGAGGGCCTATCAGAGGATTTATTACAAACTCTTAGATTCATGATGTTATATATATGAAAGATTTTAGAACATTAAGAGTCTATAAAAGTCACAAAAGCCTATGAACCTGAAAAAGAATATAAATATAAAATTTTTTCATTAGTTAAATTTTATATTCCAAAAATTTTAAACATACCTCCCCAATAACAATTTATATAAAAGTTCCATGATCAATGATCTAAATGAGTCAAATTTAATAGAAATAATATTAAAAATACTTTCTAAATTAGTTGAGAACATTTAAGAAATTATTGATTAAATATCTGTTTATATATATATATATATATATATATATATATATATATATATATATATATATATATATATATATATATATATATATATATATATATATATTTATCAATAAATGTACTTCAATGTTTTGACCTCTCTTCATCAAAGTTCCCCCATTCATTCATAAACATATTACCACCAGAAAAAAATTATCATTATTTACCACTCTCTTTTTCCCTCTTCCACAAAAAAACAGGGCATTGGTAATGGACGTATAATAACCGGCATTCGTGCTTTCGATCAAGTAACAAATGGTACCGGTGGACATGCTACCATATATTCGGGTGGACCGGGTTTCAATTTTGTCAACATTAAATTACAATCACAATACAATTATGGTCTAATGTTCCGTGTAGAAATTTATGGAAAATAACAAAAATATTAATAAAGAAAACAGAACAAAAAAACAAAAAACAAAAATATATATTTTTTAATACTTAAATTTAAATATAAAATAAAGAAAATATTTAATATGATTATATATATATTTAAATTGTATTTTTATGTATATTAATTAAAATTTAATAATAATATTATTAATAAACAAAATAGAAAAGAAAGAAAAATTATATGATAATAGAAGATCACAAGAATTGAAATGGATCTAAGAAGTTACGAAGATATATTAAGGTTAGATAAAATTACATTTATATATTGTTTAAAAGCTTTTATTTTATTATTGGTTAATAAGGAGTGAGATCGAAAATTTCTTAACACACGTTTTTTGTTTAATGTCAGACGAATTATATATCGTTAATTTGATTATAAAATGAGTGACCAGAAAAATTATTACTAAAAAAACTTACTAAAATTATTCAATATTTTTTACACCCAACTTGGTTAAAGCAAAATGTTATTGAACAGAACCGGGAGAAATAATGATCCATATCATGTTTCTAAAGGCATCAAATAGAAAGCATTTTCAAAAGATCTCCCAACACACTCAGTAGAAAAGCAGCCCGGTTGGCTTAGTGCTTGCACTATTTGGTATGAAAATTTAAAGTCATTCATAAGACTTCATAATATTTCCACTTATTTTTGGCCTGATTTGAAATCCAGTCACTATGGTTAACAATTCTTTGACTGGTGTAATAGCAATAATATGGAGAGAAGCAAATCCTCCAAACTGGCCACAAAAAGATGTCCTAAAATGTGGTAGATTTAAATGGACAAAACCCACCTGTTCGATTAAAGTTACTGATAGTTTTATTAAAACTTTAATGAAAGGAACTCCGAAAAAGGTTCAAAATTTCATCACTAGTGATTAAAACTATAAGAATTTTTTATAAATAATAAAAATAATTTCAATCAAATTAAAAACTAAACTGAATTTTATTGGTTTCGTTTTTATTAACATATATGTATGTTAAGAATTTTTCGATCTCACACCTTATGTAATTATGTCGTCAAATTAATACGACCTAAAATATAATTCAAAAATTAAGCGTTTTCACAACATTCAGATTTAAAGAGAAAAGTATGATTTCACTAAAATAAACATAAAGAGATTTTTGCAAAACCTCATTGCGTGTACTTTAATGCGTTTATGCAATCTTCTTTATAATACGCATTTGAAGTACTTTTTTTAATTACTTCAGACATTTTTAATTACTTCAGACATTAATGCTTTCAAACCAAGATTTTTTAACAAAAATGATCAAAGTGCATTTTTTCGCACATTTTTTATGATTAATAGCTTTGAGGCATGTTTGCAATACCCTTGAAATACTTCACTTTTAAACAATTTCATCAAGATATTTTCAAGAGCTTATTTTTTATATAAAATAGTTATACATTTTTGCAATATATTTCAATATGACACGATAAACATTTGCCTAAAATGCGTTTACGCATCTTACTACATCTTAAATGATGTACAAAAATTCAAATATTTTTTTTATTTCAGTCAATTTTTTAATGCATTTTCTCTTTAATTTATTATACAATTTTAAGAAGATATTTTTGGGAGCAGATTTTTTACCAAGAAAAAGGTGTTGCATTTTTGCAATACCATATATATAAATTTTAGTGTAAGAAATTAAATATTGATACGTGTTTGCTCTATAAATTTTTTAAACGATTTTAATATGTTTAGAAGCTGACATGATGCAATACTCGAACTTCAGTTAATTTCATTTCCTTCCGAAACGCAAAATATTTGCTACGAATTTGGCGAACACAAAATAACTGATACTTAGGAATTGTTAAAAACATTGGAATATATTACATTAAAGATAGACAGATCGCATCACATATAGCGATTTTGCTTTCAATTACTTCTAAAGTTTATTAATTTGAAGTTTACCTTTTTCATCTTTATCACAAATAAGATCTGATCACATTTTTAATTAATTTAAACGCAAATTTCAATGTAAAAGATTTAGTTTAATGTTCATTATTTCTTAAATTTATTTTCTTTTTTTCTTTAGAACTTCACACTTTAAAATTCACAATAGAGAGAGTGAGATCAATTAAAATCAACGTCCAAAATATTGTATGGTGAAATTCAAACCTTTGCCAGTTTGAGATTTTAGATTAATGGTCGAATTACGATAACCAGGGCCTCCTTTAACCAAAGAGGCATAACCGAATTGTTTTCGGCCACCCCAATCCCAAATACGGATGCCACTTAAAATCACATAATTGATGTGACCCTAAAAAAATATGCAAATAATAAACTCATATAAAATCTTCCCAATTCGTTTAAACTCACCTTTGGTGGATAAACCACTGTAGCAGTTTGTTTTGTAAACCAACTACCCGATTTAACAACATAATCGGTGGCCAATAGACGATCATAGGGTCCCACATAACCATAAGTTATGTTATTAGCTTTAACCACCACTATGATGGCTAAAATAGCTGCAACTAAAAAGCTCAAAACCTTTAAGGATTTCATTATTTTGATAAATCACGGTCTTAACTTGATATGTTTTCGATGGAAATGTTAATATCGTACTGGATCTAAATAACATTTTCTTCTGGCAATTATAATTAATTTTTATATATCTTATTTGTTTTTGCAAAAACTTATATATGAATCATAACACTTGTGGTTGTGTTCTTGATGAAACAATAATAAATTATTGTACTTTTTCTTCCAACAAGTGTTGTCTGAAATTCTCCGTAGAATAGTGTATTATCTTATCAATTAAATAAGAATAACAATTGTTTTCATACTTATTATTTTCATCACACTTAAGCAAACAAGGAGTTTATATTGATTTAGACACCCTGTTGTTGTTTCAAATAAAGATCGATCGTTCACATTTTGAAAATCAGCCTCAAGGTATGCAATGTTATTCTAATGATCTTATTATTGGAAATGCTTTAAATGGCTGTCATTCGATGGAGAACTTTCTTTTTGTTCTATTTGCATTTCCTAAATTATTAATATTCACATTCATCGAGCGATTTGGATTTTTTTAAAAGCATCGTTATGCCCCCCACCTCAATAAGTGTAACGTTAAACTTGCATAGAACTTTCCGGAAAAGGAAATTGATATTCTTTGTTTAAATTGAGTAATGTGTTTGTTAGGTGTTGGCTCAGTTCTAAATCTAGTTCAGTTGTGGTTTAGTAAAAGTTCAAGTTCTAATTCAGTATTAGTAAAGGTTTAGGATTAGTTTATAGTTGAGGTTCTAGTTCAGGTTATAACTCCAATCAAAGTTCAGTTTATATTTACAGTTAAAGTTCAGCTCAGTTTTAGTTCAATTCTAATTCAGTTCTAGTTCAGTTCTTGTTCACTTCAAGTTCAGTTCCAGTTCAGGTTCAGTTATAATTCAGATCTAGTTCTATAACACAAAGGGACTTTTATGGCCCAAGTGATCCATTATCTGTGCTTCCATTTTCATGACAGCCTGATAACCTAGTTCAGTTCTATTCAATTCTAGTTCAGTTCTAGTTTAGTTCTAGTTCAGTTCTAGTTCAGTTCCGGATCAGTTCCGGAACAGTTCTAGTTCAGTTCTGGATCAGTTCTATATCAGTTCTTGATTAGTTCCTGGATCAGTATTAGTTCAGTACTATTCCAGTACTTGTCCAGTTTTATTTCAGTTCCAGTGCAGTTTTGATTCAGTTCAAGTTCAGATTTAGTTCTTCGTATTACTATGATACTGTTATGTTATAAATTAATCAAAATCTTCCCTTAACTGTTTAAACGAATTTGTTAATTTGAAAAATCCTGTTATTTAATTCTCATAAATCACAAAAACTTGAAATAAATATTGAAAGTGTCAATTATACTAATTATCAAATCATTTGCAAAGTCTTTTTATCTCAGTTACATCAAATATACAGACACACATACAAATACGTTTTAAATAAAAAATATTTGTAACGGGAAATAAATAGTTTAATATATTCTAAAATGCCTCTTTCCGGAAGCGGAAGACCTTCAGGCTTTGGTGTTAAACCCTGCCTTTCTGAAGGTAGCAAGAATGAATGGATATTGTATGTATCGCATTATTTTTTCAAAATTCTTTTTATAAGAGAAAAATATCAACATGAATTTAAATAAATTTGAATGAAAACTAAAGCATTTCTTAAGGCCCTGAGTGATTAGTTATTCTCATCATTTCCCGCTGAATTATTTACCATAATTATTGATATATTTTTTTATGCATCTACAAAACTCATTTGTGTGTGTATCAATATATTGATAATGACATTGATTAAACATACATTTTGAGGTTTAAATATCTTTTCTAAATATTTGGACATCAGTCCATTATTTATTTTATTTGTGCGATTGGCAAACAAATACGATTTTAATTTAAAACTGCAAAATATTTATTCTATAATTTTAATTAAAAAGTCTGTTATAAATACAATTTATAATAATAAAAGTAAATAAAAATAATATATTTGTATGTATAAACCAAAAACACACACATACTAAATTCATTTATTTAAAATAAACACATATTTAATTGATCTCACTTTAATTAACTAAATATTATTGACCATAAATGTCAATAATGAAATTATAACCATGATTACGTTGTGACTTTAAATGTATAACAGCATAATTAGTACTAGGACCACCATCTTTTAAAGTGGCATAACCACCATTACCATTATTATATTGATCGGTTATCTGGATTTGAGTTATAGTTTTGCCATAATGTAAATCGGAGGGCTAAAAAATACATTGGGAAAGTTATTGAAGTAAACTCCATATAAAACTGATTCCTACCTTGGGTCTGTACTCATAATCACCACTTATAATTCTCATAGTTTTAGCCTTGTCCATAACAATTTGCCTGGATAGGTGAACATCTCTTTGGCTACGTGCTCCCCAAACATAATTATGGCTCTCACTATTTTCACTTTTGGCCGCTTTTACCTCTTGTTGTTGTATTACAACACTTAACACCAACAATAATAATGAAAATTTTAATATTTTTAACATTTTCTATTTTTTAATTTCTTATTAAAAAAGTAGTTTATTTTACGAGCTTTTAAAAGGGGGTGTTTTAATTATGAGATTCTAGCAGCAATTACAATTTCAAACTAATTTAATTAGCTCCCACAATTATTAGCTTAAGCCAGCTGATTGTTTATTTTTTGCTGTTTTCTACCCTTCACCACCACAAGTGATGAAGATGTTATATTAACTTTGTCATTCAGTGTGTAACGCTAAGAAGGAATCAGCTTATACGCCATAATGTATTTATATCATTGTACCAAAAGAAAATTTGAGCGAATTTTGCTACGTCCTTCTATCTGTCTGTTGTTCGCACGCTCACACCCACAAAAATTGACACAGCTGAATGGAATTTGGCCTAAGTATTTTTTATAGCCCTTAGAAGTTTCCTATTTAAAAATCAGCAAACTCGGTTAAGTGTATTAAAAGATAAAGACCGATATATGAGCAACCTCTTAATTCAAGCAGAAAACTTTCGTTAAATTGTCAGTTATAAATCGAAAAAATATAATTAAATAACATTATAACATTAAGTAAAAAGTATAACTAATTTTATGACTCACTTAATGAGTCCTGTGTTATATTTAAGAAAAACACTTATAAAATATATACGTTTATGAGTGCATGTATGAAGCAAAACGTATTTACTTCACACGAATTTGTAGTGGAGGGTATTAAAGATTCGGCATGGCCGACTATAGCATTCTTACTTGTTTTATTTTTATAATTTTATATTTATCTTTTATAGTTTGAGTGTGTTTATTCTCTCTCGGGTCTTATATACGTAACATTTATAGGTTTATTTAAAGAGAGGAATTTGCGTCTAAGTAAATACAGCCACGGACAACAGCTGATTTTATTTCTTAATTGTTTGGATGAACTGTGAATCACACATTTAAATTATAATTTGCTAATCGGAAAATAAAAGCACTGAAATTAAAAATTCAAAAACTATAACAAATTTAAAGTCAAATATAAAAGAGTCAAATGTGAGCTATATTGTCATTTAGAACTAGAAATAAGAAACTGAACTATAATTTGAATTTAATTCTGTATTTGAAACTGAACTTTAACATTAATTAAACTTTATCTAGAATGTGTACCTTCAACTGAACTTGATCCTGAACTGAAATCAGAATTCAACTTTGAACTAAAATTTGAATCAGAATTTGGATCTTAACCAGAACTAGAATTAAAACTAAACCCTAAATTAGAATCTATACTAGAATCTAAAGAAAAAGCTGCACTAGAATCCTAACCAAAATCTGACCTTAAATTCATATAAACTAAAATCTGAATTAATCATAAACTGAACTAGAATTTGATTTGTCTGAAATAATTATAGTTAACAAAAAATATTTTTGCATTTTTAATCACTTCTGATGATTCCTTTCTATCACTTTTTTCGAACAGATAGTTTATCTCCATTTGAAATAAAAAAAAAAAAAACGTTTGGAAACATTTTTGTGCTTTTCTATTCCCTTTTAAAAAGAGCCCAATATCACTCCAGTGGCCTTAGCTTCGGGCAGTTTAGAGCATTTAACTACAAATACCGCATTATTGTTCTTGAACCACTGAAGGGCTTGTACCATTCAAATAGATACATCACGAAGTCATATGAATAGAGGCGAACCTTTCACAACATTCTTTGATGTAAATTTCAATATTTATAGAGCCCATTGTAACAAGTGATTGACTTCTTTTAGTGCTTTTAGGCTCTAAACTTTTCTTCAACATTTTCTCGAGCATCATCAACATAAATTTATTATGTATATTTTTTTGAAAACTTTTTTTTGCTTTGTTTTGGGTTTCTAAATTTTAAACAGCGTTCTCATCAGAAGCGTTTTGGACCTTGTATATTTTAAAACCTTCATTAGCTTTAACTTTTCATTGCAAATAGCTCGAGCAATGCTTTCATACGAGATGTGTTGGGAGCGCTTTTGAAAATGACTTCTATTTTTATACCCTCCACCACCACAAGTGGTGAGGGTATATTAAGTTTGTCATTCTGTATGTAACGCCAAGAAGGAATCATCTCAGACCCAATGTGTATATATTATTGCATCAAATCAAAAACTGAGTCGATTTAGCTATGTCCGTCTGTCTGTCTGTTGGAAACATTCTCACGCCTAGAATAATTGACCGAATTCAATAAAACTTGACCACATTGTTCGTTATTGTCCTAAGCAGTTTGCTATTTAAAACCAGCTATATCGTTTTATAAGCAAGGAAGTTATAGACCGATATCTGAAACAACCTCAAAATTTCGAAAATGAACTCTTATAATTTCTTCTAAAAATGTAATTGGACTTAAACAAAAAATTAATTTTAGCATACAATTGCACGTGCTTCATCATCGTGCAAAAAATTATCAAAATCTTATTAACCGGAAAAAAGTTATAAGCTATAATATGCAAAATTTTGATACACCCCAAACTCTTTGTGTCATATGGGCCGCAATTTTTAAGATAATTTACTAAAATTTGTCACAACAAGTTTTTTAACCATTTTTAATATATGTTATAAATTTTATTAACATTGGTCCATATTTTGATATAGCTCCCATTTAACGTCCTTCCCGGAATATGATTTAAAGCTTATAACACTTTTAAATTTGAACCATTTCTATTGAAATTTTGCATAATTAATTTTTTAACTATTTTAAATAAGTCCTCTTCCCGGAATATGATTTATAGCTTATAAAACTCTTAAATTTGAACCAATTCTATTAAAATTTGACACAGTTAATTTTGTAGCTATTTTAAATATATGTTATATATTTTATTAACATATAAATATGTGTTATAAATTTTGTTAACATGGGTCCATATTTTGATATAGCTCCATTATAACGCCCCTTCCCGAGTAAATAAAGACCAATTCTATTGAATGTCGACACAATTATTTTGCTAACTCTTCTGAAGATATTATATTAATTTTCCCTATATCGGTCCAAATTTTCCTATAGCTCGCTTATAACGGGATTTCCCGGAAAACGGATTAGAGTTTATAAAACATTTAAATAAAGATCAATTAAATTAATTAAAATTTAGCACAATGATTTTTCTAACTATAATCAAAGTATATTATAAATATGAGCAATCTTGGTCCAAATTTTGCTGTAGCTCCCATATAAGACCCCTTCCCGGAAAACAGTTTTGAGCTTATAAAAAGCATATTTCTTGTTTTTATACGCTCCACAGTACAAGTGGTAGAGAGAGAGAATATTAACTTTGTCATTCTGTGTGTAACGCTAAGAATGAATTATTTCAGACCCCATAATGTATATATTCTTGCATCAAGTCAAAATCTCAGTCGATTTTCATCAATCTCTTTGTCTGCTCACATCCACAAAAATTAACGGAGCTCAATGAAATTTGGTAGAAAAAAGGCAGTTCAATTTATAGCCTAAATTGTAACTAATTTTATGACTAATTAAGTATTTCTGTGTTATATACATTTGTGAGTATATGTGTGTCTATGGAACCTAACGGTTTGACTTTACACGAATTTGTGTATTGAATTGAAATAGAAATGTACTAGAACTGAACTAGAATTGAATTAAATAAGAACTGAACTAGAATTGGACTAAAATTGAAGTGAATTAGAAGTGAAATTAGATGGAACTAGAGTTGGAATTAAATTAAAGCAGAGCTTAACTCGAATAAGACTAGAACTGAACTAGAATCGAACTTGGACTGAAATGTAATAGAATTATTTTCTATTCCAAATACGACCTTCTACTTTACTGATCGCTTGGATACTCCAGCAAATGCTATATTCGGCTATTGCGATTTTTTTGCCTACAACTGAATCGATTTTGATAATTTTTGAAATGATAACAAGTATCTGTAAGTTATTATTATTGCAAAATTACAATCTAATTTGTCAATTTATAATTGACAATTTACGAAAGTTCTTCGCTTTATCTTAGAGATTGCTTTAAATATATAGTATACAAAATCGATTTTGCTGGTTTAAATGGAAAACTTTTCATTACTATAAGAAATACTCTGGTCAAATTTCATTTAAGGGCTGTCAATTATTGTGGATGTGAGCGTGCCAACAACAGACAAAGGCGGACAGATGATTTGATGCAAGAATATATATACATTTTGGAGTCTGAGATAATTCCTCCTTAGCGGAAAGCCTAAATTAATTCACCTTCTAAACCACTTGTGATGGTGGAGGGCATAAAAATTCTTTGCGATAAACAGAAACTAATTTGTATTATGCAGAAAACATTAAAGTGAAACAAAATAATTCAAAAGTTTTTCATATAATTAATCAAAACCTTCTGTTATCTGGAATTTGTGTTGAATGTTTAATTTGACATAAGACAAGACTAAATATGGATAAATAAATAAAATATCACGACCGGTGGCAAAATTAATTGAATTGATATTAAAAAAACTCTTCACTAATCCAAAAATAACAAAACAGTTTCTATAAAAACGCCAAAATATTTAATAAAATCATTTATTATTAAACAATTAAATTAAAGCGAAATTTCTTTAATAGCGAAAAATTGAAAAAAAACATGAAAACTATTTTGATATTAAGTTTTTTTTATTGATTACAATTGTGATGTACGTCCAGGCGGGTAATGATTATTTATGGGGTGAAATTGACAGTAGTGATACTTTAATATCCCAGAAAATTCTACAAAAGAATTTCGTGTTTAGTGGTCACAAAGAAGTATGTTATTAAACAAGATGTAAGTGAAGTACAAAAACTATAAAGGGTTTTACATCTTAAATAATTTTATATCCGTTAAAACTCTTTAACGGCCGAGCTAGTAAGTGGTGGTCCCGGTTCTATTCTAGGGGCCACAATCAAATTTACTTTCCAATGGGCTACAGGTATCAAATATGAAGTATAAATTTGGGTACGTTAAGCAATAATATTTTTTAATTTATGATGTTACAACATATTTATCTACGTTCATGTGAAACTGTATTGATAACTGTAATTGACAAATAAATGATGTAAAATTAAAAAGATAATTTTTAACTTCAAAATGTATAAATACCGAACAAATTTCAAATTTTGACGCAGTCCAAATTTAGTTTCTAAAATGTGTAAATTAATTGTCATAACGATTTCGGTCTGCCATTTATTGGTTTCAATTTCGGCACTTAAGCAGAACTATGCGTGGGGCTCCAAAAATTCAGATGATGTTCTGTTGGCCCGGGAAATGATTTTTAAACCTGGATACTTTGGTATGGTTACTACCCACGAGTTTGTCTATAAACCAGCTGATGTAGTAAGTTTTAAGGGAAATTATGTTCTTTGTACAAAAAATAATAATGTTTACTAGGGAACGGACAGGAAACCTTTTGGAGGTGCTACAGCAGTTATTTCTGATGGTGGGCTTGCTGCAGAAACAGTTACTATACAATTTACAAGCCAACGTGGTTTTGGCATTAAAAATTTGGTGGAAATCTATGGGAAATAATTTATTAACTAATTTTTGTTTATGTTAGATATTTTAAGAAATGATTTTTATAAATAAAGATTTTTAAGATAAAATAACATCAGTTTTATTACATGAATTAAACTAGAACTGAAATAGAACAGAACATGAACTGTTCTAGAACTGAGTTAGAACTTAACTAGAACTGAACTGAAAATAAACTAGAACATAACTGAACGAGAACTGAACCAGAACTGAACTAGAACTGATCTAGAACTGAACGAGAACTCAACTACAACTGAACTAGAACTGAATAATGAAGAATATAATTTTTTCTCCTCGATTTCGATCCGTTATATATCAACTCAGTCAATGGGACTGATCTATAAAAAGGGCAAAGTACAACCTCTTCCAAGTGCGATACATCATCGCTCCGATAATTTTTGTTAAATTCTGTAACTAATGATCTTGATTTTAACTATTCCTTTCTTTTGAAGTTATTGTGGAACAGTAGAGTAGTGGCAGATGCACAATAACTAAATATAAATTTCAATTCATTCTTAATTTGGTTGACTTGCTAATACTTCTCCTTAACTTCCAAAATTAATCTCCAATTTTCTTCTTAATTTCTTTCCAGATCGCTGGGTGTAAAATCACCCTTCATAGAATTTCGTAATGAATTTGAAGTGCTGGCCAATAATAGTATACCTCTCAACATAACAAAAGATGAGCAGGCTCTTATGCATCAAGAGGGTCTACGGAAATTGGGCACATTTATAAAACCCGTCGATTTAAGAGACTCCGAAACGGGTTTTGTTAAAGCAAATCTAACGAAAAAAGTTTCTACTGCCATAACACAAAGAATGCAAAATCAAAGGCGTCTACATCCCATACAAGAAGAAATGGATCAAAAACAAATTATATTACTTGATGAGGATACTGATGAAAATGGTTTGCCAGCCAGTCTAACGGATGAAGATCGTAAATTTATAGTACCTATGGCATTGAAAAATTCTCAGCCTGATCCGAGATATGCTCAGACTATGGCAAGAAGTTCTATGTTATCGGCAGCCACAAGAGCTACAACGACAACAACGACCACAACGAAAAAGCCTACTACGCCTGCAACACCAGAATTCGCCTCCAATATTGAGGACTTAAAGAAACATATATTATTCTTACAAAATCTTACCAAACACGATAGTAATTTTCAATCAAAGTTTGTGGTATTCCCCAGTTTACAAAAGGATAAGCAAAAGACCCCGCAGGTAATACCCACAACTATGATGCCAAAAGTGCCCATGAGACCTATATATCAATATGCAGCACCTCCTACGCGCAAATCACAGGGCACTTCTTTAAATGTAAACAGTAAATTGCCACAGACGCCACCATTTGGTGGTTACTACCACAATCAAGATGATGAAGATTCATTATCGGCTTTTCTACAACCAGTTAATGCAAAGGATAAAATAGCCATTGTGCCCCAGGTCTTATTACTCAATGATCAAAATAAAGACAGTCAAGGCAGAAGAATTAGCAGTCCTGTTAGCCCAATCAGCAGCACAACTACGACTACTACAACTACTACCACAACAACTACTACTACTACCAGACGTCCTACTAAGCCCACAAAATTACCACCTTGTGTACGTAATCCTGAATCTCCCAAGTGTATCAGGCAACGTAAACGTGAGGAGCAACAAAGACAACGTGATCGTGAAGCTCTACTGCGTGAGCAGGAAAAATACATGCCCCGTTATGAACCCTATATGCAAACTCTTAATAACACTAAACGTTTTGCGGTCTCTATTGAAATTCCCGATTCTTTTAAAATCCCTTTAAATGAATCAGATTCACGTTCTGGCAGAGGAGAGGAAAATTTACAAATTCTTTCACGTTTTGTTAGATCTACTCATAAGAGACGAAATATAGGTGGCGGCTTAGCGGGACGCTCTTCAGCGAGCAGTGATAAATTCGCTTCAAAATACGGTGCAAGTGCTTTTTTAGAGCGTGATTCTATGACAGCGGCAAGTGGTGGGAGAGATTTTCTCATCACAAATCCAGAACAATTTGGAATGTTGTCGGCTAATGCCACTACTGCTAGCCCTACAGTAGCCGCATATTCGGAACCAATTGATTTAAATCCTGATAATTGTTATCTGGTCGATGGTATGACTTATGGCCAAAAGAAACAATGTGTCTTGCATACAAGTGTTATGCCGGCCATAAGTCGGGGAGCAAGGGCAGCTATACAGGTGAGTTTTATGTTGATTACATTGAATTTATAATTTTTTTTATTGGTGAATTAAAAATTGTTTAAATTTTTTCCCAAAGTCACATTTATCGAATTATTTTACATTGTTTTTTAAGATTTTCTTCTTAAAGATTTTTTTCTCTTGGGACATTTTTAGTAATTCTTTCGAATAGAAAATATTTAGGATTTTTTTTCATAAATAATTTTTAAATTTTTTTCTCAAAAATTTGTTTCAAAAAATATTTTTGGAATTTTTTTCATAAAAATTTGTCGAGTTTTCTACATAAAATAAAATAATAAATTAAAAAATTTAATATTTTATAATTCTTTTTCTCATAGAAAATTTTTAGAATTTTCAGATTTTTTTTTCTGATAGAAAACTATTTTTTGGAATTTTTTCATATAGTTTTTTTTCTATATGGAATTTAATTTCTATCGATTTTTTGGTGTTTTTTTGCGTTTAGAAGAAATTTTTGGAGGTTTTTCCTAAAAAAAGAAATTGTTAGAATGTTTTTTAAAACGAATTTTCGGAAATTTTTCTTATAGACAAAGTTTCTTATTGTTTCTAATGGAAAAAGTTTCGCAATTGCTTCGTATAGAAAAAGTTTTCGGAATTGCTTCGTGTAAAAAATTTTGTCATACAAAATAATTTTTCTAATTTTTTTCTAATAGACAAATTTTTGTTTTTTTCGATTTTTTATAAAAATATTTTATTAATTTTCTTTTATAAAAATTTTTCACGAATTTTTTCTTATAATTTTTGTTTTAAAACTTTTTCTTATATAAAAATCATGGTTTCGTTGTTTGTAATTTTTTCTTATAGAAAAATTTTTGTAATTTTCTCTTATTGAAAACATTTTCAGGATTTTTTTTAATAAAAAAATTTCGGAATTTTTTCTTATTGAAAAAAAATTGTTGGAATTTTTTTCTTATAGACAAAATTATTGAATTATTTCTTATAGAGAAATTTTTGATTCATTTATATAAAAATGCTGTTTTTAAACTTTGAAATTAAAAAAATTATATATAACGGGAAATTTAACTTTAAATTTAAAATTATTTTTTTTAAGTGCAGTTTTGGAATTGGAAAATATTAAAAAAATTATTAATAGAAAAGTTTGGGAATTTTTATAAAATTTTCTGCAGTTTATTAATTTTCAAAAAAAATTTTTGATAATTTCGAAAAGCGGTAAGGAATTTTTCTTAAGTACACACATTAATTAAGAGAGAGAGAAGATAAAATTGGAGATCAAGATGACCTTAACAAGTTATTTTGTGATCTCTTATTTTGAGTATTAATGTTTGAGTCCTAAAATAATGATCTTAAATCTTAAATATTTTTCATAAAAATTCCATTTCCCTTAAATGTCTTCTCTTAATTTACCCAGAAACGCTAAAATACGCATTAAAGTGAGATGAATGTAATTATCTTGAAATTTTATTTTATTATCAGCCAGAAATACTGATATACAATATATTATGTTAAATATCTCTCTCATTTATTCATTCATTATTTAAACAACACACGAATTTCTTCTCACATTTTTAACAAAATATTTTTACGCATTAAGAGAAATCATGATTCCTTAACTCACACATGCCTACAAACATATCATACTTGTATTATGATATTGCTGATATCATGCGATATAAATAATTTACATAATTTAAAGTTCTACCACTTTCATTACCATTTTTAACCTCAAAATTGTGGAAGAAATAATAATAATAAAAAAGGAAGAGTTTGTGAGTTTGAGTTGCGGTGAAAAAATGTGCATATTAGCGAAACGAGACACGCGTTTCTTCAATAAATCACTACCGCAAACACACGTGCAATGCGAATAAAAAAATACGCATGCACAAACACATATAAAACTTAACAAATTTTACAATACTCATGCACACACACATACATTCACATTTAAACGAATATTGGAATAAGAGGCATTATTGCACTTAATGCAAATTATTGTTGCATTAAATTTTACATTGTGGAGTGATTTTTATACCCTCCACCACAACAAATGGTGAAGAGGTTATATTAACTATGTCATTCCATGTGTAATGCTAAGGTACAATCATCTCAGACCCAATAATTTATATATTGTTGTATCAAATCAAAATCTGAGTTGATTTAGTTATGTCTGTCTGTACGTTCGTCTGTTCATGTGTCTTTCCGTCTGTCTCTATGAAATGGCCTGAGTATTTCTTATAGTCCTGTTTAAAACCAGCAAAATGGTTTCTGTAAATTTAAAGATAAAGACCGATATCTGAAGTAACCTCTAAGTTCAAGCAAAGAACTTTCGAAAAATTGTCAATTAATTAATCGACAAATTAGAATGAAATTGTGCCACATGATTAATAACGTGTACTTCATTATTATACCAAATCTTATCAAAATCGGTTCTGTAGAAAAAAACTTTTATATATTACATACGTTTGTGAGTGTATGCGTGAGTGTGTATGTGCGTAATATAATGGTTTTTAATTAACACGCACTTGTGGTGGAGTGTATTGAATATTCGACTTAGCCGATTATAGCATTCTCACTTGTTTTTTGTTCGATTTTTTTATAAATTTCATCTTTCAACGATAACTATAAAAATATCTAGCAGCAGAGATACTGGGAGTGAAGCGGCAAAAAAAAAAAAAAACAGAAAAAGAAAAAAGAAATATCCTCATCAGGCCAGATGAAAAGTGAATTATGACACACTTTACTATATATGTAAAAATAAAAAACCACTGTATAAAATTCAATATAAATTGAAATATATAATTTTTTTTCAGTCATTTGTCGGAAAAAATATAATAAATTAAATACGAAAAAACGCAAAAGCCAAAGCTTATTTATCAGGGCATATAAAATTTAAAGTGGCAAAAATGGCGAGAACTTATTGAAACACTTTAAAATTCAGAACAAAAATTTTGCACAAAAGAAGGATTTATTTAATAATACAAATATCAATATTTTATTGAGTGATTTCAAAAGGGTTAATAAAAATAGAACAAAAGAAATATATATAAAATATTGGGGGTAAATAATAATCATTATTGCGTTTTAAGTTCCATATTTATGAAAAAAGAGTTTCACCATTTATTATACCATTTTCTATTCTATTAACATTTTTAAACTCATTTGCTGAAATTACATTTATTTACTTTTTCAGAGAGACCCCACTTAAGACCCCATAAAGTATATATGTATATCTTTCGACCTTATTAAAATCTAAGTGAATGTAGCTACTTGAAATTTGACTGGTTATAAATATTGGTCAAATATCGATAATGTTATAGACCAATATTTTAAACAATCTTAAAATTCCGGCTAAATATTTTTGTAATTTTTAAAGAACCATAACATAGAGATATCTATTCTTCGTCATCATATCAAAAACGATCAAAATCGGTTCGTTAAAAAAGTGTATAGTACTACAGCAACCACTATTACAGCACCCTTCAAAAGCAATACTCTAAAAGATATTAGTTTTTTATCTCAATCGAGATCGGTATCTCCGAAGAAGTCCCATAAGTTTGTTAGAAATTTATGTGATCTTGGTTCGTATTTGGTATGATGATCGCTCGATTGATCAGTTATATTTGGTACGAATGAGCCTCTTCTAATGGTTATGATTTAATTTTCAACGTTCAGATTATCAGAAAGCTTTGTTGAACAAAAATCTTTCGTGACTGTTTAAACTCTATATCACCATAGTTGGTTGAGGTATCATGCATTTGTGCTGATTTTCTGTAACATACATTAAATAAATTATTCTATTTAGTGCCATAGTGTCTGTCTGTCTGTCCGTCCGCACATCATGTCCATGTAAACATTGTGAAGACTTAAATAAGAGATATCATGATGTGTTATTTTTATCTTCATGTATAAATTTTTTCTCGGTCAAGCACAAAGCCAACTTAAGTTGATCATGATTGGTTCAATATATCAGGTTCCACACAAAGGTCCTCTCAGAAAGAGTTTCATGAAGTCCACAGATACGAACATAAGAAATAAAGAACAAATTAATACTGTATTAGTCCAAATTGACCAAAAATCATATACAAATTCACTTCCAAGGAAATTGACTATATTTAAGATAAAAATGTATTATTAAGATCCAGATATGTTTTTCTACTTAAAGTGCCTAATCCATGGAATTATTTATTCGATTTATGTGAAATCCATAGAGTATTTGAGTGTTGCAATAAATGCAAATACGTAATCGCGAGTTAAAACTTTTTTGTTTAACTACTACATAGATTATGGACGAAGGCTTCCCTTTCATTAATTTGTGCCAGGCTTTTATCCATCTATTTAACGCTTTCTGCCTACACTAACATTAACTAATTAGAGCTTCTTTTATCGATGCGCTTAATATTTCAGTTATTGCCGGACTTATTTTTTATGTATTTCAAACATACAAATCTTTGCACAATTGATTGAGGTCGAGGGTATTAAAGATTCGGCACAGAATTATTTGTTTGTTTTGTTTTGAGACAGAAAGTCTCTGATGATTTTTTAAGGGAACAACAAATTTAGAATAATTTATGATTTCTTTTCGCAGAATTCAAAAATTTTGGTATTATATTATATTATATTATATTATATTATATTATATTATATTATATTATATTATATTATATTATATTATATTATATTATATTATATTATATTATATTATATTATATTATATTATATTATATTATATTATATTATATTATATTATATTATATTATATTATATTATATTATATTATATTATATTATATTATATTATATTATATTATATTATATTATATTATATTATATTATATTTTTAGAGTCGTTGTAACGAGTCGTGATTTTGTCTTTTTTCGATTTATACAGAAATCAAATAATGTACTTTAATGTTTTGAATCAAAACTGTTGCTTGCTGAAAGCTTTATCGAATTATTGAGGGCTTTATACTATTTTTTGGGTGATAAACAATTTCAAAGTATTTCCACTTTACACAGCCCCTGTTAAGTTCAAATTAAATATTGACTCCTGGTGTAACTTGTCACTAAACGAAAATTCTTCTCTGGGAAATAAACTTCCGATTCATACCGATTGAAAGTCAGATTATTCTCGAGTTGCTCAACTTCCTTTCAATAGTTTCCTTTTTTAAAAGTAAAAGTATAAAAGCTGATTGATTAATATGGATTTTTTAACTTTATTTAAGAGAATTTGATGATTTCACTAATACATTTTTTAACAATTTTTGCAATTGTCGAATGACGTGAAAGTTGCATATAATCAACATTACGAATCTTCGCATCCAAGATTAATGATCGCACCTTATAAAGTAAATATTTAACAGTAAAAATTTCAATGCAAGAAAAACGCTCTTTAAAGCGGATTTTAAATTTTTTATTTTAATATTTTTGTAATAAAATGCAATTTTTTCGTACAGAAGTAACAAAGGAAATTTTGGTTTCCTACAGGGGTTGGAAATTCACTTGAATTTTTATTATTAATATTTTTTCCCCGACAATATTCAAGGATGCATGTCATGCGATATTTCATAATTCGTAGAATTGTATTTTTAAGTATGATGGATTGATTAACATCCATTAGACTTTATAACAAGGAGAGCAATTCATTTCTCTTTTTTTTTTTGGTTTTGAAACCCCTCGTAGCATGTGTTGCTTTCAATCATCAAGCGGTTAATGCATGTCAAAAAATGCAGGCACCCGAATTCATATCATATTCTTTGCGTTTTATCTTCAAAAACAGTTGGTCACGTTCTAAGAACAGATATGCGTGTTTTACATACTAAAGAAACAGAAAAAAGTGTTACAAGTATTTTCATTGTGATTGTTCATTCTGGTGGTAAATCAAAATTTATTAATATTTTTTTGAAAATGAGGAAATTTCGTGCTGTGTTTTTTTTTTGTTTAA